>CAWUFW010000478.1:3787500-4291338 GCA_963921515.1 Calotriton arnoldi | reverse complement strand
GTCTGCACGACGCTCATCGAGCCGCTGCCTGCCCCGCATCGAGGACACCGCACCTTACATCGCTCCGTCTTGCACCGCAACCGCGATGAACGCCGACCGGCTCGTACACTCCGTACCAGCCACAACGAGAAAGGTACTGTAACCGAGTCTGTTCACGACTCTGCTGGCCCGTATCGACGCGGTCGGCTGGAACTGTTAGACTCCGTGGTTTTCAGCATCACGGTAGGCTCGGACGGAGCTACCGACTCGTACGAACTTTGCTTTTGTGCTATTCCTGCAAAAAGAAGTTAACGTATCAAGTATTCATTCGTAAAGTATAGTATTGTGGATTTTTGTCGTAATTGGTCTTGTCTTGAGTATATAAAATATTGGTTATTTTTCTAAACTGGTGTGGTGTCCGTTTGTAGTGCTTACACTGTATTACTGTTGGTTATGTGCAAATGCTTTACACACTGCCTCTGAATTAAGCCCGACTGCTCGTGCCAAGCTACCACGAGGGTGAGCAGGGGTTACTTCACGAGTGTAACACCCTTACCCTGACTAGGAAGAAGGGTCCCTACTTGGACAAAGGTGCAAGCCCTTGCCAACTGGAGATCCCATTTATAACACCGCCCTTCATGAAAGCGTCCAAAAGGTCAAGGATTCTCGTAGCGCGGATCTTCCTTGATCCGGCGTCCCGGCCGAACAGAATTCGCAGCACTGATCGCCGCCGCCGCCCTGCATAAAAGACCTCATAGTAGGCGCGTCATCAGCACGTGCGCGTGCCTACCCGGAAGCAGGATTCCTGGGTAATGGAGTTCTTTGGTGGCGCGAGCGAACTCTGACACTGCGCTCGCCTCGCGCCCTGAAGCAATTGCCCGTAGACTCCAGGTGAGTGTGACAGTACATCCCCCCTCCCTAAAGGGGCAGACGAAGACGCGGTTTACCAGGAAACCGCGTATGGAAAGCGCGTATCAACCTGAGAGCATGAACACTCCTTGCGGGTTCCCAGGAATTTTCCTCCATGCTATACCCTTTCCAGGAAATCAGATACCATAAAGAGGATCCCCTCATTTTTGAGTCCAATATTTTAGAAACCTCATATTCAGGTTCACCATCCACCCAAACTGGGGGGGGCGTTTTCTTCACCGTCGTGTAGGAGGGCTTCAGTAGGGATACATGAAACACTGGGTGTATTTTCATGGTCTTTGGCAAGGATAAACGGACTGAGACTGGGTTAATGCATTTTATCACCTTGTAGGGCCCTAAATAACGAGGGTTGAATATACTGTATCGGCGAAACCTGATGTTCCTCGTGGATAACCAGACCACATCGCCTGGCATGTATGGGGGACATTCCCTACGGCGTACATCTGCATATCTTTTGTAACTTATTTTAGCTTTCTGAAGATTCAACTGCGTCTTTTTGATAGTGCTTTGTATTCGTTTCACTCTGTCCTGTACCTCAGGTAATTTATGATCCATCCCAGGGTGGACCAAAGGTAAGAATCTAGGATGAAACCCATAGTTGCTGTACTACGGGGTGTGCTTGGTGGACTGGTGGGTCGCACTGTTGTAAGCTGTTTCTGCCACCCACAACAGTTCCACCCATTCATCAGTGTTTTCTTTTACATAGCAACGTAGATATTGCTTTAATGTTTGGTTCAAACGCTCAGTCTGCCCATCCGTTTGTGGATGGTAACTTGTGGATTTTGCTGATTTTATTTGCAAGGCCTCACACCACACCATCCAGAAATGAGCCGTGAATTGGGATCCACGATCGGATACAATAGTGGATGGCACGCCATGTAATCGCACTATTTGACTCAGAAGAATCTTGGCTAATTGCCCAGAAGTAGGTAGAGTTTTGCAGGCTATGAAATGTCCCATTTTCGTGAGACTGTCTACTACTACCAAGATAACAGTGTGCCCTTGGTCTTTAGGCAACCCTACTATGAAATCTACGGATATAGTATTCCATGGAATCGAGGGTGTGGGTAACAGTTGCAACAACCCTTGAGCCTTTCTGTGATCTGATTTTGCCTTGGCACATGTTTCGCATTTCTGTACAAAAAGTGCCACGTCTGTCTTTACTGAAGGCCACCAAAAATATCTCAGGATTCTGTCTAATGTCTTGTCGATGCCATTGTGACCTGCACTGGGAACCGTATGACACCAATGAAGCACTCTTTCTTGTAATGCCTTTGAGGGAATCAACATTTGTTGATTTCTGATCGGCACCCCTTGTCTCATTTTCCATTGAGGATGTTCCTTGAGCCATTTCCTCCATATGGGCGATGTGCTTGCACGAGCCACAGATCGTAAAAATTGTTCAGAGTGCACAACGCCTATGACTTGATCAGGGGCCAATATAGAAAGGGTTTGTTTATTCACCGGGCTACTCGTTGTTTCCCGTCGGGTAAGAGCATCCGCTTTCCCATTCTCCGCACCAGGTCTATAGGTGACAATATAATCGAACTCGGGAAAAAACAACATCCAGCGCATTTGCCTAGGGGATAACATACGGGCAGACCTCATAAACTGGAGGTTACGATGGTCGGTGTATACTGTGACCACATGCTTAGCCCCCATCAAATGATGTCTCCATGTAGTGAAAGCATCCTTGATGGCCATTAACTCTTTTTCCGCAATGGTGTACCTTGTTTCAGCCTCATTGAGCTTGCGAGACATGTAGGCTACTGGATGTAGCTGTCCTGTCGTTACATTCCTTTGTGACAGAATTGCACCCACCGCCATGTCAGACGCATCAGCTTCCACTATAAACGGCTTCTCAGGATCTGGGTGGGCCAAAACTGGGGCGGAGGTAAAGGCTCCTTTCAATTGAGTAAAGGAGGCTTCAGTTTCTTGAGTCCATTCAAACGGAACGTTTTTCCTTAACAGTTTTGTTATCGGTGTCACCACCCTTGAAAACTGGGGTATGAACCTTCGATAAAAATTAGCGAATCCCAAAAACATTGGACTACCTTCATATTGACTGGTTGTGGCCAATCTTTTACAGCTTTTATTTTACGATCAGACATTTCCAATCCTTGAGGTGAAAGAATTACTCCTAAAAACTCCACCCTCTGAACATGGAATTCGCATTTACTTAGCTTGCAAAATAATCCATTGTCACGCAAGGCTTGCAGGACCAAACACACATGCTGATAATGCTGTCCCACGGAATCAGAATAAATCAAAATATCGTCAATATAGACTACTGTAAAAACATCCAGATACTCCCGCAACACTTCGTTCAAAAAGAATTGAAAAGCAGCAGGAGCATTACACAGCCCAAATGGCATCACGGTGTACTCAAATAACCCAAAATGAGTGCGAAACGCTGTTTTCCACTCATCTCCCTTCCTTACCCTGACCAAGTGATAAGCACCTTTTAAGTCCAGCCTTGTGTATATTTGAGCAGTTTTCACCTGGTCTAAGAGAACTGGAATGAGAGGTAAGGGATACCTGTTCTTAATGGTAATGTGGTTCAAGGCCCTAAAATCGATGCACGCACGTTTTTCCCCGTTTGCTTTCGGTATGAAAAACAAAGGGGAGGCTGCAGGAGACTTAGATGGTCTTATGAAGCCATTCTCCAAATACTGATCCAAATATGATTTGAGATGCTCGTTTTCCTTGTCCGTGAGAGCATAGATCCTGCTACATGGTACTACAGCACCTGGCACTAGGTCAATTTGACAGTCGTAAGACCTATGAGGGGGTAACACATTGGCTTGTTGTTCATTGAACACTTCCCTGTATTGTTCGTATTCCGGGGGTAAGGTAATATCCTGCTCTGCAGTGGTAGCGATGTGAAGAAGAGTGGCTAAGGCTTTTACTGAAAGATCACTGTGTTCCTGACTGCCATGATCCTTGCATTCCGGACTGTTAAATAGAACAGTCTTGGCAAGCCAATCTATGGAAGGATTGTGCTTAATCAACCAAGGTAACCCCAGAATAATACCATACTGAGGTGCTCGTATTATGTTGAAGGTTAGGGACTCTAACATGTTGAGGCGCACAGCGTACTAATAACGCACTTGTGGAGAAACTGATTGGTCCCGTGATCAATTCCCTCCCATCTATGGCCAAGACAGTCTCAGGCACATCCTTTTTAACTAAGGACAACTGTAAACCAGCAGCCAAATTCTCATCCATAAACAACCCAGTGGCCCCTGAGTCTATCATAGCTTCCATGTCTCTCCACCCATCTGGCAACTGAATACCGATAGGGATCCTAAAATGTCCTGATGTGATCGCCTGTATGTCCTGAGTTGAAGGGATTACTAAGCCTCTCAAAAAGCCCCCTCCTGTTACCTTTGAGCCTTCTAGTTTTCCGACTTAGGGGACACGGATGCACTCGTGCTACCAAACCCTGGTTTGTTCTTGGGTTTAGCCAGGCAATCCCTTACAAAATGGCCTTTCTTGCCACAATACAAACATAATCCATTCTTACGTCTCTGCTCTCGTTCCTCCTGTGATAAAGGAGCCCTAACAGTACCTATCTCCATAGGTTCTGGCCCTCCGGCCGTGCTAGGTTTAGAAAACCTGGGTTTTTCATATCTAGAAAAAAACCTATCAGGTCTTCTCCTATCGGTCCTGCGATCGTTCATCCTACTGTATAACCTCAAGGCCAAATTAATGAGATCAGTACACGTGGCCGGGGAGGATCTACCTGGGCTATCACGTCTTTGAGCTCATCTCGTAATCCCTGATGAAACAAAGCTGCTCTCTTATCCTCAGGCCATCCAGTCTCTGATATCAATCGCTGAAAGGTGTTCAGGTACACAAGCAGATCTTTATTGCCTTGCCTTAGTTCCAATAACTCCCTATCGGCTGTGAGACTATGGGATCGTCTATCAAAGATATTCTCAAACTCTTTTCTAAATCCGTCCCAATCGTACAACAGGGATCATCATTACGAACAAACGGGACAGCCCACAAAGCGGCATCTCCAGCTAAATACGAAATAAGGAAGGCTACCTTAGCTTGGTTAGTTGGAAATGCCCGAGGTTTACAGGTAAAATGCAACAACACCTGTGTCATAAAGACCTGTACTTTGCTCTCATCCCCTGTAAACCTTTCAGGGGCCGCCAAAGGTATAGGTGTGGGTAATTCCACCGACAATGGTGGTGCTGCTCCTGCAAAGGAACCCGACGGCCACGTAGCACCACTACCTCTTCCTGCGCTCACATCAAACGGGTTCCTCTGTAATTTGTCAACTCGATCTTGTAAGGCCGCAGTTTCTGCCCTAGAGGCAGCTAATTCCTGTTGAACCATAACCAAGGCCGCCATTACATCGTCTAAGGTGGCCATCATCAACCAAACACCGATCAGGAGAGAATAAATTCTTGGGCTGCGAATTCTGTCAAGGTTTTATTCCAAACTCCCAGGATCGGTGCGTCGCTCAAATGGGTCCACCTCTCAATCGCTCCACTCTCTGATGCTATACCAGCGCAGAGGGTAGGAATGATTAAGCGAGGGAAGGAAAGGATGGGGACAGCGGGGAGGGAGACCTACAACACAAAAAACACAATTAAAGGCCTATTCCACTTTCTGTAATACATGTCTAAACTCATAACTTATAGTGAGCAATAACTACCTGTAAAGGAAAAAAAGAACGAGCATTCTTGCAACCAAGTCTTTGATGAAGGTATCGTATCTTAGGAAGGCTCTTTATATGCAAAAAATGAGAAAAACACACCATATCATGAGTTTCACCACACTATGGGTATACACAACTTCCCACTCAACGCTCACTCATACTGTACCCACCACAATGATTGTTGGTACTTGCATCACAGAGGGGTTGAGCATAACTCACACCAAAGCCCCTGCTAGGAAGAAAGATCATAAGAGCACATAAAGTATTTAGTAATACTCATCATCAGAAAACGAAATAAATGGTACCGGCATTAACCTCTCATGCCTAGCACTCTTCTGCTGTTTCAGCACAGCCAATGTCATGCATAACACTTCCAGTAATCAGGCATATTTTAGGCGTAAACACCATGAATCCAGACACAGTACATGTTGGAGGTATAGCTTCCCTCCTCTACTATAAGGTTAGATGCTAATAAATAGAGCACATAGATCCAAATCACCTCCTCGTGAGTATACAAGTTATGCCCCCAGAGCGTTGACAACGTCACCCTTACCGCCCTTCATGAAAGCGTCCAAAAGGTCAAGGATTCTCGTAGCGCGGGTCTTCCTTGATCCGGCGTCCCGGCCGAACAGAATTCGCAGCACTGATCGCCGCCGCCGCCCTGCATAAAAGACCTCATAGTAGGCGCGTCATCAGCACGCACGCGCGCCTACCCGGAAGCAGGATTCCTGGGTAATGGAGTTCTTTGGTGGCGCGAGCGAACTCTGACACTGCGCTCGCCTCGCACCCTGAAGCAATCGCCCGTAGACTCCAGGTGAGTGTGACACATATCGGTGCTTCCATTAGTTATTTAATTTATAGAATATACAAAGAGGTTTCCCAATGTTCCCTTGGCATAGACAAAGTAGAGGGCCATTTACTACCTTGGAGTCCAAGTTTTCTTTAGAATAAATCCAGAGTTATATTTCTTTAAGCAGGGTCTTCTCCTGCTGTAATGGTCAATGTTTTGGCCTGAAATTGGTCAGGGCCTCCTCAGGACATCACACAAGGGCATTTAATGATCATCATTCCTAAAAAAAACTTGTATTTACATAAAAATATACCTTGAAATAATTTGTAGTTGTTATAACAATTGGACTACCTCTTGGTGTAGTCTATATATTAAATAACTATTGGAAACACCACTATATACATGTATAAAATACAAGGGCAATATGAGTATGAGCATTAACTATGTTATTAAAGACACTGATCTGATATATATTTATATATAGGTATAGATATATATATATATATATATATATATATATATATATATATATATATATATATATATATATATATATATACATATCAAAGCAAGGTTGTCCTTATTGGAAACGCCAACACAGGTAGAGTAAATCCTTCTTTGTAGCAGGCGTAAGACACAGTGCACTTACTCCTCCATGAAAAGTGCCATACGCGTTTCGGGCAACATGCCCTTGTTCACTGGCTTTGCACACACGCCGTCACAGCTGCGCTGAACTTATACCTGTTTCACTCGCCCAAATGGGATTTCTCATGCTGTGCATTCTGGGTTAGGTAGTTCGTGCATATCCTAAGTAGTAGCCGCTGGTGCAGTGTACATGAAAATGTGATCCCCAAGTGGGTTACATGGAGGAAAGCACAATGTCCCGCAAGTGTTCACACCCACAACATCGGAACTCCAACTCCACATGGCCCCTGATTGTTAGAGCCGTGGTCCGCAGGTTCCGCGGCAGGGCATTTCATGACGAAGACATCGCCGCAATTATTACCAAAAGCAAGGTTGTCCTTTATTGGAAACGCCAACACAGGTAGAGTAAATCCTTCTTGTAGCAGGCGAGAGCACAGTGCACTTACTCCTCCATGAAAAGTGCCATACGCGTTCGGGCAACATGCCCTTGTTCACTGGCTTTGCACACACGCCGTCACAGCTGCGCTGAACTTATACCTGTTTGACCCGCCCAAATGGGATTTCTCATGCTGTGCATTCTGGGTTAGGTAGTTCGTGCATATCCTAAGTAGTAGCCGTTGGTGCAGTGTACATGAAACTGTGATCCCCAAGTGGGTTACATGGAGGAAAGCACAATGTCCCACAAGTGTTCACACCACAACATCGGAACTCCAACTCCACATGGCCCCTGATTGTTAGAGCCGTGGTCCGCAGGTTCGCGGCAGGGCATTTCAGCGACGAGACATCGCCGCAATTAATACCAAAAGCAAGGTTGTCCTTCATTGGAAACGCCAACACAGGTAGAGTAAATCCTTCTTTGTAGCAGGCGAAGACACAGTGCACTTACTCCTCCATGAAAAGATGCCATACGCGTTTGGGCAACATGCCCTTGTTCACTGGCCACACACGCCATCACAGCTGCGCTGAACTTATACCTGTTCTGACCCGCCCAAATGGGATTTCTCATGCTGTGCATTCTGGGCGGGTGAAACAGGTATAAGTTCAGCGCGTGTGTGCAAAGCCAGTGAACAAGGGCATGTTGCCCGAAACGCGTATGGCACTTTTCATGGAGGAGTAAGTGCACTGTGTCTTCGCCTGCTACAAAGAAGGATTTACTCTACCTGTGTTGGCGTTTCAATAAAGGACAACCTTGCTTTTGGTATTAATTGCGGCGATGTCTTCGTCGCGAAATGCCCTGCCGCGGAACCTGCGGACCACGGCTCTAACAATCAGGGGCCATGTGGAGTTGGAGTTCCGATGTTGTGAGTGTGAACACTTGCGGGACATTGTGCTTTCCTCCATGTAACCCACTTGGGGATCACAGTTTCATGTACACTGCACCAACGGCTACTACTTAGGATATGCACGAACTACCTAACCCAGAATGCACAGCATGAGAAATCCCATTTGGGCGGGTGAAACAGGTATAAGTTCAGTGCAGCTGTGACGGCGTGTGTGCAAAGCCAGTGAACAAGGGCATGTTGCCCGAAACGCGTATGGCACTTTTCATGGAGGAGTAAGTGCACTGTGTCTTCGCCTGCTACAAAGAAGGATTTACTCTACCTGTGTTGGCGTTTCCAATAAAGGACAACCTTGCTTTTGGTATTAATTGCGGCGATGTCTTCGTCGCGGAAATGCACTGCCGCGGATCCTGCGGACCACGGCTCTAACAATCAGGGGCCATGTGGAGTTGGAGTTCCGATGTTGTGGGTGTGAACACTTGCGGGACATTGTGCTTTCCTCCATGTAACCCACTTGGGGGAAACAGTTTCATGTACACTGCACCAACGGCTACTACTTAGGATATGCACGAACTACCTAACCCAGAATGCACAGCATGAGAAATCCCATTTGGGTGGGTGAAACAGGTATAAGTTCAGCGCAGCTGTGACGGCGTGTGTGCAAAGCCAGTGAACGAGGGCATGTTGCCCGAAACGCGTATGGCACTTTTCATGGAGGAGTAAGTGCACTGTGTCTTCGCCTGCTACAAAGAAGGATTTACTCTACCTGTGTTGGCGTTTCCAATAAAGGACAACCTTGCTTTTGGTATTAATTGCGGCAATGTCTTCGTCGCGGAAATGCCCTGCCGCGGAACCTGCGGACCACGGCTCTAACAATCAGGGGCCATGTGGAGTTGGAGTTCCGATGTTGTGGGTGTGAACACTTGCGGGACATTGTGCTTTCCTCCATGTAACCCACTTGGGGATCACAGTTTCATGTACACTGCACCAACGGCTACTACTTAGGATATGCACGAACTACCTAACCCAGAATGCACAGCATGAGAAATCCCATTTGGGCGGGTGAAACAGGTACAAGTTCAGCGCAGCTGTGACGGCGTGTGTGCAAAGCCAGTGAACAAGGGCATGTTGCCCGAAACGCGTATGGCACTTTTCATGGAGGAGTAAGTGCACTGTGTCTTCGCCTGCTACAAAGAAGGATTTACTCTACCTGTGTTGGCGTTTCCAATAAAGGACAACCTTGCTTTTGGTATTAATTGCGGCGATGTCTTCGTCGCGGAAATGCCCTGCCGCGGAACCTGCGGACCACAGCTCTAACAATCAGGGGCCATGTGGAGTTGGAGTTCCGATGTTGTGGGTGTGAACACTTGCGGGACATTGTGCTTTCCTCCATGTAACCCACTCGGGGATCACAGTTTCATGTACACTGCACCAACGGCTACTACATAGGATATGCACGAACTACCTAACCCAGAATGCACAGCATGAGAAATCCCATTTGGGCGGGTGAAACAGGTATAAGTTCAGCGCAGCTGTGACGGCGTGTGTGCAAAGCCAGTGAACAAGGGCATGTTGCCCGAAACGCATATGGCACTTTTCATGGAGGAGTAAGTGCACTGTGTCGTCGCCTGCTACAAAGAAGGATTTACTCTACCTGTGTTGGCGTTTCCAATAAAGGACAACCTTGCTTTTGGTATTAATTGCGGCGATGTCTTCGTCGCGGAAATGCCCTGCCGCGGAACCTGCGGACCACGGCTCTAACAATCAGGGGCCATGTGGAGTTGGAGTTCCGATGTTGCGGGTGTGAACACTTGCGGGACATTGTGCTTTCCTCCATGTAACCCACTTGGGGATCACAGTTTCATGTACACTGCACAAACGGCTACTACTTAGGATATGCACGAAGTACCTAACCCAGAATGCACAGCATGAGAAATCCCATTTGGGCGGGTGAAACAGGTACAAGTTCAGCGCAGCTGTGACGGCGTGTGTGCAAAGCCAGTGAACAAGGGCATGTTGCCCGAAACGCGTATGGCACTTTTCATGGAGGAGTAAGTGCACTGTGTCTTCGCCTGCTACAAAGAAGGATTTACTCTACCTGTGTTGGCGTTTCCAATAAAGGACAACCTTGCTTTTGGTATTAATTGCGGCGATGTCTTCGTCGCGGAAATGCCCTGCCACGGAACCTGCGGACCACGGCTCTAACAATCAGGGGCCATGTGGAGTTGGAGTTCCGATGTTGTGGGTGTGAACACTTGCGGGACATTGTGCTTTCCTCCATGTAACCCACTTGGGGATCACAGTTTCATGTACACTGCACCAACGGCTACTACTTAGGATATGCACGAACTACCTAACCCAGAATGCACAGCATGAGAAATCCCATTTGGGCGGGTGAAACAGGTATAAGTTCAGCGCAGCTGTGACGGCGTGTGTGCAAAGCCAGTGAACAAGGGCATGTTGCCCGAAACGCGTATGGCACTTTTCATGGAGGAGTAAGTGCACTGTGTCTTCGCCTGCTACAAAGAAGGATTTACTCTACCTGTGTTGGCGTTTCCAATAAAGGACAACCTAGCTTTTGATATATATATATATATATATATATATATATCAGATCCGTGTCTTTAATAACATAGTTAATCTATATTGTATTGTATTTCATTATCAACGTTTATATATATTATATATAAATGTTGTTAATGAAATACAATACAATATAGATTTTGTCCAATAGTGAGCAGTACCACTATTGTCGAACCAGTTAAGGATTTTTATTTCGAGCTCTATAGGGAACCATTTTCTTTTGAAAAGAATAACAGGGCCTTACAAGGTAAGGGTATTTGCGCAGATGAGCTTGCTTTCTCCTAAAGAACTTAGGGGGGTGCCCACAGCATCCTTGAAAGGCATCAGATGCCACACCTGATTCTGTAAAATATGTTTATATCATGCTGTGCTGACTGCCACAGACTTGCAAGTTGAGGAGCTGCAAAGAAGAGGTGTGATAATAACCACACTTCTTGAAAGAGTAAGTGGGTCATGCAAGTTGCGCAGTACAGAATCCAGCGAGCTGTCTTTCTGGCCTTGTGCACTAAGGGCGAGATGTACGACCGTTCCATTTTGTGAGTTGCAAATTGCGACGTTGTACGACTCGCAATCTGCAACTCTCAAAATGGAATGTATAACAGTGTCTCAGAAACTGTTTGCGATTCCTAATGGGGTCGCAAACGACTTGCCTCATTAATATGCACGAGGCAGGTCGCAATTAGCGACCCATTGGGAATGGCTAGCACTCACAGGCATGGTGGACTGCTGGGGTCAGCAGACCACCGTGTCTGTGACTGGTTTTTCAAGAAAGCTGTTTTTTTAAAAATGCAGTTGTTTTCCTTAAAGGAAAATGGGATGCATTTAAAAAAGAAAAATTAAACGTTTCTGTTTCATTTTTTAAGAGTTGGACCACTGCCTGATCTTTAAAAATATTTTTGAATCCAATCACAAACGGGACCCCTTCCCGCTTGCGAGTGGCTTACCACCTACTTGAAATGGGTGGTAAACTGTGAGTGTTTTGGGACCGCAAATGCAGTTGCACAACAATCATACATACAAGTACGACTCGCTATTAAGAAGGGACGACCTTGGCACGCCCCTTCATAATAGCAACTCACAAACCCTATTTTGACTGTCAGTAATAGGTTACCGACTCGCAAAATAGGGTTTGTACGTACCACCACCATTTTTAGCAGCTGCAAATGGGCCGATTTTCCGGATGCAACCGCTAAAAATGGTTGTTCATCTGGCCCCTAAGTGTTGTTGATTAACAATTTCTTTGGACGAACAAGAGCTTGTGCCTACATTTGATATACATTTTTGTGCCCCATATTTTATTCCTTTATCCCTGCAAGATTTTTTCTTTATCCCGAGTTGTAATCGCCCATAGGCTTTTAATGCTTCCTATTCAGAGAGCTAACTGTTTATCAAACAATGGCTGAAAGGGTATTTCAGACTGCCTCAGTCTCTGTAGAGAGCAGCGAAGTAAGGTAATCCGTAAATCCCAGACACCTGATGATAACTCTGCCAGGATCCAGCCCAGCTGTGTTTGCTTCTCTGACTGCACCTGCATCGCTTACCGTGATTACTCCAGCAGGATGCCTTAATCCACTCCCCTGCTTCGCGCGCACCTATATCAACACAGGCGCTTGTGCCAGGTCTTGGATTCTGCTAATGCAGAGGTTTTGCGAGAATTAAACTGAAATGTTGAGCTTTAGCGACGGGGATTGTGAGATGGGGTGATACTCCAATCCAGAAAAGTGAAGTCCCTGAGGATGACGAGGATCTGCCTTTATATTCACAAACTGGGTAATGTTAAGGTCTTAAAAGAAGTTAAATTACCTTGTTGCCAAAGTGCCAGTGAGTTGATGAACAGTACGCCATGGAGACGAGATGTTGGGAGCAAGGCCCTGGAAACAACTAGGGGGCTTATTTACAAGCCCCTTGCCCCACTTTTGCGTCATTTTTCCCATGTTAAAAATGACGCAAACGTGGCGCAAGGGGCTTGTAAATCTGCCCCAAGGTGTTTAGAGACCAGCCAAAGCACAGGTGGGCCATGATGGACCTGAGAGAGAATTACAGGTGGCTTTGATAGAAAATACTGTTCAAAATTTACATTATTGAATACTATTGAGCATCAGACCAAGAGGATTCGCATTTGTCATGTCCTATTCCAGGATATTTTAACAACCACAATTTGATATCTGTCTCCTACAGCATCTCGCTGATTTTTGCAAATTTAAAGAGTTTTATTTTCCCTGGTGTTGCAAATGGCTGTTATTGTGCCATTGACAGAGAAATGTAAGCTATCTGAGGTGATCTGATGCCGGCCGAGTTTTGCAGCAGATGAACTGACCGGGATGGAAAACAACTTAAAGCATAACAATTCTCAATAAGAAAAAATGATCTGCACTTCAAAGCAAAGGGATGGACTGATCAATTTCAACACACTGCTGAGATACCCCAAGCCAATGTAGGATTCTGCTCTGCCTTGTCATGCCTTTCAGGATGGTGGAGCAGAGTTGCAGGGTGTCAGACTACAGAGTGAGCTGAGAAACATATCAAGATGGAGAAGCAGGCTGACACCTGTCTGCAGCTGGTGTGGAGTAGCAAACATGAGTGGGGCTGGGGCATTCTATAACACCTGTGCAGGCAAGGAGAAGAAGACAGAGATTTTGTCTCAGACCCTCAAAGGGTTAAATGGAACTGCCAGCATAGATATTAATTGGGGCTTGATCAGGTCTTAGCATATAAAATTATTAAAGACAGCACTAGACGAGCTGAAGAAACCCAGGTGGCAGCTATCTAGATTCGCAAGACACTCACTTATCAGCCATCAGAGCCCCAAAAATGTAACTTCGCAATCCTGCTCAGCAAACAACCAGAAGGCTGGACAATGGAAATCTGTTTAGGGTGCAATATACAGCAACGGAGGGGAGCTGAAAGGAGAAACCCAGAGCATTGCCATGAAAGGCACATGCTCACCTTAAATCAGCCAAACACAAAGTGTTGTACAGCCCAGAGTAAAACTGCATGTAAGATTGGAAGAGGTGTGAATAGAGTGCACTCCTAGATGAATAGGAAAGCTGCTAGATTTCAGGAACACAGGTTGTGAGCCTTTGCAACTATTCCACCTACGTGGATGTGGAATTCCAGATTAGGAGAACTAGATTAATATGTGGTCATCTATCTGTGTTACTACATAGTTATCTAGAAAGGCTTGAAAAACTTAAAATTGTTTCTGTGAAGAACAATACACAAGCAATAACAACTCCACCATAAGTCCTTCAACATCAAGCAGGAACCACAATCATAAAACTCTCCATCCATAAAGCACTCTCAGGATACACTAATGTAATCTATCAACAAACTTCTCAGTTGAGCTTCTCCATAAATGTCAGACAAACATATCTCCAAAATATGTATCTTCTTTACAACAAGGTCACTTCTTAGAAATAGAACAGTGGGTACCAGGGGGGCATGGCCAAGCCACGAATGGAGTGAGATGTGGTTTTTCGAGTCTCCACTCCACCTTGGCCTATCTTCACTCATCTGCCGCTGCCTTAGAAGCACTCTCTCAGGCCCATGACCATATGCTTACCCCTCACGACGAAGCGGAGGGTCCCGGACGCCCCTGAGATCACCAGGGAGTCTTGTCGGCCCGAATCGGAGTCCCTGCCTTGGGGTCGCTGCAGCGCCCGGGGCTGCCATCTTGGATCCCTCGCCCAGAGATACAGGGTCAGAGTCACCTCTCCTCGCTCGCTGCTGCCTGATCTGACTCGCCCCAGGCCTAGACAGCATTTTTGACTGCGTGGTAACTCCCGACTCGGACTCCGAACCCCAGGCCCGCTCTGTTGGTGGCGGACAGGTGCAGAAAGGCTTAACTGGGGGAAGGTGACCGCGGGGGGTGGTGCGACCTCACCACTGGCCCATGACTCCTGGAACAGGTGGAGGCCCGATCCAACTGCCTGGCCTGGTGGACAGCCGTGTTTAGAAGCTGCCTCACTCTCCCGCAGTGCTGCTCGGAAGAAAGCGGATACGACTTCTGTGACGGCCTCAGCGGGCATGGCCGATCTCGCTCCATACAGCTCTTCATCCTCTGCGGCGGCCCTGGGCCATAATGAGACCGGTACCGCCAAACTGCCAGCTGAGATCCTCACCCTTGCAGCGACTCGGCGGCATACACGCATAGCACAGAGGATCACGCAGCGCCCTTTACCGCATCACTGGGCCCTTCCTTCCCCATCGGGGGTGAATATGACGGGCGTGCTGTCCGAGTGAGATGGCACATTTACTGGGCACCCTCTACACTGCCTGTGTCCCACTATATGAGCAGGGCACCTGGCCCAGAATGTGTGGCCCCTGCGCTGGAAACACTTCCTAAACAAGCTGGAACCCAGGTGAAGCGGACATTGGAACTGGGACAGGCCGAGGGGTCGGGAACAGATCATTAGAAGCACCTGCTCAGGCAAGTCTTGCCTGGGCCTTACGTCCTCCCAGGCCACTCAAGCCCTAATCCACCGACTTGCTGTGGACCCTAACAACAGGACAGGCAGTGAAGGACAACTCAAGGGACCAACACGCCAGCTGGGACGATCCACTTAGAGACCCTCTCTCCCCCACGGGCCTACTGCAGACTGCGAGCTGCCCACCGCCTCGCCCATTGCACTCCCCGGAGCCAGAGACTGGCTACACAACCTTAAACTCTCTCTCCCTATGTGTGGGTGTAGGTGACCCCTACGATACCAAGCAAGGACCAGCAGGTCCACCCCACATTTTGCTCTGGATAGACCTGTGCGTCACCTCGTGAGACACTGTCACCGCCTCATACCTGCAAGTCAACAGAATTGTGAGCATTGCTGAGTCTGCCTCCCCGCCCGCTTGCGAACCAGCTGACGCTTGGCCCCACCACACGGACATTGCACAGCTGAAAGTGCCCCTATGGCCATGCCACGTGCTAAAGCTGGCAAAGCTACTCTCTCCACACCTGCTAAGGAAAATTCAGTGACTTTACTCTGGCTGAAACCCAATCCTCCCCCAATGCCTATCTCTGAACCACCGGAGGCTATGGCTGATGAAAGTTCTGCGTCGGTCCCGGTCACGCAGGCCTTTATGAACACTTTACTACAAGAAATTAAAGTGGAAATTGGATCCCTAAAAACAGAGTTTAAAACCTGCCTCTGAGTGATCCATCGGGGCATCACAGAAATCAGGGGGAGAGTGCACGACCTCGAACGCACAATGGATGCGCGATCAGAAGATCATGAGAGCTTATGGCGCAGGATGGCAACGCTAGAAGACCAACATATCAATCTCCAACTGAAGCAGGAAGACCTGGAGAACAGAAGCCGAAAGTATAACCTCCGCCTCAGAGGAGTTCCGCGCGGAGCGGAGGGACAGGATATCATGACCTTTACAGCAGACCTGCTACAGACAATTAGAGCTGATGACTACGCTTCCCCCGCTCTAGACAGAGCCCATCGAATTGCTGGCCCTCGGGCCACCCGGATTTTACTCCAGACATTCTCACACACGTCCACTTCTTTGTCGAGAAGGAAGCCATCTTGCAGAAGGTGCAAGGAACTACCAACCTGACATACAACAGATATTCGATCCAGATCTTCCCGGATATCGCGCCCGTACCCCTACATAGACGCAAAGACTTCAAACCAGTAACTGCTGTGTGAACTTAACACTAAATATCAATGGGGCCACCCCTTCGCACTGATCTTCTCCTGGGAGGGCAAACGCCAGGCTATTCTCTCACTACGGGAAGCAAAACAACTTCTCCAGCTCCCGATGGAACCCAGAGATACTAGCCCCTCTCCTCCCCGGGTTTCCCTCAGGGAACCAATACAGCCGGAATGGGCCATGGTGCCTCCACCTAAACACAAATCCTGCCCTAAGGAACAGGACTCTTCACAAGCAAAACAGGACATCATCCAGCACATCCGTGCCATGAGTGAACCCAGATCACTGGCCCGCTCCTCAGCAGCTTAGGAATAGCAGGCATTTGGACTTGCAACAAACATGTTTGGATCTCACTACACACAATTTATGGACTTTGGAACTCTATGGACTCTAATGCTTGGACCATAATATAGTCCCAATTGGCTCTCTGTGACCCTCTTGTTCTGCCCATTCCCACCTACATAAAGGTTCCTAGTGAGTCTGTTCTCCCACTCTATAAATTATAACTCAAGCTACTCCCCTATCTCTAGCTACAGGTGGATCAGCAGCTGGCTTCTTCGCCACTGTCCCAGAGCTTGGCCGCGGTCTGCGGAGACTGACTCATCAGCGCTCCCACCTACTGCGCCCCCCACACCCGTAGTGCCCTTCAGAGGAGTGACATCCTCAGAATGGCAGTACACCCTAAAGGCCCTGTTAGCCGTTCCATGTTACAAAAACCGTTCTTCCTCCCTCTCGCTCCCATCCCTACACTGGAGTACCAGCGAACTCGACAGGGGAATCTCTCTGCAACCTACCTTGTATATCCTTCATACTGGGGGCACCCGATACACACTCTCCACTTCTCCTCCTTGGGGCGGTACAACCTCCTCACCCACAGCCCCAACACTACTTCCAACCACCCTTTCTATCACCATGAACACGACCCCACTTGTTAAGTTCTTGTCCCTTATAGTCAAAGGGCCAGAAGCTGAGGTGGTCCTTATCCCCAATCCCGGGAAGGGCCCTTCTCTCTGTACTTCCTACCGCCCTATTGCCCTACTTAATACGGACGCTAAGATCTACACTAAAATACCGGGGAACCATCTTGAGCCCTACCTCCCTGGACTGATAGACACAGACCAAGTTTGATTTATTCAACACCCTCAGGGAGCAGCTAATATCCGCCGCATCGCTCACCTCATCGAGAAGGTCCAAAGGCGAAATATCCCGGCTTGTCTGGTGTGCCTGGACGCAGAGAAAGCCTTTGACCGCGTTGATTGTCACTTCCTACGTGTGTTGCTACACAAGATAGGCCTAGGACCGGCAATGATCTCCAAGCTAATTGCTCCCTATGCCTTCCCTACAGCACGGATCCATATTAACGGTCAACTCACACCTCCTACCTCTATACACAGGGGCACCAGGCAGGGATGCTCACTCTCCCCCCTCCTCATTGTCCTCGCAGTGGAACCTCTGGCTATTGCTATACGCCAGTCGTCAGATATAACGGGCATCCCTTTTGGAGACCATGACCACAAAGTGTCACTGTTTGCGGATGATCTCATACTCACACTCACTGTTCCTACCACCTCCCTACCGGCATTAGCCTCTCTTCTTCACTCTTTCGAAATAGCCTCAGGTTTTAAGATTAACATGACCAAGTCCCATGCCCTTAACCTTACCCTCTCAACTTCGGAGATACAGCGACTCCAATCTCTCACCCCCTTGCATTGGACTGAAAACCCAATCCGAAACCTAGGCCTCAATCTGACCCAGTCACTCTCCTCATGGACCCAGGCCAATTGGCTGACATGCCGACGAGAAGTCCGGGAAGAAATACGACGCTGGAAAAAACTCCCAATCCCCTGGATGGGCTGCCTTAATGCGGTCAAAATGACACTCCTACCCAAAATACTCTACCTATTTCAACCCTGCCCACACCCATCCCTCAGGTAGACATCCAGAGTCTTCAACGCGATCTAACTTCCTTCATATGGGGCAGAGGTCGCCCACGCTTTTCAAACAAACTGCTTATGATGCCCCGAGATCGCAGCAGTCTCGCCTGCCCTAACCTTCTGGAATACTATTTGGGCATCTCACCTCCGATATATTTCAGAGTGGGTGGTTCGTGAGAGTGAGAAACACTGGTTCCACATGGACTGGGCAGTCACATGCAGGCCCCTATGGGATCTGGGCTGGCTCCCCAGAACGGCGCGGCCTCGCAGCGCATATATAGCAACCCCCACGAAAACAGTACTCAATATCTGGGATAAAATTGCGATCCCCAGGGGCCTCACATCCTTCCCCTCCCCCAGCACGCCTATAGCTCGCAACCCCATGTTCCCACCGGCCTTACAACCACACGCATTCCCATCCTGGAATCAGGGAGAATGCCGCATAATTCAAGACCTCTTTGTGGGGGACACTTTTAAAACTTTTGAACAATGCAAAAAAATCTTTCCATGTCACGGAATCCGACAGATTACAGTACTACTAGCTCCGCCACTGGTTGCTCGCCCCCATATACACTCAGGAAGCCACTAGACCGCTCACTCCCTTTGAAGCTCTGGTTCGAGCCTTTGAGGGCACCCGCGGCTTAATCTCCCGTACATATAAGGTATTACAACACTCACAACCCAATCAACTCCACACCTATCAGAATCAGTGGGCAGCAGACACGTGGGAAGAGGTGACCCCACAAAACTGGGGACAACTATGGCGTGACATTCCCAGAACATACAGGAGCATTCCCCAACGCGAACCAGCATACAAACTAATGACGCGTTGGTACTATACCCCTACACGACTACAGAAAATGCTCCCTACCCTCTCCCCTCTCTGCTGGAGATGCCAGACAGCGATGGGCGACTTCATACATATCTGGTCCGCTCCTAGCAATGTTTTGAAGGAGGTTCTAAGCCATATCAAAGACACAGTGGGCTTCCCTATACCAAACTCCCCCATAGTGACCCTACTGGGCATCAGACCAACTCATCTTGCAGCCATGACACATTCCGATTGGCGCCTTATTGCTCAGATGCTGGGGGCAGCAAGACAAACCATTGCTCTTCAATGGAAGAAAACCTCTACCCCCGATCTCTACATGGTTCCTACGCCTCTGGCATGTCATGGCAGTGGAGCTACTGACGGCCCGCCTCACTCACACGGATACAAAATTCACTCACATCTGACAACCCCTTATTCACCACCTCTCTCAAATGGAAAAAGCTTGCTACGCCCCTCCTAGACAGCGGGCCCTCCAACTTTTTGAATACTCCTTCCTGCCATACTCTCAAGACAATCCTCGAACAGACCCCCTGACACACGGACCAGACAGAAGCCCCCTCTCCCCTTAAACGCTACTCGATTGTCCCCCGTGACCACCACCCTCTATCAACCCCTCCTTGAACCTCCACCCCTCTCCTATCCTTTGTTCTTCCACGAGTTCTGTTGTTCAGTCATCATTGAAGAATATCTATTAGAGGCTGCCGAAATCAACCCAGCACCTCCGGCGCCACGCCGGGCTCCCTATTCAACTGTGTCTTATAATGTATGATATATATGCATCGTTTAGTATGTACTTCTTATCTGAAATGGTTTTTTTCTAATCCATATGTACTTTATGATGCCTGATAACTATACGCTGCTCATCTTGCATTTACTGTTTGAAGCCCTGTAATCTTACACTGCCTTCTCAGTGATCTATACCAGAGGCGTAACACAGGCCCCCGCAGCCCCCGCGGTGCGGGGGTCCCCCAAGCTCCAGGGGGCCCCTCAGCACAGCACTCTGGCTGCAGAGCTCCTGATTGAGCCCGGAGGGGGCCCCTCCACGTGCCTTGCAGGGAGGCCCCCTCAAGTTTCGTTACGCCAGTGATCTATACTGAATATAATGAAGCTTTTTTTTCCTTACAAATTCTAATAAACAGATTTGGGGGGGAAAAAAGAAATAGAACAGTGGGAAGGGGAGTAAGAAGAAGTGTAGAGAAAGAGGACTCTGGAAGGATATTAGAAGACAAAAAGAAGGAAATCAGAGGAAACACAGGAAGCTGGGGGATACTCACAGATAAAAGTTCCTTTAATCACCAGGTGTCTCATAATGAAAATGTCCCTCTTATCTCCCAAAACCATTCCAGGTTCCATTGGGCCAATGGAAATTGGAACTGTTTTGGGAGGTAAGAGAGGCTTGAGGGGCTGAGACAGTGATGTCCTTCACGTGGTCCGATCACCATACTGTTGTCATTTTCCTGAGTTGGTCTAAGCACCTGCACCACCCGATATGACACTGTTCAAGAAAGAATGTGCTGCATCAGACTAGGGGAAAACACATCTTGGTGTCCTGCACCACTTTTAGATGAGCATAGTACCAAATTGACAAGCTAATATCCACTGGGCACCATCAGTAGGCTTCTCCTCCAGGCCTACGTACCCTCACTGAGATCAAGAAAGAGAACATGTGCTCCCAGTTCTGTAAATCATCTTCAACTCCACTGCTTTCTTTAAGACATATCCACTCATGTGAGCATCACTGAGGATCACAATTATGGTGCTTACACATGAGTTAGCTGGGGCTTGGTAGCTGGCAGGCAGTATCTTTTGCGCCTTCTTCACCCCTCATTGGTATTTGGCCATCAGGCAGCAACAGCTTCCCAAAAAGGTGTGCATCTCTTCTATCACTGTGGTATCTGAAACAATGGCAGGAAATCCCAGAACTCTGACATAAGCTGCTCATTCTCCAGCGTTCCTACCCTGCCGCATTCCTTCATGGCCATCCATCCCACATGCAGGGCCTAGGATGTGCAAGGCCCTAGCAAAGCCATGAGCCATACTGCTGACTGCCTTCATTGTGTGGAAAAATCTCCCTGCCTCCAAACCCTGCTGTCGCAGGTCCTCCAGAGCTGCCTAAAACACCCTTGGGTGCTGCTTTTGTAGACATCCAAGTAGCTCCAACCTGTGACACTCATCACCCCCGAAAGCCACACCTGTCAGCGAGGTTAGAGAGTGGTGCATAGAGCACAACATGAGTGACCATGTTCCTCAATGCTCAGCTCTGTGCTACTCAAAAATGTTGCACAACCCAAAGGGGATGACTACGTATTCCTAATGTCACACGCAACCATCTAATAACAATTTCCCATTCATGTCCAAAGTGTACTCTCATCATGTTGCACACTCCTTTTAAATGTACCACACTATATATGAGTCTTACTATCCCAATGATAGATTAGTCAAGGGCACGAGATATTCTTTATTAATCTTTGCATCACTTACCTTATTGTGATAAATGCAACGATGGAGCTTCATTTCGGGCCAAATGTACGACCGTTTTTTGTGGTCGCAAATGGGAAAATGGGCCGTTTGCGATTGCAAAAATGGGTACTGGCATGTACAAACGCTATTAGGAAGGGGCGTCCCTTCCTAATAGTGAGTCACAATGAAATGTACCATTGTTTTGCGACCGCATTTGCGGCTGCAAAACACTGGCAGTTTACCACCTACTTCAAGTATGTGGTAAGCCACTCGCAAAGGGGAAGGGATCCCAAGGGGACCCCTTCCCCTTTGTGAATGGATGCGAAAATATTTTTTAATAGCAGGCAGTGGTCCCTGTAGTCCCAGGGACCACTGCCTGCCCTTAAAAAATGAAACAGAAATGTTAAATGTTAAATTTTTCAACAAAACGGCCTAATTTAAAAAAAACAGTCACAGACATGGTGGTCTGCTGACCCCAGCAGGCCACCATCTCTTGGAGTGGTAGCCATTCCTAATGGGATCGCAAATTGCACCTGGCTCATGAATATTAATGCGGCATGCAATTTGCAACCCCATTAGGAATTGCAAACAGTGTCTGAGACACTGTCGTACATTCCAATTTGCGAGTTACAAATCGCGAGTCGCAAAACGACACAATTTGCGAGTCGCAAATTGGTTGGGTCGTACATCTGGCCCTTCATTCCTAATTGGAATAAAAAAAGATGTGTGATCTGGCAAGTAACGTTGAATGGCATAACCAAACCATAGGCAACCCTTGGAGCATGCGGCGTTACCTTTCAATTAGACCATAAATTATTCCTTATGGAGTCAAGTGCTTGTTTATTAGATCCATACCACAATCATAAGGCCAGTATGTTGGTAAACTGCCTGCTTCATTAATCTTAAATACATCTTGGCATTCACCATATTTCGCTCGAATTCAATTCAGACAATCAGGGCATGGGTCATTAACAGTACCATTCTCAATTCAGCAATCAGTAACTATAGAGTTAAAATACACCCTCTCTACTTTACTACCTGGTTAACAATATCTAAAGAGGAGTGCACAATCCCTTTCCACCTTCAATAATCATGAAGACATCAAAGAGGTTCTGAAACTAAATATAGAAACCTGATGTTCTACTGTCAATTAGATTTTGCTCTCTAATGGCATTGGTCTTTAATTGTACATATGATGAGAACAACAGTGTAAACCTCCTTGTCATTTAAAGGACGTTGTCCACGCTATACAAAACCTTGTAAATAAATACATAAATTAAAGGTAATTGTATTAGTTTTGCTACAGGCAGGCGTTGCATGTTTTGTGAGAATCTTGCATCCCAAAGGTTGCACGTGGCTCTACAGTCAACAAGGGTTTTTCACAGAAAAGAAACTCTTGTCCTAAACATATCATGGAAGCCTGGGAAAATGTGTTGTCTCTGAAATGGAAAAAGATTCTTATGGTTTGAATCCCCTAGTCCCACCCACAGACTCTTATCTACTGGCAGGCTTGTACATTTTCAGACAATACTAGCTGGTTCTTTCTGGCCTGTAATCTTCCTGAACATCCATCCCCACACTAGAAATAGAGATCTCTTCGTCTTCCTCTCTGTCCTAGTGTAGAAGACTCATGAATGTTCCTCAGTCTCCAAATAGAAAGGAAATCTAAAATAGTGCTAACCAAAGCGGGGCGGGGTCAACCCTTCGATCTCTTCCTCGTTCATTTTCTTTGCCTGTGTCTTTCCAAACAGCCAGATGGTTTTATTCTTCTATTGCCTCAGGAGAATTAACAGAGGGATTAGGTCGTTAAAATCATCCCTGAGACCTCTGCAAAATAATCTTAGTTATTTATCATCTGCCCTCTTGGCCATTTAAATTTAGCCAGAAGGTGGACTACTCATGCAAAGTAAGGTTGTAAAAGACAGCAACACAGAGATGAGCTGAAAAGACAAACACCTAGCATTAGCATCAAGGCATAGTCTGCTCTTAAATAAGCCCCCAAAGCTCAACACAGCCAGCTGTGAGATGGAAACACGTCTTGAAGGATTGCACAGTCAGACGTCCGGATCACGGGCAAGTGATCTGCTAGGAATGAAGATAGTGCAGAGTCAACAGCTACAACCTGTTGTAGTAATGACTACAATGAGGATGGGATCTGAACCCACGTGTGCACAGCACAATGGATTGCTAATCCATTGTGCTTTGCACACATGGGTTCGGATCCCATCCTCGTCGCCAACAATACTGTAGTAATGACTACCGGAACAGCAGGAGATACGAGGTACAAGTTTATTCGTACAGTAATGGAGCTGCCCAGGAAGAACACGCAGGAAGAACTCCGGCACTCTCCAGATCCAGAATCAACTGACACTAGAATCAAAACACAACATTCCAGGGTGCAGAATCTGATGAGCCAGAACGTTCCAGATCAGGGAACCAATCTAAAGGTGGGATGAAACACCTATATAGCTACCGACATAGCAAATGTTAGAAGCTTGTGTTTACCCCTTTACTGTAGAGGCTGAATCAGAAAGGACAGATGCTGGGTGGCGTAAGATGAAGAAGGCAAGTAAGAGCCCTAAGAGGAAGTTGTACCCTTCTACTAGGATGTTGATGATAATGAAAATAGTTAAAGAGCACGTGCTTATCATAATGGGGGGTCCCTGGCAGAGCTTTGGCAGAACATGAGAAACATTAAATGGCAAGTGATGTAAGCATAAAATTTAGCTCGGAGAAACCAAGAACCCATAAATGAACAGCTTGGTGGACAACACAAAGGCTCTTTAAAATAAACCTTTTCTTGATTGGGAGCCAGTGACAGGAATATAAATGAGATGCGATGAAAACAGTATGACAGGCACAAATAACACAAACTGCTTTGTTTTGTACTTGTTGCAACCTGGAGAGTAGGTAAGGAGAAAGGCCAAGATTTTCAAGAAGGGATGATTAAAAATCAAGGTGGGATGACTGAGACTATATTATGGTACTCATGTTCACATCAGGTCGATATGTTTCAGCCCTTAACTGCCACCCAACGGGGTCCGGGGCTTTCTTCAGGACCAAATTGGACACTATGTGACCCTGCTATGTTTCCCTGTTTCTACTCACGCGCACGTTTTTTCACGCATAAAATACCAGCTCACTAATTTCTGGTCTGTTCAATCAGGATTCTTCCATCTCAACAAAACTTCCTAAGAAGAGACATGAAAACCCCCAGATATAATGGTCAATGAACGCCATAATTGAGGAAAACACACATAACATATACAAACATAGATACATTAGCACAAATGTGTAATCGCCAGAGCTTTCATATAGACATAATGGACATGCGAATCAAGCAAAATTGCTGTTATTATGTGATTGCATTGTGTCTACCCGTGTGTATACTGTACACAATAGCAAACCCTATACTCTACTAAGTATATACATGAACCGAAGTAAGGTGTCTTATGACCCAAAAGCAGTTCAAGACCGGCCTTCGGAAAGCCAAATTTGAGAACCCTGCCGGTTGAATAGATATGATAGTGTATGCGCAGCCTGGAATCACATTTCCCAGCCCGGCACCTTGCCTAGCATTGGACAGTAGATACCTGGACGCCAGTTCCGGCATGGTTCTATCAGAATCCCGATGTACCGCAGTCACAGTAACGTCAGGAGGAGGTCTGAGAATACACAATAGGTGATTCAGCGAGGGTGACCTTTGACAAAGTAAGTTCTAGGGAGAAAAGCAACTACCCCCCACCCCACTGCATTTTCGATACAGGCGCCTAATTAATTTCTTATGCGCTTGTGGTTATAGAATGCGACTACAAGGCTCCCTCTCCGCTCCTACATTAAGTTGGTACATCCTGTAATTAGGGTAAGGCTATTTCAGAGTATGAGAGTCATGGGGCATTTTTACTGCAATTTAATTTGGACTCACATTTGCCCATGTGATTGAAGCATGATTTGGATGTTGGGCCTGCACATGTATGGGTTTGTATTGTGTGCAGTATACACGCGGGTAGACACGATGCGATCACATAAAAACGGCAATTTTGCTTGAATCGCATGTCGATTATGTCTATATGAAAGCTCTGGCGATTACACATTTGTGCTAATGTATCTATCTATTTCTACACATGCGCACTTTTTTCACACATGCAGTACCAGATCACTAATTTTTGGTCTGTTCAATCAGGAGTCTTCCATCTCAACAAAAATTCCTATGGAGAGACATTAAAAAACAGATATAATGGTCAATGAGCGCCATCATTGACAAAAACACACATAACATATACACACATAGCTACATTAGCACAAATGTGTAATCTCCAGAGCTTTCATATAGACATAATCGTCATCCGAGTCAAGCACAATTGCCATTATTATGTGATAGCATCGTGTCTACCCGTGTTTATACTGCACACAATATCAAACCCATGCATGTGCAGGCCCAACATCCAAATCATGCTTCAATCACGTGCAAATGTGAGTCCAAATTAAATTGCAGTAAAAATGCCCATCACTCTCATACTCTGAAATAGCCTTACCCTAATTATGGGCTGTTCCAACTTTATGGAGGAGTGGAGAGGGAGCCTTATAGTCACACTCTATAACCACAAGCGCATAAGAAACTAATTAGCTGCCTGTATTGAAAAAGCAGGGGGACGGGAGGGGGGTTGTTGCATTCCCCTTAGAACTTACTTCATCAAAGGTCACCCTCGCTGTATCGCCTATTGTGTATTCTCAGACCTCCTCCTGACATTACCGTGACATCGGGATTCTAATAGGACCACGCCGAAACTGGCGCCCGGCTACTGACGTCAGGTGAAGCGTCGGGCTGGGTTAGATGGGAATTGTAGTCCCAGTCCCTGAATTCATCCATTCGTCCCTGTATTCATCCCTTACCAGGAGAACTATTGTCCAATGGTAGGCAAGGCGCAGGGCTGGGAAAGGTGATTCCAGGCAGTGCATACACTATCATCTCTACTCAACCAGCAGGGTTCTCAAAGTTTGACTTCCTGATGGCTGGTCTTGAACCGTTTTTGGGTCATAGGGCACCTTGTTTCGGTTCATGTATATACTCAATAGACATTACAAACTCGGTACTCACTGGTAACCAAGTTGGGTACTCAAAATTACAATGTAAACATTTTTGGGAAATTTCTATTGACCCCAATCAGTTTCTATTGACCTGATTCGTTATAGAGGTATTTTAAAAGAATATGTACAGATACGCATATATTGGATTATCATATATGTGCCTATTTTATTTATATATGTTTGATATTCACTGACGTTCTCCCAAGAGGCATATTGCTTGAGAGATTGTACCTAAACCCAAAACTAATCTTTATCCTTACGATAGAGGTGCTGGTATCTTAAGAGCCCCAAACATATATAATTTGCCAAACTCCAATATGGAAAAGGATACTCGAGAGACTTGAAAGAATCACATAGCGATGATAATTATGTTAAATATATTTGTTACTGCACAGTGTACCTCTTATACATAAGTCCTCGTAGTGGTTATAATGAAATCACATTCAATGCGAAGATAGATCAATATTTGTAACCACGGAATGTCATAATTCAGGCCATATATGTGAGTTTTTAGCTGATACACCCACCGCTGCTCTCTCTCGAACAGTATCTGACTCACGTCACTTCCTCAGCGATATCCTACAACCTCCAGTATGACCCACAATAAATCGTTGTCTGTGTGTTGTTCATTGCTACTCTCTCTCAAACAGTATCTGACTCACGTCACTTCCTCAGCGATATCCTACAACCTCCAATATGACCCACAATAAATCGTTGTCTGTGTGTTGTTCATTGAGGTAGTGTCTGTTCATACAGGTGGATGTCTTCCTACACCCACTTGTACTCCGGTGTTCGCTAATCCTCAGCCGGATTTTTCGGGTTGCCATATTGTTGTATTTTTTGTTACAAGGGCATGTAATCATCTACACCACATTCTCGGTGTTTGAAATTGGTGTGTTGTTTTAAAACCCAAGAATGGTCAGTGCAAATGTCAACCTCTTTCTGTTGTTTAGTAAATGGGCATACTGAGCAATTCAATAAACAACAAGAGGAAGTATACCCCGAAGGAACAAGATCAACGAGATATGTGGAGGAAGAAGAAAGGAAAAAATTATCCTTTTTTTTAAAAAAGACCCCTCACTCACCAACCTAGTTGGTGACATGCTTCATCATAGGGGTCGCACCCGAGTAGCCGAATGCCACCCGGGTGTGCTTCAACGCCTGTTTACAGCAGAGCTGGTTTTTTGGTGGTTGTGCAAGTGAGTAGTGTATGTGAAAATAAAAATGTCTTTATTGTACTCCCTAAAATTTTAATGTGGAGCAATAAGACAAGATTAAAATAGAAAGTGTGATACCCTAACAGGTTAAATTGACCTATGGTATCTGTGCAAAGTGATGGTCGTGGTGGTCTACATGTTTCAACCTACCTACGGTACTACTAGGTTTTCATCAGGACCTAAACAGTGACCCGGGAGGTATACACACGCTAAGGTGTACCCGTCCCTGGATCATGAGTAAATCCGTATACTCACGGATGGTACCTCTCAGCCTTCTGTGAAAGGCATAACCTGGAAAACAAATAAACAATCCAGCACACTCCTAGTTATTACTGTGTGCTGATAGTCCATTTATCTCATTCATATCTCCGAAGTGTAGTGTATATCTTGTATATTTATACATACACACCATGCGCATGATACACTCCGTGCATTTTAGCGAATTCACTTTTTCATCGTGATTACTGATTCACGCCAAACCGGAGTGCAAATCCACCCCTATTTGTAGTGTCTTACCCACTGAAGCTTCCTTCGTGGGTGTCAAAATGCTCATCGTAAAGTGAGCATATATTTAAAAGAAGCCTTAAAAAAGTACATTTATGCACCTATCGTACAACCGTACTTGTGCTGACATAGACGCACGAACAAACAAACAGACATATAGGAGAGACCAAGAAACAATCTTACTCAAGACAGACTTCTGTCGCGCCCCATGGGAAACGTGGATGGGCGCCGGTTGTTGACACAAACTGCGGGCGTAAAAAGATCAAAGGTATGGCATTTGCAGTTTGTAATCACATACCTTGTCTTAATGATGGATTCTACGCGGAGCTCACCCGCATTTAATCAATACTCACGTCCTCCAACCTTGCCGCCCTCTCTTCAACCTAAGGAGATGATCTACACGGATCCCCGAGGATCCTTCCGTGTTGCTTACGGCGGTCTTTATGCCGGATGGGAAATCACTTCCTGTTCCGTGACGAGTGACGTCCTCACGTGGTCACATCATGGCGTCAAATCAGCGTGGCTGGGAGGCAGTAAATAATACATATTGCGCGGAGGCATTAAAATGAACCCAGTTAACCCGATGTTGCTGCTGAACTTAAATGCAGAAAAAACGGGGTGGGTTTTCCTTTAGAGAACGGCTGTTCAATCGAAATAAATCCGTTCTCATCATGGTACATGCTTATAAATCCCTGCTTTCTTATAGTTTTTGGTAAAACCATGACAGTTCTGAGTATAGCAAACTCTTCATTATGAGGGTAAATACTCTTTTAACACTGGCAGCTCAAATTCTAAATAATTAATGACTAGATGTGTGAAGAGAGGTGGTCAGTGTTTTATTGGAACCGAAAAGTATTTATTATCCTTTCTTAGGAGAATGCAGATAGGAGCTCCTTATCTAACATAAGTATGGCTATATTATGTTATTTAGTTCTTTTTCACTGAGTTCCATGGGATGTTATCATTTAATCCATTAAGATGTGTAGACAGCCTATACACCCAGCGTTGCTCTTTTTCAAATAAACGTTGTTGGGTGTGTTCTTTTGTTCTGATATGTTCGATTACTGTCCATCTCATATCATTAGTGGTGTGGTTGGCTTGGAGGAAGTGTTCCATGAGTTTTGTGGTCACTTTTTTGCACCTGATTGTGCTACGATGTTCGCATATCCGTTGTTTAATTTTCCTCCCAGTCATACCTACATACTGTAGGCCACATGGGCATGTTATGAGGTAGACCACATTCACGCTATTGCAGTTGGTGTGTGCCCTTTGTGTCCACACCTTTCCTGGTTCTAGGTTTAGGCTTTTTGTAGCAGCGGTAAGGTGGCACACACTGCAATTGCCACAAGGAAAGTGACCCGTAACATTAGGTAGACCCCATGCGTTCAGTACAGTGGTAGTGTTGTCTTTTTCCATTTTCCTAAGGCGGGTATTTACAAGTGTATCCTTCAGGCTTCTCGCCTTTTTAAAGGAAAATAGGGTTTTTTCCCAATGAAACTTTCCTGTCTGGAGAATCCCCCAATGTTTGTTAATACAGCGTGCACTGAGCGATTACCACATGGGAAATGTCCGACTACTGGGGGAAGGTCTCACAGGGTTCTGGTGGTCTTTGTTGTATTACTCTCAATAGAGGTGGATATGTGTACTAATTTGTCCCTCAGACTCATACTGCGTTTAAAGGAGAATAATGGCAGTTTCCAGTCACAACCTGTCCTTTTGAGTATAGTCCAGTTTTTGGAGTTATTTGCTTCACCCTATTGGATGCCGGTGTGAATGTGGTCATGCATGTTAGTCTGTCATCTGTTTCCTTTGGGTATGTTTCCAAAAGGTCCTCCCTATTGTTATTGCAAAGTCGTTTTATAGCTTTAGCGACCACATTGGGTGGATATTTGCATGTCTTCAATCTGTCAACTAGTCTATCTGCTTGTTCATTATAGGCACCTGTATCTGAGCAGTTTTGTCGAATAAAAAAAAAAAATATATATATATATATATATATATATCTATATATATATATATATATATAAAAAAGTAGAAATTGCCCAAAGGGTAGGTTTTCCCTCATAGATTTCAGATGATGGCTATCGAATCACAACAGACGATTCTTGTCTGTTGGTTTTTTATGCACCTTAGTGGTTATTTTATCTCCCACAGTACTGATGTAGAGATCCAAAAAGGTGATTGTTGTCCTGGCAATGGTGTGAGTAAATTGCAAAAATGGATCCCTGGTGTTGATCCAAGAACAGAATTCAGTCGCTAATATCACATCACATCTCCATATCACAAGGACACCGTCAATGTACATACGTCATAGCCTGATGTTCGTCAAATAAGGGTTTGAATCATTATAAATGTATTCACACTCAAATTGGTGAACATATTGGCATGTCAGGCTTGGAGCAAAGGTGCTTCCCATAGCCATGCCCTTCACTTGATGGTATGTGGTGCTATCATATTCAAAGAAGTTTTGGGTGAGGGTTATTCTGGCACAATCAAGGGTTTGAATCATTATAAATGTATTCACACTCAAATTGGTGAACATATTGGCATGTCAGGCTTGGAGCAAAGGTGCTTCCCATAGCCATGCCCTTCACTTGATGGTATGTGGTGCTATCATATTCAAAGAAGTTTTGGGTGAGGGTTATTCTGGCACAATCAAGGACAAACTGTGTTGGTGTAATAGTATATTGATACTATTACACCAACACAGTTTGTCCTTGATTGTGCCAGAATAACCCTCACCCAAAACTTCTTTGAATATGATAGCATCACATACCATCAGGTGAAGGTATGTCAGTGGCTCTGAGAAGTTACTTAATGACACGGAGAGTTTGTTCTTCGGGTACAGAGGAATATAAAGCCTTAATGGCCATTGTCATCAAAATATCCATGTTGGAATCAATATTTAGGGTGTTGAGAAGACAAAGAACCTCTTTGGTGTCCTTCAGATACTAAGGCATCTTCTTTACTAGGGGCCTTAAGAACCAGTCACAAAATTGTGACAATGCTTCAAGAATAGAGTTAATTGAGATGGAAGAATCCTGATTGAACAGACCAGAAATTAGTGAGCTGGTATTGAATGCCTGAAAAAAGTGTGCATGTGTAGAAACAGGGAAACATAACAGGTTCATGTAGGGTCCAATTTGGTGCTGAAGAAAGCCCCGGACCCCGTTGGGGACCAGTTAAGGGCTGAAACATGTTGACCTGATGTGGACATGAGTACCATAATATAGTCTCACTCGTCCAACCTTGATTTTTAATCATGCTTCCTCCACCAAATAATAAAGTTCAGAACAGTATGGATGGTAGGTGGTAGGAATTTTTATTGAACACTCCCATCCCTTGGGTCCCTTCTAACAACTCCCCCTCAGCCCTGAATGAGGGGCTCGCTAGCCATTAGAGTATGCTTTGGCGAGCGTGCAATGGCAAATGAGGAAACATGACACCCGGGGTGTGTGTGAGGCCATCCAGTCAATTTTTATGAATGCCCATAGAACCAGAGAAGTGTTACGCCAGTAAGCTAAGGTCCACCCATATTAGAGGAAATTCCTATATAGCAGGGTGATTGAGTCTATAATTAGGGCTTAAATAATAAAGGGAAGTTTGTTTTTCATGTGTGTATGTATCTTGATGGGAGAACACAAACGGTTTGCCTGGAAAAAAAATCTCTCCTCTTTCCCCAGCACCATTACTTGTAGGGGCTATCGTGATAGAGAAGATTTTGAAGGCCAAGATAGTCAAAATGCATTAGAATTATTGCCCGGCTTGATGAGAAGTGAGAGTCGAAAGTGGCATGATCTTGTATAAGATTCGAATATGACATCATACATTTCTCTGTCACACCTCTGCTTCACGCTCCTTATCCACCGATCCAAAACTGTAAAGTGAAAGTGTACACTGCTTCCTCTGCAACTGTAAGAGAGAACTGGGAGAAAGGGACTCTCCAGGGAATGTGATGTCATTGAGGGTAGAGATTAGGCAGATGTCAAGGAATGTGAGGTACTGGGTTTAGGAGGCAGCTGTGCATCAGAGGCATTAGCATGGTTTCTGGATTTACCAGGCAAGGTACAGGGTGTAAGGGGCTTGGTCCTAATAGTAGACTCATGGAAGCCTGGTCTACTCAGTTCTTAAAGTTGTCTTTTACATCTCGAAGAACTAAGGGGCTCATCATGATGTCCGCCCACCACCATAACGGTGATGGGACAGACCGCCAGACGTGCGACTGTCCCACCGGCCCAATTAGGATGCGCCTGCCATACTGGCGGGCGCATCCTGGCCTTACACCATTGCGGACGGTGCTGTTGGCTGCAGCACCGTCCACAATGGTAAAAGGGCATGCACGGCATTTCCCTGCACCACGTGGCAGGCACCACGCGGTGCCTGCCACTTGGTGCTGGGAACTGCAGGGGGGTACCATGGGTACCCCACCCCCCAAGTGCAGCCCCACACACCCCCCACCCCCTGAGGGCCCGCAATGGGCACCCAAAGCCAATCCCCGCCAGCCTTTCCATGGCGGCATCTCCGCCATGGAAAGGCCTTTAACCACCCGCATCATAATATGGCTGGCGGTGCCTGCTAGGCACCGCCACCATATTACTGGCCCAGCTCCTCCCGGCCGGCAATCGTAACGATTGCCGACTGGCGGAAAAGCGGCGGACGGACTTTGCGTCCGCCGCGATACCCACCGCCATCATAATATGGCGGGGGTATTGCACGTTACGATGGCGTAACGGTCGCCACCGCCGGCCCGGCGGTGGCGATCGTTACGCCATCGTAATGAGCCCCCTAGTTCCAGAGCACAGGTGCAAGTGTTGGGGGGGCAGTCCGCCCTGGGCGGCACTTTTTTTGGAGAGGCGGCACTTCACGTGAAGTGAGCAATTTCGGCAAGCGCAAGGTAAGTGTTTTTCTTTTTTAAATTTTATTTTCCCTATTGTCGCCTGTTGACCCCCTGCCCCCTCTTACCTGCACTGGCCATCACTGGGCAGCAAACTCAGGGACGGGCGGCAAAAGCTCTAGCTACACCACTGACTGCCAACCTCTTGTGCATCTAAGGGAGAGCCTATGGTCTTCCAAACGCGCTAGCCAATGTTATGGTTTTGGGGTGACACATCTTCTGGTATCTGATTGAGTGTCTGCAAGGTACATTTACTAACCACTTTAAATGCTCCTAGCGTGCATTAACTTGCTGAAACAGTCACAGTGGCGTGTCTTCTAAAGCACTTACTTGCCATTGAGATTGCCAAGGAGTCGGTGAACTCACCAAAAGGAATCAGAGCTGGTTTGTGGCCACCACCAAACACGGTGCTGGAGCGTGATCATCAGCGTAAATCCAACGAGGAAGGTGCAGCTGGCTTTTATATGTAGAACACTGAACGTAGAAAGGCTAGACACTTGGCTCAAGAATCCTAGTGGTGGCTACAAAACCTTTATAGGCAATTCGATTTGGTCTATGCAAGGGCAACTGAAGAACCACACTGACCTTCTAAATCAATCAGGGGGGTCTCTGTAATGTGTCCAAAGAAGTGAAATGCCTCCAGGTGGGCTTGACTGGATTCCACAACAAATAAATGGAGGAAGGCGTGAGAGGGCATAAGTTACAGCAGCCAATGTAGCAAGTGCCTTTGGGGGTTTTCATCATGTACATGTTGTGCATTGGGTAAATTGTGCGTTTTGGCTGCAAATCCTTAGTTCTCACAAAAACATATTTTGTCTTTCATTTACGCATACCCTCTTTCTTCATGTGACCACCACAGCACTGCTTTTCGCTCTGTGGCACTCATTTTATCAACATAGCAGAATGGAAGGCAGAGTCAACCCAGAGTAATTCAAACCTGTGACTCTTGGATTACTCCATTCTTTGCAGCAGGCTGTGCACTCATTTGGTAATCAGATTGCCTGTGCCAGGAACAAGAAAATGGGCAAAGTGGAAACATTTGGTGCACCTTACAAGCCACCCAAAAATGATGCCACAATACCATTCAAAACCCAAGCAGACATCATCAAACAAAGGAAGGCTGCTTGGGTAATTAAACCCCACATAGCAGGCACATTTGTTTGTAACACTGCCAAGGCAATATTCTGATAATAAAGTTTGTTGAGTGTATGCCTCAGGCAGGCTTTTAACCATTTACTGCTAGGATCCCTTGAACCTTCTGAAAGTGCGCCCTAAAAGAGATAAGGTTGAAGCCCGCAGTGGAAGTAATAGACTCCATCATGAAACCTCTAGGATTTCCTGAAGGGTGAGAGTCTTATAGTTAAAATCACTCACATGCTGGTACCGCCCAGATAAACTGGACTCATAGGGGACTCCTTGGGGCAGAATTACAAGCCCCTTGCGACACCGTTGCGTCACTTCTGTGACACAGTGGCGTCGTAAACAATGCGCCACCATGCGACAGATTTACAATGTGACGCATCTAGTGAGATGCGTCACGTTGTAAAGCCCTGCACTACATTATACCTGCGTCAGGTATAATGTATGCAGGGTGGGCGTTCCGTCGCATGGAAGCCCCGTAAAAGTGACGCAGTGAAATCTACAGTAGATTTCATTAAGTCACTTTTACGTCCATGCTGCGTCAAAACCTTACGCCTGCTTGAAGCAGGCGTAAGGAGTGACGCAGCATGTTAGGCATAGGGCGCCCCTGAGCATTGCTGGAGTTGCGTCGCGCTTGCGACACGACTCCAGCAATGCGCTGCCCTTACGCCAGAAGATGCGACACGCATCTGACTATCCTTGCACCACGGTGCGTCGCAAAATGCGACGCATCCATGGTGGCGCAAGGGTGTTCCTGCGTGTCGCATCTTTACTGGCGCATCCCTGCTGCGCCAGTCCTCGTAAATCTGCCCCCTTGTTTTTACTTATATACGATCACCAAACAAAGGAACATTCAGGGATGCCTCGTGTTGGTTAACAAGAGCAATGAATGACTACTTAAAAAGAACTGTTCTTTAGGTCGAGCCTAGAGCAGCACATGCGCTGCTTGCGAGACTTTTAGTAAGGGGGTTTGGAAAGCTGACCAGACGCTCGTGCGTCATGGCCTTTTTCCTGCGGTTACGCGCGCAGGGCCAACATTTGTTTCCCATTATCGTGCCCAGACGCGTGCGCGATAATTGGAAACATGCCGGCCGTGTGGGGAAAAGGCCATGACGCACGAGCGTCTGGTCAGCTTTCGAAAGCCCAGGCTGTTGCGCTCGCCCCGCTCCTCTCTTGTTAAAGGGTTCTGAGCGCATCGGTGCAGCCCAGAAATAACTGCCGGAGGTCAATAGATTTCCAGGCTCTTTCCACCAATGTGCACAAGATCACACCTCCTGGACAAAACAGAGCCACTTTCTAACACACGCAGTTGTAAATCTGGGTAATTCCAGCAGACCGGACCCCAGAGTGCGCGGCTTGGTTGCCTCACCCTCTGGTGCTTTCCAACAGGTAAAACAACAGTGCCAGGCAGCGAGAGAGCGGTCAGGAGGCATCATTCCAATGTCATCTGCATGCCTTTGCCACGATTCCCGTAAGACGCCCGCAGGAATCCTCTGCAAGCTTTGTAGGGTTTCCTCAACGCCGACCCACCCACCCTTCAACAGCAGCAGAACCAGGCGCGCCACAGAGGGCCAAGCTCTCCAATGCAAGCTTCGCAAACCCACAGCAAACGACCCGCAGCAAACGAACCACAGCAAACGACCCGCAGCAAACGAACGACCCGCAGCAAACATCCCATTGATCATACAATTTAAGTGAGAAGTCTATCCGCCTTGAGATGAAAGCCGCGCCTAATGCTTTCCCGCGAAGTCTGTGATGCGTGTGATGTTTCTAGAAGCCCGTTTCAAAGCCTGGGCCCTACAGCTGCCCCAAAGCCGGATAAACTCGAGGTTTGATTTCAGAATAGATTTCTTTTCATGTGCTTTAATCCCAGCTCATTAGCGGCTCTCGTTAAGGCAACATTACGTCTGTATTTGCAATCCGATTTTCACGGATAATTCGGCCCACACAAACCCTGAAACACATGCGAGTGACGCCACCGCCCTTCCAAGAACACTCCCTGCGCCTGTGGGGTTTACTCTAGGGTTTTTTTCATTTTCGGCGCGGTTCGTGGTTGCATTAAACGCAGGAGTGTGCGGAGCACTGCTGTCTGTCCTGCGTTACAGGGACCAATCATGCTCCAGGAGCTAGGGTGCTTTACTACGTAAAAATGCATCAGATTAAAGGGAGAGGCGGTAATGTTTTGTGGGAGGGGCTAGGAGCACACTGAGGGGTAGATTTACAAGCTCTTGCGCCACTTTTGCGTCACTTTTCCCATGTTAAAAGTGACGCAATAGTGGCGCAAGGGGCTTGTAAATTTGCCCCTGAGGGTCTCATTTACGAGGCTCCTAGGGGCACTTTTGCGCCGCCGGAGCGTCAAAGAAGTGACGCTCCAGTGACGCAATGTGCTGCAGCATATTTACAAGGCCACGCAAAGCCACTTTGCGTGACCTTTCTTGGCATTGTAAATCACGCAAAACATTGCGTGAAAGGGGCGTTCCATGGGTGTTGCTGTGGGTGTTCCCACGCAACACCCATGGAATCTGAAGCATGCCCAGATTTACGAGAGAGTGCGTCAGATTCTAACACCACCGCAGGGGTGGCCTTAGGGAGGCACAACGAGGTGAAATATTCTTATTTCTACTCGTTTCTTCCTCTTCTGCAGCACACATAGAAAGAGGAGAACACCTCTCGTGATTGTTTTTGTGCCGGAAGGTGCCCTTCCTGCACAAAAACACTCACTCCTACAATGCAGACACCCTTGCCTGCGTTGGCGCATGGCAGCCCATTGTGCGCCAGCGTAGGGGAAAGGACCGGAATGTGCCGTATCTCATAAATACAGCACATTCCAGCCCTTTTCTTTTGACACAGGGCAGCGCAGCGAAAGCCCTTGTGGCACGGTCCTTCACCAAAACCTCATGAGTGAGGAGCTACAGCCGCTGGGCCAATGCAAAACCTTCGAGGTGGCGTAAAATTTGGAAACCCCTAACTGCTCTGCCATTTTTAAAAGACGTTTTGTGTCCCATTAAATCATGGAGCTTGTTTTCGGCACCCTCCACGTTACAGTTTGGCGCAATTAGATATTCATTTTTTTTTTTTTTGTGATTCTCTCCATTGTAGACCACTTTCCCATCCTAAGGATTGGGGTTGGAGGAAAAAGCCAACAGAGCTCAAGCGGTCGCTGATAAAACCTCTCAATATTGTGTGACATGCTCCCCCCCCAGCGACCCCCTCAACGGGCGCTGTATCTTTCAAGCAATGAATTTCAATTGGTGGGTAAATGGAAAGCAAAGAGAGGGTTGGCTGGCTTCTCTTAAAGAAGCCGGTGCATTGCATGGGGGCTCGGGGCACACAGCTGAAGGATGCTCGCACCCAATTCTGCTGCTTCTCATGATCAAAATCCTGGACCTGCCGCTTAGAGTATCTATGACTCTACCCATATTGCTTGGTGATTGGATCTTAGAAACTTTCAACATAGACTATAAATGTGTGTGTTGCAGGGGCCTATGGGCACTACTCTCCATGGCTACGGCTGATGGGAACGCTGCCTGATTTCTGTGATCACACCTCTTTAATAATACATTTTGTAAACTCAACCCAAACACAGATTAATGAAGTTTTCTTCCACAGCCTTGATTCCACTATGTTGAATTCTCAATGAAGCCATCAGGAGTGAGGACTGGGGTTGGGCCAGACCTCCACCCAGGGCTTGCCACCGGTAAGAGGTATAGGGGGCACTTGGGTAGAGGGTACTTGGGCAGAGGGTGGCCCGGTGCTCAGCAGGTCAGCCTGGTCAAACTGTGTATCTTATCATTCCCCTGGTTACTGAAGAAGAGAACAAGGAAGATATTGGTGTTGACCTCCTAGATATGCTACCCCGCCATCCTCAGCAAAGAGAGATGATGTGTGTTGGAAATGTGCCTTTTCTGCAGGGTCACCCCAGATTTTTGCCTTCCTTTACTGTGCCTATTTTTGCTGGCCCTAGGACTCTGTGCACTTTGCTCCTGCTGACAAGTGCTAAAGTGCTTGTGCTTCTCCTAAACATAGTTAAATTGTCATACACCTAATTAGAACATTTAATTACTTATAATTCCCTAGTATATTGTACTGCATGTGCCTGGGGCCTGTAAATTAAATGCTACTAGTGGGCTGCAGCACTGATTGTGCCACCCATTACAGTAGTAGCACCGTAAACCATGTCCCAGGCCCGCCATTGCAGCCTGTGTGTGTAGTTTTAAACTGCCATTTCGGCCCGGTAAAATAAACCTCTTGCCAAGTCTAAACCTTCCTTTTAATACATATAAATCACCACTGAGGTAGGCCCTAATGGCCCCTAGGGCAGGGTGGAGGTTATTTAAAAAGTTGGACATGTATATTTAAAGTTTTACATTGCTTGGAACAGGGAGCAGCAATGCAAGCAGGTGCGTAGGAAGCCTCGGCACAAACACGGTGGGTGACAGTGCAGAGAGCAGAAGTGCAGTGGGTATGAGGACATGATGAGATGCTGACACAACATCTCATTTACAGCCCCCTGATTCCTGATAGAGCACAGTCGGCAGCTTCCCATCCTGAAACTAGTGATCAGAGCAGAAAGGTACCCCACTCTATTCTCATCTAAGAAAGTCTCAGACCAACGGCAGGTTGACGGGCTAGTAGGAGAGAACCCTACCTGAGCACAAGTGTTAAGGAGGATGAGGAGGGTGCACCACACAACGTTCCTGATTTGCTACCCATACAAGAGTACCAAGCAGAGGGATGGGGCAAAGTCATCATGCACATCCGCTAGGGACTGCCCATTTTCCTTCACATAACTAGACAGACTGCCTAGGTTACAGAAGATCCCCAAATGCCAATATTTAAGGAACGTCAGACTATAATTTAATGCTACAAATCCCAACTGGGTTGATTTCAAACAGCAGCTGAGAGTCATGACGTCCACAGAAGTTAGAGACCTACTATAGCCTCAGAGCCCAAAGTAGTGGGCTCTACCGGCCTTTAAAGGCCCGCTCCACATTCCGCCTTAGAGGGCAGAATGTTCTAATTAGTAAAAACAGGCCTCTCGGAGCCAGAGGGGGTTTAAATCCCCTTGGGCTTTGAGAGGCCTTTGTTCACAGCAACAGCTGTGAAATGAAGAAAAAAAAACATTGGAATGTTGCTCTCCTGGCTTCTACCAGTCATTATAAGCTCGGAGCACTCCATTGTCTTTAATGAAGCTCCCAACATTCCAATGTTCTAATATAGCTTTAGAACCCGCCGTAGTGTGCTCTACCGAACATTAAAGGCCTGCTCCAGCGTTAACAAGGGAGCGGGCCTTTAATGCCCGTATAGACCAGCTATGGAGGGCTCTAAGGCTATTAGAACATTCCGCCCCTAGAGGGCAGAATGTTCTAATTTGTAAAACAAAGTCGTCACGGAGCCCGAGGGTGTTGAAATCCCCTCGGACACCGTGAGGCCTTTGTTCACAGCTGTTGCTGTGAACAAACACTGGAAAGTTTATGATACAGGCTTCTACCGGCCATTAGAAGCCCGGCGCACTCCATTGGCCCTGTCCGATGGTTCCACTCAGGATGCCTCTAGGTTTCGGAGCGGCTTGGCCGCTGTGGCAGAGTGGATGACTTTAAATTGTCTCCAGTTGAATGCGACTAAAACAGAGTTACTGTTGGTGGGGAGGGACAGGAGCCTCTGGAGTGAACAATGGTGGCCTAACGTACTTGGTAGTACCCCCACCCCTAAGTTGGTGGTAAAAAACTTGGGGGTATGGATGGATGCTACCCTTAGCTTTCAAGAACATACCAAAAGAGTTGCGGGTACCTGTTTTGGCCTCCTGCGGGGACTTAGGCCCCTGCTGAAGTTTTTTGATTCATCTACTCGCCAACTGATTGTTCAATCAGCCATTCTATCCAGACTAGATTATGCTAATTCGCTCCTGTTGGGAGCTAATCAGGCTGAGATATTGCGACTGCAGCGTGTTCAAAACGCTGCCGCCAGAGCCCTGTTAGGGCTCCCACGTAACTGTCCTTCTACTGGGGCCATCCGGAGGTTACATTGGCTTCCAGTGGCCAAACGGATCCAATTTAAGGCTCTTTGCTTATCTTTTAAGATCCTGAAACTTGCCTCGCCCAGTCTCCTGGCTAACTTGCTAGCCCTGTATGCCCCCACTCGCCAGCTGCGCTCCCTGGGACAGCATTTGGTAATTGTCCCCCGTGTGAAGCGCCTTCGGGTCGGAGGTCGATCTTTCCGTTACTTAGCTGCCAAGCTATGGAATTCCCTGCCTCCTCAGATTCGCAGCTTGGATCGCATGGTGGACTTCAGGAAAGCAATTAAAACTTTCCTTTTTCCTTCTGCTTAGTCCTTTTTGTCTTCTGTATATTCCTTACGCCTACCTGTTGTGTTCTTAGCCCTGTTCCTTCTGATGCTGGCAGCGCCGGGACTCCTCTTTGCTGGGGCAGCTGTGCGCTATATAAACATAACATAACATAACATTGTTTTCAGTGGAGCTCCCATCATTCTGATGTTCTAATAATAGAGAAAGCCAATTGGCCACAACCTAGCGATCCTGCTCCTCTAGTGACATCCAGAGACATTCTTGTCAATACAGTTCTGGAAATATGCCTAACCAAAACAGACTTTACAAAATAAATAAGTGAAAACAAACTGAAGGGGTAGCACCCAATGAATATCCAAACAGAAATACATCAACATTCTGGCATCCAAAATGCTTCCTGCAGCAGCCTCTGAGGCTGTTGTGGCCACATTTGTTCAATTGTTGCTCCCTAAAGATCAGGACCAATTACATTTCACTTGCATGAATTGGAAAAAACGGATTGTCAGAATTAATTGCAGTAACAAATCACTATTTGCTACCCAAAAGAATAAGAAACTGCAAAACTACATGGATGTCCCTCCAGATGTAATGGTTGCAGCCTGCAGGGATGTGGTCGAGTGGGGGAACTAGAGAGGAGAGATGGTGGGCCTCGTTCCACCCGACAGGTCCACCTGTTTCAGACGCACCTAGTTTACGTCTGAAGAAGGGACTGTTGGAACCATGTCTATGTGGCCCATACACAACTCAGAGAGCCCAGCATTTCATCGCCTCTTGAATGCTGGGCGATCCTCCCCCTCAACAGTGATTCCCGCAAATCTAAGACAGAGCAGGAGAGGCCGACTGCTCTATCCATACTTTAATCCCCAGTAAGCCAAAGGGGGCATCTATTCAATGTGCTATTACTCATAGGTCCATTCACCTGCCTATTGATACTGACCACAGACACAGCATTGAAGGTTTCTGATTTTCTTTCCTTGATTTCTGAGCAGAATAATAAGCGCAGTTGGCATTTGTAGCCAAAGGGAACGCCTGCGTGTTGCATGTCATTCCTTTAACCTATGGTCCGATAACTGATAAACATAGCATGCTTTCTTGCTCAATCACTCCTCACTTGTTAACTTTTTAGGCCAAGATCTTTCATGAAAATTAAATTGTACTGTGCATGTGCTCCTGATAGTGTTTATCTGGATGTTCCTGTACGAAAATAAATTTGCTGTTTTAGCTTCGCTGAGCGAATCACCTACCTTTGTCACAACCAGAGCCCAAGTTTCTTTATGGTCCCAATGGAGTAGCAAAGAAGAATGTATACTCAGTGGTGACCCAGTTACAATTCTCTGAAACTATGAAGAAGCTTCCTCATATTCCCCAGAGCTATTCCAATCTGAAGCTTTAAAAGGAATTTGCACTGTTATATCTGCAATAATAGGCCAAAGTGTCCTCGTCTCCACGTCTAGCACTTGCAACACCCCTAGCTTACCTATCAATAAACCAGGGAAATATATCTACTGCTTTGTGGAGGATCTCAGAACTCTAAGTTCACTTGTGTTACACAGTTTCCCTGTTTATCCCAAGGTCTGGATTACCTCTCAAGATTGGAAGTGACAAGGGCAGTCATTATCCGTCATCACTAGTTCAAAAACATTCTAAGGCCATCCATATACAACAACTATTGATTGATTGTTTCAGCTGTCTACTATGTCATTTACTCAATTAACTCAAGCTGCTTTAACTGCCTAACGATTCTCTTTGTCTCTGTATATGCATGTACTTTAATCTAAATGGTCTCGCATTGTATGTAAAGTGCTCTGATACCTTCGGGTCTAGCTAGCGATATATAAAACCTATAAATAAATAAATAACAACATTTCCACCGTACTTAGCAGTCCACATTATCTTGCAAGGTTGTGCATTTTAATGGAACTCTGAAAAACAAAATATCAAAACTGCTGGCAAAGACCAGTTGAAATGGCCTGACGTGTTACCCGTTGCTTTAAATATAAATAAAAGCCACTCCTAACCAAAGACCTAAGTTGAGTGCTCATGAAATATGGATGGGAAGTCCCATGACTGTATTCTCTACACCTACAGTGTCCCCAGCTTTGCTGAATATACACCTACCAGATGATGATGTACTGACCTGTTGCAGGCAACTCATTCAGTGTCTCAACAGCTTCAGTCCAACTGAAGCCTGCCACAATCTGCAGCCTAGAGAATGGATGCATGTCACAGTGCACCAGCGCAAGTCATTGCTTTAGCCATGGCGGCGTAGTCCCTTTGAGGTGTTGCTTATTATCAACAGAGCTGTAAAGTGCCCAGAAGTGCATTCTTGAATCCATGTTGTGTGTTGCAAAAGAACCATAAAATTTAAAGGGGGGGGGGGGGCAACCAAGAGGGAAGCCTGTGCCTCTGCTGCCGGATCGAAAAGAAGCTAAAATGATGCTGCCATTCCTCGAATCCATGACTTCTAGCTTCAACCCAGACACTAGCCAATATGTTGCCTACTTTTTTCCCCAGTGGGCCTGGCCAGCTTTCATTACAGCAGGTTTGATTGACTGTTTCATTGTGTGGCTGTGCTCAGAAGCAAGGGCAAGTGGTGGGCCAGAAAATTGCAGTGAGTCGGTGCTCGCATCCTTCCCCAGAGGTAGAGAGTTGACTTTCAAGAAAATGCCATTTTACATGCCCTTGATCAACGCAAGAGGGGATGGAACCCAGCTTTCCGAAGGCTTTGTCGTCATGTGTCCACAAATTCTAACAGGGGTTACCTATGAATTTGAACCCGTTTGACTGGGAAGAGCAGGGCCCGGATGTGCATCTGCAGTACAATAGTTCACAATGGGAAAAATACCTTAACCTGTGTCACTCTGGAAGACCTAGACCCGCCCTCTCCTTATCGAGAAATATATCATCCACCCTGTTATTCATCCAGCTGTTACTGCCAAAGGACTGCGTTTTAAGGAAGCAAATGGCATTATGTATGTGGGTTCAGGTGACTGCGATCAAACCGTGAGCCATCACATGGGCCAAATTCTCTTTCTGAGTTACTTGAGCCGGCCTCAAACTTTTTTCCCTTCAGGAGTCTTTTCACCCAAAGGATCACCACTGCGCGAACTGGAACTCACTATATCTGGAGATATAATGAATAGATGGTGGCCTGTGATCTGGCCCCTGCTATCCTGGATAAGAGTGACTTTCATGTGGTCCTTGTGTCTACCTCTCTATCAAAGGAAAAGCAAAAGAGACTGCTAGGTTCTTTGCAAATCTGTTTGCATGTTATGGGATTGATTTCTCAATAGAGGAGATTAGGGGGGGGCTACATTTGTAGAAGCGCTCACAGAACGGATTAATGTTAAAATAACTGCTCAGAAAACAGTCACCTTTACAGAACAGAAAAGCCCTAGACTTTGTAGTAGCCGCAGAAGGAGATGTCTGTGCAATCATAGGACCTGAATACTGTTTGTATTCCCTGGACCATTCTTGAGCTATATACTAAGAAGTTGAAACTGTCTGTAGCCAAGTTAGAGAATTAGCACCAGGTCCCTCCTGTCCTCGTCCCATTCATTACAAATTGAGATATATCTATCTCACAGACAGAAAAAAGAATGAAATGAACGCTGGATCTCCTCCCCCACCCCCTCCCACCGGAAGTACTTAAATTGTACTTACCCAGCATTCCCTCTGTCCTTTTTAGGTCTCGCTGAGCCAGCGCGCATGCGCTGCTCTGCGAGACATTTAGTAAGGGGCTTTTGGAAGTGCTACCAGAGAGGCTACTAGCTTGCGTTCACGATGGCGTGCACGCACGCAGCTGCCATCTGGGTGTTCTCTAATGGCTCCTCTGCGCACACTACCCCCTCCCTTCTGAGAGGCGCCATCTGGCTTTCCTCTCTCTCTGACAAGCGCTCCTCTGCCCCTCCCCTCCCCCGCCGCGTTGCGCTGCTTTTGGCAGAATAAATGCCTAAAACATGCCTCAAGTCATTGCTCTGGTAAATGCTATATATGTATAAGTCATCAGTGCTTTCAGTTTCTCAGACATGCCAAATTCCTTCTACGTCTCTGTGCCTCAATGTCTGTCTGCATCTGTCTTTCTCGCAGACTCGCCCACCTTCTCGGTGCTGAATTTAGATTCGTAAAGGCTTCATGCGGTGGGTCTGCTGCTTTTGTTGCTGAGTATTACCTGCTTGTTTAACTAATTTGACGAATCAGTGACCTTTGTGTTAGTAAACTTCATGCGTACTTTTAGCTTTTTGCGGAAGAACCACGTCTAATATCATTGTTTTGAAAATTAAGTTGTGATCCATGGCTTTGTAGCAGTTCTTTGTTTTGTTTTTCCTCTGATTTGTAATAGTCTCCGCCCAGTTTTGAACACAGCAAAGCTTGCTGCCGCCTAACTAGTAGGATCTGAATGAATTACACATGTAATTCCTGAAAGGTACCCTTAGCAGAGTCGGATGGAACTGCAAGCTGCTTCTCAGTTTTTCCCCGAATGGCATTTGCTTATTGTTGGTTTAGCTGTATTGTGTAATTTGAGTTCATCGGGTGATTTAAATGCTTTTTAATCTTCTGCCGCGGATATGACATTGTTACGCTTTGATCATGGCAGTGTAATGCCGAAGTTTCGCAGAGGGAGCGGAGCAGCAGCTTCAGATGCGCATTATCCGAGAGTCCTCTTGCTGGCTGCTGAAAAAACTGGTTTTGCGGTGTTCTTCCACCTGCATGCGCTGCTCTTGATCCAGGGGAAGTGGGCGCTATATAAACATTCACACCAGAACATGGTTGATAGTCTATGATACATCTTTTCTTTCAGTCGGTTTTTATCAAAGTGTTAAAATAACAAGAAAAGAACACAATGTGTCTCTCACCTTCGCTCAACCTCTTTCTCCATCGCTTCCACCTGCTGTCTTGACTAACTCCTGCTCTGATGCGTAAATATGTGTTTACAGGAGTCACGAAATGTGCATTAATCTATCTGATGTTTATATATCGGGTTACAAGTTCATCCGTCGAGCCCTCTGTCCATCGATATATCTACCTGTCCGCCCATCCACATCTATCCATCAACTATCCCAACCAAAACACGGATGTACCCATCTACTCATCCTTAAACCACATCTACCCATTCACCAACATACCGATCTAGGCACCCAAAAGAAGCTACCCATTGTTTCTAGTCCTCCTACTCTGCCTCCCCTTCTCTGTCCATCGCCCCTCCTCTTCTACGTCCATCCGCCTTTAGTTCCAATGCGACCACACACACAGTATCGCAGCTGCCTGCTCATCTAACATGTCACCATTCAACCATTCATCCTCAGCAAATCAACCAGCAATTAACTCCATCTAGCCACCTATCCTTCCACCAGAACACCCCTACATGAATCTATCCATTCACCCGAGCCCCTATACTCTAACACAAGCATCATCTACATGTATAAACATACATCACTCTATACATTCACCCATCCATCCACTAACCCATTTATCGATCTGAGCCACCTACTCGCTAGCCGGGTTATTAGCTGCTATCATAGAACCTACATCCATACGTACATGAACCCACGTCAGCCACTTATTATTCAGCACGTCCTTTACAAACATCAATGTACCTTGATCCGTGCATTCATCCATCCGTCCTGTCGCCCGTCCATGCATCCATCCATTCATTCATCTATTCATCCATCCATCCATCATCCCACCTATTTACCAACCCGCCCACTACCCACTTCTACATAGATCCTTCCAGCCCACCACCAAACTACCCACCCATACATCCATCTTTAGAATGTCACAATGATAAAAGAGGGGTCCTGTACTCCCTAGGGCAGTTCAATTGATTCCCAAGAAAGGGTCTACAGGCCTGTGCTTTTGTGCAGTTTTATAGAGTGCAGAACATGAACCCAGGGGTCACAGCATTTGAAATATAAAAAGTGTCCGAATAGATTTTTTTGTATTTATTTAGAGAACAATATAGCCCAAGGCACTAGAGTGCTTCACAAACAAAACCAGACTACATTACAGATCTTTTATCATTTTAGGCACAGGGAGATTACGTGATTTGCCCAGACTCGCAGGATGTTGAGCTAAAGCCAGGATTTAAACCTGATTCCCCATCTCTAGACTCAGCAGCTGTAGACAGAAGGCAAAATCTCCCACTTTCAGGTTACTTTATGCCAAATATTGTGTAACAGTCAATCATCCCTAGAGTCTTACCTATTGAAACAGGCTGTACCTAAAACAAAATGAGGTCATGCCCAAAGGCAAATGTTTTATAGCCTTTTAATTATTTGGAAATTGCTTTAATGGAATAAATAATTTTCTTTGAAAGCAAGATTTGGGATTCGCAGAACCAAAGAGTGGAGCCATTAATCACATAAACATCAAGCAAACAACATACGTAACCAATAACAAGCATTGGCATAGCCAATAGGTCTCGCTTTTGGGACCTTATAAGTATTTAGATATGCAACACAATATCCTTGGTGCAACAACATCAACTGTTGCATAACTAAACACTTATAAGGTCCCAAAGGCGAGACCTATTGGCTATGCCAATGCTTGTTTTCTGTTTACACTGAGCGGCCCCTTTTTAAGACGCAACTCTTTTCTTGCCTCTGTCAGGGTAGTAGTCAGTGGCAGCTGGCATCTACTAAGAGGGGAAGGGTGGTCAAATGGGAGGGGGTGCGCAAATAAAAAATAATAATAATTACAATGAAAACACCACATCCAGACGACAGGAAGTCCTCCTCGCTGAGAACTCTTCTGCAGGCCCCAGCAAACTCCCTCGAACAATCCTGGTGCTGCTCAGCATGAGAGCAGCGCCCTGGTTGGTGGGAGCGGCCTCTCTCAGCACTCCCCAGTGCACTGGAGGCCTGCACTTGCTCTCAACCCAGCTGTCTTAAGACAGCTGGTTTGAGAGGTTTAAAGTGTGCATGCCTGGCAAGACGGTTGGCCAAAGAGACATTTGCACATTAAACAGTGCAAAGCAGCCCTCTGCCCACCACTCCTCTCTGCTGCCACTCAGCAGGCCCGGCCCGTCCTGAGACTCGGTTCAGGGCAGGATGATGAAAAATAAAATGGTTATAAATTACCACTTTATTTTTCATCTCTGGGGCTTTGGTGGGCACTTAAGTGAGGCAACGCTCCTCTGCTCCAATGGAGGAGACGCCCCTGGGGTTGCGATACGCCCCCTGACTCTCTCTGCTGTGTACTAAAGATGTCAGGGACCTAGGCTGTGGTCCCAGGCTATTACATCAAACTTGCATCCAATGAGGCATTCATGGGTTATAATCTGTTATTTATATAATGATCTGTCATTTCTATAGTACTCTTACGCAATGCGCTGTACATATAATATCTTATTTATGACAGTAATCAAAATTGGTACTCATTTTACCGACCTTAGAATAAGGAAAGGCGGAGTCGAACGTGCTCGGATTCGAATCTAGGAACTGGCTAAGATCTTTTACGGATTCCTCTCTTTAAGGCACACTTCTATGGCGCAGAGCCAGGCTGTGTGACTTCCGGGGGCTGTTTTGCGAATAAGGCGATGGCGGGTGATGAAATGCACATTTTTGATTCTTGGAAGCCGGAACATTTGTGCAATCACAGTCATTGCTGGCGCCACGGAGCTACGCAGAGATATCTGAAGGCGTCACGACGCGGCCTGAAATAGCATTTCAGCTGCTTGCTTATCACATAATTATATGTGTTTTGAAGGGGAGGAAGGCAGTGCAGAATGACGGCAATGAACAGCAGACAAGCTCCTGCAATGCTCATTTCGTCTCGGTTTTTAGATAAAGTAGGTGCAAGGCCCACGTGTGGGCTGCGGAGGCGGGTTCCGTTTCAAAATATACAGTGCTCATCATTTCACCATATATTTTGCAATGTAGAAGAAGAAGGAATCCTAGCTTTATGCAGAAAATTGAAAATCTGCCAAGAAACGAAAGAAAGCATTAGTTAGTAATGCATTTGAGCAGGCAAGACCAAGTGAGATAGGATGTTTGAGAGCACACAGAGCAGGGAGACTTTACAGTTACCAGTTATTAGTAATCTGACCATCAAATTGTTCGGATTACTTACCTGTCATCTTCATTATTCAAAGTCCTTGTCTTCCATATCCCAGGTCATTACTTATGCGAGGCCAGCCTCCCTCGGAGAAAGCTTACCCCCCAAACTGATAGCTGGGAAGAAGCTTAGCTCACTCTGGTTTCCCAATAGGAGCCAGTATTCCCAGTTTATTATCTTAGCCCTGCCTCGTCCTTATCACCCCCCCCCCCCCACCCTCTCCAACTACACCTGAATAGCAATTCAGTATAAAATGAATGCATGACCCCACCTGCTAGAGGCTGAAGGTGGTGGGCAGGAGGGAGAAAAAGGAATTGGACGAGAAAGAGTAGGACCTGAATTAATGAATTTACCGGTAAATAATTGGAACAATACCTCCACGTATGTCTTCCTCACATACTAGTCCTTATGTGAAGTTATAACAAATCATATCGCAAACACACACAACCCAGCGTGTGTGTATTGCAAAAATCAAACAGCAACAGCTTTTAACACCCTTGAACCGAAGGAGCCACTATCCAATGTAGTACATCAAGGCAGCAGTGGCAGCTCTACAGCTCTCAGCCAAGAGAGCAACGCATGTTTCCCTAAGAGGTGAGCATATCCCAGGTGGACATACCCTTAACAACCCTCTTCACCTAGGAAGAGATAGACCCATGGATTCATAAACTGACGAACTGGCAACGACTCAGAGTCATAGAAGAATTTTTATTTTATTTTCTGGCACCTCCAAAAGAACAAAAAAAGGACTCGAAGCAACAAAAGTCTTTAGTTCTGTCTAGATCGGTGCTTACCAAACTTGTTAGAACAACCCACTTTTTAGTACAACATACTTTCGCAACCCACTTAGCTTTAATGGACATGAGGCAGCCATTTTTTAATGTAACTAAAGCATTGTCTGGCAGGTAGTCCATAGTCATTTAACGACAGCTCATTTTCCATTGAAATGTTCACTAAATTTGCACAGATATACAGCTTTACTGATAATACTATGGGGCATATTTACAAGCCCCTATCGTCACCACAACGTCACTTTTCACAATGTCGTGGTGGGGATAGGGGCTTTGCCTGATTTACAAGGCAGCGTTAAGCCACGTGCCTTGTAAAAAAAGGCCCCTTTTCACGCTATACTTAGCGTGAAAGGGGAGGGCAATGGGTGTTGCGTTGTGCGTTCCACCCCAACACCCATTGATTTTGATGCTTCCCCATATTTACAAGGGTGGCGTTAATATGGGGCAGCGCCAAAATGAAGACCAGGGAAAACCTGGGGGCATATTTTTAGAAGCCCCTATCGCGACCACAACGTCACTTTTCACAACGTTGTGTGGCGATAGGGGCTTTACCTAATTTACAAGGCAGCGGAGCGCCAAAGGAGAGGGCAATGGGTGTTGCAGTGGGCGTTCCACCACAACACCCATTTATTTTGACGCTGCCCCATATTTACAAGGGTGGCGTAAATATGGGGCTATGCCAAAATTAAGACCAGGGAAAACCTGGCTGGTTCCCTGGTGCAACGAGGAGAAATGTTTAATTTCTACTCGTTTTTGCTGTTTCCGTGTGTGCTGCGTTGTGCAGCACACATGGAAACAGCAAAACGCCATTGATTGTTTAAGTGCAGGAAGGCGGCCCTTCCTGCACATAAACAATAATTTTAAAAAAATGACGTTTTGCAACTTGTGTGTGCTGCACATAGAAGTTTCAAAACACAATTTAAAGATTGTTTATGTGCAGGAAGGGATGTGCATATATGCAATATTTGAGCCATTGTGGCATCTATGTTTTGTGACTGTAGCTCAATACTAAGTTGGCAACAGTGGTCAATTTGAGCCAATAGTTGCAGGTGGTGGGCACAAGCACTCATTTTTGAAGATCTGGACTTATTTTTCATCGTCAGACTTTGACCCAGAGCAAGAGAGGGAGAAATGCATACAAAGAAGAAAGATGGAGAAAGAGAGAGACAGAAACAGTGAAAAGGATGAGAAAGCAGAGATGAAAAATAATCTGTAAGAGTGAGAAAAAGAGACCAGAAGTGTAGGGTGGTGGAAGAAAGAGTTATGGGGTGGAAGCAAGACTAGGCATCCTTGGTATGTGGCAGCCAAGGAGGCAGGCTGCGAAGGAAAACTTTGGGCCCATGCACCTATTTTATTTATTTATTTATTTATTCCAAATTAAACACTGAGTACATACATACATGGGTGATTACAGATGTGCTCCATAGGTCAGTAAACTGTAATCAGTGTTGGCAAGTATAAGCTTGCATGTAAGAGTACGCACTTATATTCAAAGAGTGACCCTAGCTGAGATGCAACATAGCACTGAACACAAGGGAGAAAGAAGGGCTGTCTTCTATAGCTCTGCTCCCTTGTGCAAGGGAAACAATGGGAAACGGGGTGAGACCACTCCTGCCCTCAAATTCTCTGCCTGGAACCATGCCTGCTGTTGCTATGTGTGGAGCACAGCCACTCACAAACTGCCCAACCTGTATATGCAGCAGATTATGGAAGATCCCTCAATACAAGCTTCCTAATTAATGGCACAGAAAGCAGTGTGGAGCATAAATATTACACCAGAAATAACTCCCAGAAGACGATGAGCTTCCTGTCCTGCTGACACCATAGTATTGCCTAAGACATGTGCCTTGGTATCTGTGCAATTGGGAATTGATATCATAATCATAACACCACTCCAGCATAAAACACTGTATGCTGCACATGCTGTGGGCCCAACCCTTGAATTAAAAACAATTCATAACATCCTTTAATCACAAAACTAGCTGGCATCATGCGAAAATGAGACCCATGAACTCCACATTTCTCTTCGCTTTCAAATGGCATCAGGATACCTCATAAAAGAGTTTACTTTACACCATCTTTGAAAGCAACCCAGTGGGCAATTTTAAAGAGCAACAGTAGAGGGTTACTGATCTCCTCTGAACTGTATTGGGGCAAGTATACGTTTCAGTTACTGGGGAAAGCGTTCATTTGTGCGATAAAGAGAGACTGTCTTCTAAAATAACAGACTAATTTCCTAGAACGGAAGTGTTGACTAGCCCTTGTTAGTTGTTTATTAGTGCACTAGGAAATAGGAGCTGATTTAGATCTTGACGGATCTGGTCCCACCGTCACTTTTTCAGCGGTTTCACCACCCACCTACTTGAGGGTCCACCTGCTCGATTTAGATGTTGGTGGGTCCATGGACGAAAGACTGTCGGAGTGCCACCAGGATTTCCCCCTGCCTCAATGGCACCATTGGCAAAAGTGGCTGTCGGAGAGAGAGTCCAGCCAGGATTACTGCCAGCCTAATCACGAAGTGCCTTTCTGTCAGGACTGTGGCAGGGATACCTCCATACCTGAGTTGGCAGATTAGACAGAAATGAGGTGTAAACGCACCTTTTTTTCTGTTTCCCACTTCCGTTTCTGCCTTGAACCCATTGTCAAAGTCCGTCCTTTGCTGCTACAACTTGACCACGACACTAATCAACTCAGTTGTCACCTGGATCAAAGGTAAGTTTTTTACACATGTCTTACTATGAATCATGGGTTAACATTTCCTTTAGCCTCGTGTATTTTTACATTGCCCTTACATGCAATTGTATTCTTATGTGTAATGCATTAGTGTTCATTTTGCAACTTATCATTGTAAAATGAACACACCTGCATTGAAACGTTTTTTTGTTGTTGTTGTGGTGGTTGCGGGTGTTGTCTTTGTGGTGCACATGGGTGTACATTTAATAGTGTGTGTATGTTGTATGTGTGCTATGCTATATGTACAAAAAGGGGCGTCACACACTACCTACATTTATTTTTAAACCACACACAACCTATATGTGTAGCGACACATTATAAAAACGGTACTTACCAGCCTCCACTCCACCAGGGATTCACTCCATCTTTTTAGGACAATGCCGGCACAACAGGGAAATCTAAATCGGCTCGGTGCAAACCTGCTGGCTTAACAGCGACGGAGTACTGTTAGCCATCAATGGAGTCCGCCGTATCGACAGAGGTGCGCCGCTTACGCAACGGTAAACAGTCCAGCGATGCAGACGGTGGTTCAGCCAGCACACATTTTAATTCGGCTGGCGGGACTCAACTAAGTACTTGCAAACCACAGCCATGAAGGGACGATGGGAGTTCCGCCAAGATCTAAATCAGGCCCATAGTCATCTCTTCCCCCCTTCCTTGATAAATTGGCGGTCCCAATGTTTTATACTACCCAGAATAAACCTAGACAACATTTCTGTGGTGGGCGCTTTATGAGTGAATATTCAAATTGGTTTAAACTGTAGAATGCAGACTAATCCAAAACTGGTAGGCATTGCATGCATGCACATCCACATCTATTCTCGCACTTGTCTCTAATACCCACACGTAGGTACATGTACAAACCTCCAGCATCATGATTTAAGCAATCTGTCCATAAATGCATAACACCAAAACAATTCTCGCATAGGCCACATACCACTTACATACTTTCCATCCATCCAAATACTACTATCATTCCTTTATTTCCAAATTCAAGCATAAGCAGTAAGATCACAACTTTGGTCCTCACGCACAAAATCAAAACACCACCAGTGTAGGTCAGTATTTGGACAAAATATCGAGCTACATTAATATTATATCATGGCACATAAATATTGTGATGCAGAAATATTGTTGACAAAAATATCTACTTTTTAAGGTAAGTATCGTTTTAAAAAATATCTGTGTTGCTAAAATCATTTTTGATAATATTGTTGTAAAAATATATATTTTTTAAAATTTCCTTTATGTGTTTTAATTCATATTTCAATTGTATATGTTATATATTGTTTTTATAATTCTTGCTAATGTTTTTAAATACAGTTTGTAATTTTAATTTATTCATAATTTGAATGTAATTGTTAATAGTAATGTATAGTGTCGTAGCGGGTAAGTTATATTTTTGGGTGCAGGTTGTTGGGTTTGTAGGGGTATAGGGTGGGAAGTTAATTAAGTAATATTTGATTAATAATTAATTAATTATCAATTATTTAGTTGAAAATTAAATATGTAAATTGTGTAAATATTATATTTTAAGGTATATTTTAGGTGCAGATTGTTGAGTTTGTGGGGTTACAGGGTGGGAAGTTAATTAATTTATTAATTTTTAATTTAGTATTAATTATTTAATGGATAATTACATGTAAATCATGTAAATATTATATTTTTTAAGTTATATTTTAGGTGTGAGTTGTGTTTGTAGGGCACTAGGTTGGGAAGTTAATTAAGTAAATATTAAATACCAAATAATTATTAATTGTTACTAAAATATGTAATTGATTTATAATTATGTAATTTGTTTAATAGATATATTTTTTATGTTATATATTAGGTGTGGGTTGTGTTTTTAGGTGGATATGGTGAGAAGTTATTTGAGTCATAATTAATTAACAATTCATTATTCATTTATTTATTAATTATTTTAATTTTTACTTAATATGTTAATTTTGGTATACTTTTTTATTTTTATTATATTTTGATTGTGGGCTGCTAGGTATGTGGGAGTATTGTGTGGGAATGTAATTAAATAATAAATTATTCACATTTGTTTATAATAATTATTTACAAAATTACAATTATGTAAATTGTTTAAATGTTTTTTAATGTATATACATATAATTTTTATATTAAGAGTTTTATATTTTTGTTCTATTTATACAGTTATTAAAATATTGTATGTGTTTGAAGTGAAGTACTTTCCCTACTGCTGCACAGACTGGAGTGGGAATAGTGAATTTTACCCCTCCTGAGTCCAACACTTTTCCTACTGTTGCAAAGACTGGGGTGGGAATAGTGATTTTTATCCGTCCTTAGTCCAATGCTTTCCCTACTGTTGCACTGACTGCAGTGGGAATAGTAAATGTCACTCCTCCTGAGTCCAATGCTTTCCTACTGTTGCACCGCCTGGAGGGGTAATAGTGATTTTTACCTCTCCTTAGTCCAACGCTTTCCCTACTGTTCCACTGACTGGAGTGGGAATAGTAAATTTTACCCCTCCGCAGTTCAACTCTTTCTTTACTGTTGCAGAGACTGGAGTGGGAATAGGAAATGTTAACCCTCCTGTGTCCTACGCTTTCCCTACTGTTGCACAGACTGGAGTGGGAATAGTAAATGTGACCCCAACAGAGTCCATCACTTTTCATACTGTTGCATAGACTGAAGTGAGAATAGTAAATTTGACCCCTCCTGAGTCCAACGCTTTCCCTACTGTTGCAAAGACTGGAGTGGGAACAGTAAATGTTACCCCTCTGCAGTCCAACGCTTTCCCTACTGTTGCACAGACTGGAGTGGGAATAGTAAATTTTGCCCCTCCAGTGGCCACCACTTTCCATACTGTTGCAGAGACTGGAGTGAGAATAGTATATTTATTATTCCGAGAATTCAATAGTTTTGTTAATATTGTTTAAATATTTATTATTATTTTGTGTTTGTGTATTTAATTTTATATTTTTTATATAACTAAATGTTTGTAATTTTTAAGGTATTTTTTAGTAAAATATATTTTTTCTATTGTTTACTTTTTTATGTGTAATTAATTTGGCAATTTCTTTTAATTTTTAGCAATGTATTTGTTAAATGGTTTATTTTTTTGCATATGTTTTATATATATATATATATGTCTGTTGATCTACACATATAATGTAAAACTATTATTAAAAATATTCATTTAAATTTATATTATGATTTTCTAATTTCTTTTAATATGCTAATATGACAAGTGTATATAGGCCGAAACGCGTTGGTCTTCATCCCCACTTTATGCACATGCACTTTGCTGGAAATTAAAAAACTTAAAAACAATAAAAGCGTTTCTATAAGAATTACAGGCCCGTTTGTTTCTCTGATCTGCTTGGTGCTGTCTTCCTGTGCCCTCGATGAATGGCGTGTGATACCAAGGAGGGTTAATGCGGGACACGAGTACACGAGTATCCAGTATATATATATATATATATATATATATATATATATATCTACTGGCGGTCGCCAGTAGATAGTTATAGTTAGGACCTATTTTCCATAGGAAATCCGCGACATTCTATTTGAAATAACTCTTGCGTCGGTTGACGAATCTTCGCGAAATTTTCAAACTTTATGGCCCGCTCCGGTCCGCTCCTACCTTGAAAGTCTCAGGGTGATTCGTCAAGCGGGGCCGAGAAAAAAGGGGGTCCCAAAACGTGTTTTCCCCATTCATTTTCCCATATATATATATACACACTTGTCATATTAGCATATTAAAAGAAATTAGAAAATCATAATACAAAATGAATATTTTTAATAATAGCTTTACATTATATGTGTAGATAACCATACACACATACATATATGTGTTTGTGTGTATTTGTTTGTAGAAGTATATATGTATATATAGTTTTAAATATTATTTAAAATATTTAATTTACATTATATTAATGTTGCATGTTAAAATATTCAATATTTACAATCATATATACATTAAAAACGACATTTTGGTATATATTTATTCGATATTTGTGTAAAACGATATTTTTTTCGATATTATTTTATTTTTATAACTAAAGAGAGATGATATTTTTAACATCGATATTGTGACTCGATATTTCTGTCGGTTGATATTTATGGTTTAGATATTATGTCATAAATCCGTGTAGGTCACATGCCAGTCACACCCTCTTCAATCCCCATCAATGCGGCTGGTAAAGGAACTCCCCTCTAGTATGGTGAAGTAAAGTGAATCCGAAGAATCTGTGGAACATGAGAACACCTCTAGCCTTCATGAGCAGTAGGATGGCATCGTGAATTGCCTGGGAGGCGGTTTTAGATGCTTCAGGGGCTCAAAGAAGAAAAACACACAGTATCACTAGCATATCGTGCTGTATCAGTCTTCAGAACAACCTTCTATTGTTTCATCTGTCATGCAACAAAAATGTTAAGACTGCTCCATGAAAAATGAAAAGTGAGATTTTTTTTACAATTCATCATATTCCTCAGCTGACTGGCACACAGTTTTCGCCGTTTTTCAAAAAAATACACCAAGGTGGGCGTATAAGACTCTAAATATAAACTCAACCATAACACATGAATTATATAATAAAAAGAAGACATTACTACCCAACCGAAATGGCAACCCTGCTTATGTGTAAAAAGTTACTAGGACTGGTACAGGAAGCAGACAGAGTGCAGAGTAGATTGAGAACGCTGTCTGGGTGTAGTGGTAAGAAAAGCGTATTCCTAGTGGTCTGCCTTTTTTGTGACCAGTATGCTACCAGCTACCAGTAAAGTATGCTACAGCTGTTCTCCCTCGCCCAGTACCTGGAATAAATTCCTAAGTCAGCAGCAGCACTCACCAGCTAACCCCCCCACCCCCCCTTTGCATCAGATTTGAATTCTACCTTTCTGCCACTGTCCGGTGATCACCAGTAATCGCTCCCTAGATTCCTCACAGTTGCCTCTGTTACCAGCATAACAGAGATCTGCAATCCACTCTCTGCACTTTCCTGGAGCAGTAGACACCAAACAAAGTAAAGTTATTGCATACCCCATTGAGTCAGAGGTTTCATGTCATGCTCCAAACTCTACTAAAAGTCTGCCACCCCCTCTGTGATGTACCCCTTCTTTGTTAATTTTAGGCCTCACCTATTGGCAAAAAGACCTTGTCAGCCTACAGTAGGATTAGAGACCACCCTCTGCTTAATATTGGTTGGCTTTATTTCTACTCTCATTTGCTTATTCACCAGCTTATGTGGGCTTTGCTTTCCTCTTCTTGTGTTTGTCCCTCTCCTTGAGCATTGACGCATTACTTGAGCCCGTCTACTGCTCACTTTTGAATCACTACCTTTTTCTTTATGTTTAAGCACTCCGGAGAGGGCATGTGTTTTCGCGCTGTCTCCCTTGCGTACTGCTCTTCTCCCCTCCTCTGTGCTTCTTGTTCCTCTCTCTCACCCTTGTGCTTCTCCCCACAGCCCTCCGTGTTGTGCTCGTCCTCAAGTGCTTCTCTCCCCCACCGCACTCCATGTTCCTCTCGCTCTCCTGCGTCGCTTCCTCCCCCGCCCGTGGTATTGTTTCCTCACTAGCGCCTTCTGTATTGTTCCTGCGCCTGCAGAGTTGGACTGCAAATCAAAAATAGGCCGGTGCACCAAAATAAAAGTGGCCTACATTAGCATATCAGATAGCTATAAAAGTGGCCACAGTTTTGCAATTGTAAAGAGACATTGTTCAGGTGTTTTGCAAGGTATGCATGCATTTGTGCTTGCTGCAGGCAATATTTGTGGTAATATCAGAGAACTCAACAGTAAACCCTGGCCCACCAGACCAATAAATAGGCCCACAAACCTAAAAAAACAGCCTAGTCACTGGCCAGGCCCTCGGGCAATGCCTCATTGATTGCCCTGTAGGCCAGTCTCACCCTGTACCCCTGTGCTGCTTCACTCCCCTTTACTGCTTTCTTGCCCACCTTCACCATCTGTGTTGATTTCCCCACCCACACCTCAAAAAAGGAAAAACACTTTTGCACTATGTTAAAACGAAGAATGATGCGCAGGCAAGTCTTGTAGAAAAGGTAGTAGATTTATTCTTAAGATCACGTCTTGGTTGCAGGTTACAGGAAGTTAGTCTGATCCATAAAAGTGCCCCACCAGGAGCAGGATCCTCGCTGCTCAGCCCTTCCACACCAACTGATTCTCCCTTCAATCCAAACACACTCAACATTCTATATGACCTCATCATAGGCTGAGCAGCCAGGCAGAGAACCTCTGTAGGGAGAGTGCATTGGCTAATTAGTACATTACAACACATCTCCCCCTTATAATGATCGAAAACATTCAAAATGTATGAAGGTGATAAAACACACATCTCAGCAAAGGAGGATGCATTAACAACAAAATAATTATACATCACCCCCTCCTATAATGATCATAAACAATCAAATGCATAAAACATACAAATGACAGCAAAGGAGGATGCATAAAATAATAAACATTATACACATCTCCCCCTTATAATGATCATAAACAACAAGGAATGCAAGGTAAAGAAATACATTCTTAAAAACAATGGATGCTATCCACCATAACTCACACAACACTGCGGGTAAAATACCCACACCACACGGAGTATCCATTGCGCCATAAACTAAGGCACAAGACTGCGGCAGAACAGGGATCTACAACCCTCAACTGCACATACTAGTGGCAGGATAGGTCTACCTCAAAGAAGAGGAATAAGACTCTACCCATACCAAAACAGGGTAATTATAACCCAAACCAATTCAGGTTAACCTTAAACCCAAAGCAAAACCAGGGTAACCTTAAACCCGAAACACTCTCAAAACACTCTATGGGTATATTTAAACCCAAGGCAAATCCAGGGTATCCTTAAACCCAAATCCAGGGTATCCTTAAACCCATGACACTCTCGCAACATACTATGGGTATCCTTAAACCCATGACAATCCAGGGTATCCTTGAACCCGAGACATACTGGCCAAAACATGAAATTCAGAAAATCTAGCACAGATGCACACAGTCATGACACTCTTGCAACATACTATGCTTAAACCCAAAACATACTGGCCAAAACATGGAATTCAGAAAATACACAGGCGCAACAAGGAACGCACTAACCTATGAACCCAAAACTGGGGCACTCACCACCCCAAAGCCTCAACACAACAGGGCACTCACCACCCTTGACCATAGAACTGGGGCACTCACCACCCCAACACCTCCACTCCAACTTACCGCCCCACAACCTCACGTAACAGGGTACACACCACCCTGAGGAACATAACTGGGGCACTCCCTACCCCAGAAAACAATCAAAAAGACACTCACAACCCCACAAAACAGTATAAGGATAATCACCACCCAAAAGACATGGGGACTAAAAGTAGCATAATACATTTAAGTGGGAAACCCAAATAGCTTGCAGAAACAACCCCATCAATTGCAGAACTGCCTAGCGATGAACATAACAAATAGTAAGTCTATATTCCGGTGAGCGATCTCTCACCCGAAGTCCTTGTCCAAAATACAACTGCAATTCTGTATTACCAGTACATAACATCCAACTTTGCACACGATGATAAGCAAAGTCATGAGCTTTACCATGAATGAAGCAAGAGAATCATCGATGGTTGAACAAGGCTTCCACACGCTCCCGAAAGGACCAGGATGAAGGAAAATGCCATCTCAAGAAACACTCAGACCAAGGAGGAAAACCGCAGATTTAGACAGTACGTGTGACATACTGGTGCTTCGAAACCACGACATATTCAATAACTTTGCTGGAACTGACAAGACGATGCGTGGTTGGCAAAGCGGGAAAAACGTGGTTGGCAACACGATTGAAATGCATGCCAGAAACAGCAGGAAACAAAGTAAATCTGGAACGCCAAACCCAAAATGGCGGCACGCAGCGCACGCTGCACCGGGTGGCTCACGGTACGCCAGTGCTGGACAACGTCAGTGAGCGCCGCAGAAGCAGCCAAACACTCAAGAACGTCTGAATGGCCACGGAGCTGCTCCTCGCGACGATCGAAGCAGGTAAGCCTTAAGCGCGTTACCCGGCTCGTGCACTGTTTTTTTTCTTTTCCTTTTCAAAGATAGCGTGACAGTTGAACTGCGCCAGCGAAAAGCAACGTGAAGTCCAAATTCACCACACAATACCTGAGCAGATGTCCAGTAGTGGCGCATGAACGTTAGAAAATGTGCTCCAAGTCATTCAACACATCAATCCCAAGACACCTGTCTGTCTGTTTTCCCAAAAACAGTCAGCTGCTGCCAATTCCCCAGCACCAGTCGTTACTGCCAATCCTCCCAGTAACAGTTTGAAAACCCAGGGGAACCAAGTAGAAATATCAGCTCTTATCCATTAAAACAGCAACAGGAGCACTTGGTAGGATGGCAGTTGGAACGCATCGCAGCAAAACAGGAACAGATTATCCAAGGCAGGGTGTCAGCAGGCTCACAGTAGTAACAGCAGGAACTGGCAGGTCCAGGTTAGGGCTGACCAGACACAAGTGATGAGGAAAACATAAGGGAGTTGTAGAAATATCAGGAACTTCTGTTAGTCTAGTTACTCAGTTACCCAAGTTCAGCAAGCACTGGCACATCCACGATGGGGCCGACCGGTCTTTGGTCACTGGTGGGGCTTCAAGAGTGCCAGCTTGCTTCTTCCAAATGCGCTTCTTCTATTCCTTAGGTACCAGTCCATTCAAAGTAGCTCATGTAGGTTCTTTCAGCTCGTCGCCAGTGTTACAATGAAGAATGATGCGCAGGCAAGTCTTGTAGAAAAGGTAGTAGATTTATTCTTAAGATCACGTCTTGGTTACAGGTTACAGGAAGTTAGTCTGATCCATAAAAGTGCCCCACCAGGAGCAGGATCTCGCTGCTCAGCCCTTCCACACCAACTGATTCTCCCTTCAATCCAAACACACTCAACATTCTATATGACCTCATCATAGGCTGAGCAGCCAGGCAGAGAACCTCTGTAGGGAGAGTGCATTGGCTAATTAGTACATTACAACACACTACTTTTTTAAAAATGTTTATTTAATTATCTAACTCGTATTGGTATTGGATATTGGTTTCTTGAGGACATTTGTTATTTCCTGTCAATGTACGTTATTGCATTTGTAGTAGATGTAGTAATGCATTGTGATATGAAATGATTTTACATGTTGTCTTTCGTGATGATTCTTATATGGTTCAGCTCTGTGCTGCTTACAGGTAATGCCCTCACTTCATAAAAAGTAATTAAAGACTAAAATAAAATGTATGCATTATTCAAGATGGCAGCCCTGAATGGGTTAGCTTTAGAGGGTCTGGGCAGCTGAGACCCAAGTGCCTCCGAACAGAGCATGCCCCCATCCTCCTGGGCTGCAGCGCTAGTGATATCCTTGTGTTATTTAGGGTTCCTTCCCTCTTCATATTAGTGAGGGCGTGCCCCTTCTCACACACTCACACACTGAAGTACCAGCCTACCACTAATCAGGGCACGAGTCGGGGGCAGTGGCGGCTCCTCCATTGGGGCGTGGGGGCGTTGCCCCACTGCTTCCTCGCAGTGCGAGAAGCAGAAACATGAAATGGTAAAACTACCATTTCATGTTTCTGCTTCTCGCACGGCGGGAAAGCAGAAGTGCCTGGAGTGCCTGGTTGGGGGCGGGCGGGTGGGCGTTCATTCTCGAGTGCAGGGGAGGCGTGGCTAGCCCACTGTCTTTGGTGCTGACGGTTTGTTCGGCCCCAGGGCCGACCAAACCAGTCATGCGCAGTTGCGCACTCTCTCTTGTTCTCAGCCTACATAGAGAAAATGGCCCCTGGCCTACAGGTGCCCGGCCGGGCGCCGCCCGCCTCCAATCACAACGCTGCTGGCTTAGGGGAACAGGAAGGAGGCTGCCTAGGTTTACACAGGCCCGGCCGGGAGCAGCAGGAGCGGTGGCGCGTGATCCGGAGGAAGTTTAGTTTTAATTTTATTTTCATTACTGTCCCGCTCCCCCCACACCCGCGCGAACCCCCCCCCCGTCTTGCCTGCCGCGACTGGTTTTACAAGATTGCTTGTCAGGACTGCAATGATTTTTTCTCGATAAACCTGAATTCGAACTTCTATGCTATAAGAAACGCTCCGGAGTGAGGCGTTGTGTTAGATAACACCGCTCTAAAGCACCATAGTTCTCTATAAAACAGCTTTAAATGGACATGTACCCGCACTTTAATTTGAGCCCTAGAGAGTGCAGGCACCTCCATCCACAGGCCGAGAGCCTCATCTGTTGTTGTGGTAGGCCCCTGGAGTTGTACAGCACTCGGGTTGAACCTTTTGGCCAGCGAGTTCACCATCCTTCCGGCTGGGCGTGCTCATTTTTCCCGCTTACTCAGGGAAACACGAAGGGTGCTGCTGCCGAGTTTCCTGACAACGAAGCACAAAAAAATATGCTTCACTAATTTTAATTTAGTCTTTCTGTAAATACCTCCATGGCTTTTGAAAGTGCATATCCAGTTCCAACCGTCTCAGGCTGATTTACTCGCTGTCCGCAGCCAGGTTTCCTTACTTCACGATTCTCCGGGCACATTTCGTGCACTTAGATGAAAGTGCCTACAGTCAAGGAAATCGGGCCCCTAACAAAGAGCTTGCCCTGGAGTTGTCTCCCAACCTGTTTAAGAAGAGCGAAAATAGTGAGGGGGCCTTTGCTTTGCATCCTAAATGCATTAGCATCTCTGACGTCAGCGAAGGAGAGGACAGGGCTATTTGAACAGCGTGGAATTTGACAGCTTGAGGACTGCGAGCCACCCGAGGGGTCTCGGTGCACCGGGGATTTGCCAACCATACGCCTGCTTTTCAGAACAAAATATGTCGCCTGCTATGCGATAGTGGAGCTTAAAAAGAATAAGGGCTTCTTAAGGGGAACCTAAATTTAGAGCTCTGAATGTTTAGGTGTCATTGTTCATTTGAAAGGGCAGACAGCCAGAGAAAATAAAAGAAGCGAAGCGCTGCGTTCAGAGACAGAAATAGGGAGTGGGGAGATTTATGTTTCACAACAAAACACAGCGGAGATCAGCAGTAAAGCTACTGTATGATTAACTTTGTTTTAGTCAGTCATGTTTATCAGCATCAAAGTCTAGGAATGCACCCGGTTTGTATTTTTAAAATTAAAAAGGATACCTGCATAACCTACATGAAATAAATCGTCGAACAGTAATCCAGGGTCAAGGAATGACTTCAGTGTTAAGGAAAAGCCACCAATCTTGCTTAACATTGTTAAAAATCTGAGGCTGAACTTTGATGCGAGTCTGGCCCTGGAGGCGAAATTTACTGCTGTAGTCCAAGCAACTTTCATCTAAATCCACATGCCCAAACTAATTTCACACATCACCGTGGATTCATCCTGAGCATGCTCCGAACAGTTACACAGCGCATGCTTCTGCGCCTCGTGTGTATTCTGTTTTGAGCATTATTTTCTAGCGCCAGCAGAGATGGCCAGAGAGATGATTTTTATGAGCTGCTGCAGCAGCTGGGCCTAGTCGTTGAAAATGCCACCGTGGACTGTTGAAGTGCACTGATTGGAAGACTCCTGAGGGTCAGTGTTGTTTTATTTACTTGCTGTAGTGTCGGGCTCACTTTAATCTTTCATCCTGTCTTTTTCTTCCTACCCTGCACTGCCCTTGACCTGTCTGTCGCTCTCTCATTTTCACCCGCTGTTTTCTCTCCCCAACACACTCTCTTTACAAAGGATGGTAGGAAGATGGAAAAAGGTAGCCTTATTGTGCGCCGATTTACCAGCCGGAACTTTGCCTAATCAATTTTCTATCAGGGAAGGCTCAGCACTTTCCTCCATTACTTTGGTTAATGATGGGGAGCAGGTGATTCAGCTACCTATCTGCTCTTCATAAACATGGTCTGCAATATGGAAGCAAAGGCTCCGGTTGATTGGGCTACGTGTTTGGGCTTTTCAAAGATGGTTTGCAACAAAGGGCCATCTTCGACTATGGACCAGATTGTGGGTGCTGCATTGTGTGTGAAAGGCATCATGGAGTGAGTGTCGTAATGCATATTTACCGGTCCAGCAGAATTGAAGTCTGTCATTCAACATACTCTGAGGAAGGCTTGTGCTTCATATTCACACACAAGGCTGTGAAACCTTTGCCTCGGCAATGCAGCCTGCACAGCTGCAAACTCACCCTCTTTAGGGAGTGACATCCACTCTCGATGTCTTACACCCTCTCACCCGCTTGCTTCTGGGTGAAACAGACACGGGCTGCAATGCAGAACAGGGATTTAGAACAGCAGGGACGCCAAACAATATGCAGATATTAACGTTAATTTGTTTTTTGGTTAGTCCTCTCTAGTAGCAGCATTAGTGACAATCACTGCGGGACGCTGAATTTCAATAGTTTAAATTAAATACTTCATAGTGTCATTAAGTGTGTTTCCTGTTCTGTGAAACGAACGCCAGACAGACAGCTGAGCTAATCAAAATCAAGCCTTCCTCCCAGGGTACCTGCTGGCCTGAAAGAAATTCAAATGTACACTACAACGAGTTAATCTGCAATTGTTAAGGCTAATCTGCAAGTGTAAAGGGTGGTTGGGAGCTGGATATTGGGAAATTGGCATTAATTGATCAAATCACTCCAAGGTTTGTGGCAAATATTTATTGTTTTTGAGCATCAGTGCAAAGAGTTAACAACTGAGCTGTAAAGTAAGTGTGTGCTTTTAATTGTAATTGTGTATATATATATAGCCTTTACTACCCCATACCAGGTATTGAAGGGACAGTTATGTTAAAAAAATGCATTAATAGTGCACTGTTAGCTCTGAATCTTGCTTACCCCAATCACATGATACATATAACTTATAAGGGAACGGTTTTCAGTCTGTGTGGATGACTTCCTTATGTATTTATCTGTATTGCTGCACTAAGCACATTACACAGATAGTACAGTGAGCAATTGACTGTATGTGAGGCTGCACGTCACACACATTTTACAGCATTTTAGTTTTAGAAACACAAGCACGTATGCTCGGAGAAGCGGGCGGCATGACCTTGGGTATACTGAATAAGCAGCTACCTATGCTGTTGAGTGACATCTCTTTATTAATGTAATAACTGCACTTTCACAATTGCTTTATTAACCTTCCTGCTTTCTCAAATTTGCTTGAAAATGCATCATTTGTCCATTCTTTTTTCAAAAATTTTTCGGGGGAGAACCCCCCCCCCCACCCCCCGAGCCCCCAGTAGGTTGTTCGGGCTCGCTCGCCGCAGTGCAGCACAACATTCATTTTACGCCTCACCACTTTCAAATGTCACCAGCCGCCACTGGTCGGGGGTACACGCAGATACACGGCGTCTACCCACTATTTTCACAGGGTGGACGCCGTCCCCCCTGCCACGAAGTTAGGCCCCACAGAAATATGTTGAACTTGTCCCGGTGTAAGACACTGAGACACGTTCAACAGCGCCTGCACGTTGTCTGCTTTCCATTCCCAGCAACAACGTGCAGGCAGCGAGTGAGCCTTTTTTTTTCACCTCCAGCTGGGCCAAAGTTATGGGGCCATCCGGTCTCCTTTTGTTTGTATGTGCTGACTGGGGGCCGCCTGGAACCTCGCACTTAAATGTAAATGCCACAGAGGGAAACAATGGCACACAGCTTGCCTTTTCTTCTCAGGTACTTAAGAGAGGCATGTCCCTGTATATAAATGCAGACACTGTAAGACTGTCAGATGGGTTGGTCTGTCCCAGTATTTACACAAATAATTTAAATAGCACTATTTTATTTCTTTTATAGCGCTACGTCGTGACGTCATGATGTCATTTGTATACTGTCTTACTTGGTTAGTCCGCCCACTTCTTTTTATAGGACTTGTGCCCTGCCACTAATTGACACCCCTTGTAACAGCATCAGCAAGGGATGCTTACGATTGCATGGGCACACTGGTCACAGTACCCTAAAGGTCGCCCAGCACAAGGCAAGGCAGAGGGAAATGGGGCGTTCATACGCTGCCCATCCATGTCTAATGAAATAGCTGCATCGGAGGCCTATTTGGAGATGATGGAACAGCGAGAACACCTGTGAAGTACATGTCAACCAAACTGGGATAGCCTCCTGCATACATGCCAATAGACCCGATTCGGGCGGGAGACTCCCAAATTGTTAAGCCAAAAAACGGCCTTATTTTGACTGTCACCCACCTGAAATTTCTGCTGCGTCCATGGCAGTCAATGGGTGAAATACATTCTCCCGATTATTTTTTGAAAATCTCCCACTTTCCTCTTCTAAAATGTCGGCATGTATGCTGCTGCTGCTCTATCGCTTCTCAAAGGAACCTTGCTGTTCCGGCGGCCATGTTCCTCTCCCGTTAGCCTCCGAGCGCGAGCTCAGCCCTCTGCTACTTGATGGCTCTTGAATCCTTTCCAAACCCTGCCTGTTGCAGGTTCTTCTGCTGTTTAATCCTTCTTCCCTGGTTGCGTTTTCTTTCTCCAGCCCCTCCAGGACCTCTCTCTTGCTCTCGTCAGCGAACGTTGTCGACATTAAAGAGGCGGATGAACACAATCCTCTCCTCACACGCACATTCCTGGCTGACTTAATTACCACTACTCACCCATTCACTATCAAAGCATGAAATAACTTTAAACCTTTTTTAACAAGTTAGATTTTCCATGGGTCTTCCATAGGGTTGTCACCAGCTTTCCTAGAGAAAAATACTGCCCATTGGTTGTTCTGCAGAGGCCGGGACATGATATAGGACTTTATACAAAATCGAATGCAGTATTCATTTGTAACATGACTTTTCTGCATGTGTATACTTTATTAGTCAGGGATCGTTAACCCAGCGCTAGAACACATTTAAAAGTGTTTGCTATTTATATTTGCTGGTTGAAGTATGCACAGATAAGGGCTAAAAATCCCGGCTTTTAGGTGATGTCGCCTATTTTGGTACCTGCCGGCACATTAAAATACTGGTAGTGCCGGTGGAAAACTGACCAGGGGCCATATGTATGAAGCCAATTTGCGATCGCAAACGCCGAAATTCGCAGAATTTCAGCGTTTGCGATTGCAAATTAGCAGTGTGCAATGTAGCACACTTAAACCCCTCGCAAAATAAGGAATCGCAAAATTTGCGATTCCCTAGTTTATGATGCATTCAAGGAATCGCAAATTGCGATTCCTTAAATGCAATGTAAGAAGCACAAAAGAAAGTGCGATTTGGGCTTAGGAATCGCAATTTACCACCAACTTCAAGTTGGTGGTAAATTGCGATTTCACTTAAAAATGCAAATTTTTGCATTTTTTAAAGTGCCATGTGGACATACATGCCCTTAGGGCATGTATGTGTGCCACACATGCACATTTCAGGGGTGCAACAGGGTGTCCTTTTGACACCCTGGCACCCTTGAAAGTGCATTCTCAATTTGCGATTCTCTAATTGGGAATCGCAAATTGAGAATGTCTTCCCATTCATTCCTATGGGCCTCCTAGCCCATAGGAATGAATGGTAAGGTATTCCTTATTTGCGAATCTCAATTTGCGATTCGCAAATAAGGAATATGTGGATTCGCAAAATTATTTGCAAATCCCACATACATTGCATTTGCGATTCTCAAATTGCGATTCGCAGAAAATCGCAATTTGAGAATCGTAAAACTGTATTTTGTTACATATGGCCACAGGTGGCAACCCACATCTCCCCAGCTTTCATCCCTTCTGGGCCATAGAAGAAGAGAGGTTTGGCATTCGAAAATCTCTGCATTGAGACGAACAGAGAGTACTTATTGTGTAAAAAGAAATAAATAAGGGCAGAGCCCACATTTTTCTTGGTAGCCCTCTGCTAGCGCTACTGAATACCAAGACTGCTGAAGGCCGGGCTGCTGAAAACCATGGCTGCCTAGTTTGCTTCCAGCTCATGCCTCTTCCTTTCACCGCCCTCAGTGGCGTAACAAGGGAGAGGGGGGGTGGTGCGGTCCGTCCCGGGTGACAAGAGTTTTGGGGGCGGCGGCCTCCACCCCCTGCTCTTACCTGCAGCTGTTGCGGGGTGGCAGGAATCGCCCAGCACCCCCATCCCGCTCCAACATTCGGCCACCGTGGGTGGCAAACGCACAGGCCGCCATAGGCAGCACAAGGCCCAGCTACGCCACTGACCACCCTAGACTTACTGTCTCTTTTTCTACCTCTTGGTGGCCAGCTTTTCTTATAGTAGAAACGTAAAACAGTAAACCACTCACTCTGAGGTGATCAATAAATGCCAAATTAGACACAATGCACCGAATGTGACATCCTTAATCCCACCTATAAAGCGCTTGGACCTGCAGTTTATTTCCATGAAAACTCGCAGAAATACTGAACTTCTCAGAATGAGGGCTGAAATGATTTGTAATACTTGCAATTAAATGGTGAAGAGATCAGTCGTTCAATTTCCACATTTTATAAACTACCCTGAGATTAGTCAACTAATGTGACTAACGCACCCCCCAGGATAGCATTCCACAATTCAGATGCGGAAATTTTGAGAAGTTTCAACTAGAGAGAAAGCCACTTTCTCATTTGATGAACCATACAACATTCATATTATAAAAACTGTTGAACTACTGTTTACCAAATTCATCAGGCATCCAAAGTTTACTCCATTCCACTCTTCTTCACAAAATGGTGGAATTTAGGTCACCGTTTTTTAATTTAAACAAACTATGAAAGACAACTATTGATGCCACTTTCACTGTGTATGTATTTATAAAGAACTTGCTGAGGCAAAAATGCAAAAGTGTCTTTTTTTAATTGAATCTCCAGACATGTTATGAAGAATCCAGGTACCTTCTGGTTACATTAAATATAGTGGCATGTGATTTGATGAGCTCTACTGTCTGAGAGAACAGTGGGCATTTTGGCAATCAGTCAAGCACAGATTAGATGACACAGCCAATGAAATCAATACAAATTATCTGGTCCAGTATAGCCAGGATTACTAATTATAATGCATGCTTTTATCAGAGTGTACCCACCCTAGCAGTTTTCAAACATTGACGAATAAACATTGAGGGCTGTTGAATTACGGAATGTAGCAACAAAGAAATTGAATAGGTTGCTTATAATTGGGACAATGGTTTTTGAGCCATCTAGTTGCGTGCACTGGGCACATTGGTTGATGAACTCTTCTACATTTTGTGAGCTTACAGACTCAAACCACTGATATTTTCTGGAGTTTGCAGGGTTGACATTAGAGGGAAAGAGGAATAAGGCCCATCGCCACTGCACATGACTGGATTGTCAATTGGGGTATGGTAGGGGTTAAAATTCTTTGCAAGTGGGATGTAGATTTGAGCACATCGATGACTGACATGAAATTGTTACACCTACAATAGCCGCACATACATACACACACATACCCACTCACCCCAAATTCTGATCGGTGCAATGAATTTGAAGAGGACTTAGACTTGCCCAAGGAATAGGGCATTAGCTTCCACCTTATTCTACATGTGGTGGACCCACGGAAAGACCAACTCACCACAGGAGGAGGTGGTACAATACTTAGAGGTGTTCCTGGGATGGGGATTGAGTGGGACTCCTCACTTACAAAGAAAAGATCCCTGTCTAAGAATAACGTTGACATTTCTGGTCCTGGGTCCAGTTCAGCAAGGCATGGGACGGCTATGAGCTGGAAGGCTGCTGTTACTTGCTGAAGAAGATTAACTCAGGTATTTGAGGGAGTTGCACACGTCAGAACTGAACCCTGAATACTAGTAGTACGGGTGATGATGAAGGACCCTTTTGCAAGAACTGTGATGACTAATATAACTCTCTACAGAAAGAGTCCAATCTGATGCTGGCATGAGATTACAACAAGCATAAGACAAGAGGCATGCACGAAATTGACAAATGGAATGAGCAGTCTGCAGTAGTTATTGTGGTAAAAGAAAGGCACCATTGACTGTGCCCTCAGTCAGCACAATATTTATCCCAATAGCACAATAGTTCCCTTGATTTAGAGACTGTGTAATTGGAAGTATTCCCATGAAGAATAGGTAATATGTCTATTTAAAAATAAATAATGGGCTGTGTCTGTGAGAAACTGGACTTTGGTAGAATACATTTGCACAGTGTCCATTCGCTCACTGAGTTTGAAACTGGACTTTGGTAGAATACATTTGCACCGTGTCCATTCGCTCACTGAATTTTTAAAGTTAGTTTCTGTATTTTTCAAGCCAGTTACGAAACTACCATGCAGCTGCTATTTTGTAGAGCCTGGCCTGCTCTCAATGATACATTTTAATAAAGGTCTTATTTTAAAATGCCAGAGACATATTTCACATTCAAAGAAAAGAACAGGTAGTAGTGTTCCCTATGAGGGAAATAACTGCACATCCAATAAGTACACGTATTTCAAAGCATCAGTAATTGGCGTGAGATATTTTGTAAGTGTTGCTAAATTGGCAACCAGGTGCTAAATCAGCTTCAAACACCTACTACCTCGAGGTGTCAACTGCACATTAAGAATTAACATGCATATAACTAAACACAACAAAAGAAGCTACTAGCAGCACACCTTTTTGATATGAATATATTAATTATCCAGAAATAGTACTGGTCCTAAGTTAAATCAATTAATAACAAAGTTAATCATGCACAATGAGGACGATGAGGAAAGATCCAATATAATCAAATTAATCCAGTAAGATCATCAGTGGAGATTTCTTTTATCCTTTATTAATGTCCAAAGATTAGAAATTCCCAGCACACGATTAGCCGACACATGTTTCGTCTGTACTCAGACTTTTTCAAGGCTGGAATGACAGATATATTACAATCAATGTGCTATATACAATGTTGTGACAATGTTTAAAAACCACAAAATATACAGATTAAGAATGTCCCATACAAATAATGTACAAAACATATCGCTACTAAAATAAAGGAAAATAAACATACGTTCTATAACAGAAATCATTGTTATTAGCATAAACAAAAAGAGACTCAGACACTAAGAGGGCCATTATGATGGCATTGTCAGCACGAAGATAGTAATCATAGAGCTAAAATCAGCTATTAATAGATATCATGCTTGTAAATATACCAGTAGTCCTAAATTCCAAAACAAGTAACTCGATTGCCACCATGTAATTCAAAACCAAGAATAACAATCCAAATTATACATATACGAAAACAATTATCCTGGCCTGGTAAGGTTAGGTGAATTGGGATCGGCCACCCCAATAGAAAATATCCAAACTTAAGCTGAAGTAGCGTGCCCCTAGAGAAACAGAAAGATTATTACATACTCGTCGCTAATGATAAACTCCCAAAAGTAACACACTCACCACACAAGTAAGTATCTTTGCCACACCTGACATCCGACAATTTATTGGGATCCCAGAGAAACTGAGCTGTAAAGAGCACTAGTGTTACCTGAAAATGACACAAAGTAGGTGTGCCCATAAGGTAAGGTCGAGTTATAACTGTGTCTTGTTCAAAAACGATACAATGCCAGCAAGATACTCACCCATAAAGTGAGCTCCAATTGCTTAAGTGAATACGGCGATATCCATATAGTATTGGTGCACACTGCACGAGTGGCAAACGATAGAAAAATATAACAGCAATCCAAGGTACATCAATCTCCCCTGGATACCATGTGGCACAACCCTGGTAAGTAACCCCTGAAACCAAAAGCAAATGAATACATGTCATCAGCCACTGTGAATATACTGATGTAATGATATCGTTGGTTACTGCTTTATGAAAGCAGTCAATCATGTTATCAGGAGGTAAAGTTGGAATAAACATGGATTTAGTTTTTAACCCACTGTCTGTCTGTAAATTAGTTTCAATATCCAAGTCATGTAATATCTCACCAATACTCGGTACCGTGTCTATACTATCATCTAGTGATAGAAGCATTTGTACATCCTGAATGTCTTTGATTGTTTGTCCGCTTTTGTCTACAGCATAGATAGGTATCGTACAAAGTTTTTTGTTCGTATCAAAGAATTTTTTTAATTTCAACCGAGTAAATTTGAACAACATGACTTGGATATTGAAACTAATTTACAGACAGACAGTGGGTTAAAAACTAAATCCATGTTTATTCCAACTTTACCTCCTGATAACATGATTGACTGCTTTCATAAAGCAGTAACCAACGATCTGTATATATTAGAAGATAAACTACACAATGACCCTACCTTGTATAAAGACAATCTTACCAGGGAGGAGAGACTGGCCCTTCAACAACTGAAGAATTTTCCCAACTTAATTGTTAAAGAAGCAGACAAAGGGGGCAACATTGTGCTGATGGACAATGTGTATAATACAGGAGAAATTGACCAGCAACTATCAAACAGCAACTCCTATACTCGGATATTAAAGAACCCCATGCAGGAAGTCAGCATTCTGGTAGAAAAAGTACTGAAATATTGGCATAGTGAAGGTCTCCTTTCTGACATGGAACTGAAATACATGTTTAATCCAACACCGAGGGCAGCATATATTTATACTCTACCCAAGGTACACAAAAGTGTAACAGCTCCTCCAGGTAGACCAATAATATCTGGGATAGGGGGTCCCACTGAGCGCATCTCGGAATATATAGATATATTCCTGCAACCTATTGTACGAAATCTTCCTGCTTTTATTGAAGATACGAAGGATCTGCTCAACAAATTGGAAGATTTGGTCTGGACGGACGACTTCACCTTTGCAACTTTAGATGTGAGTGCTCTATACACCAGTATCCCTCTTAACAAAGGGATGGAAGCCCTCACATATTTCTTATCTAAACGTGATGCGACCCTGTATGAACACACTCGTATGATACTTGAATTGACACACTTGATAACTATTTTATGCACAATGAGACCTGGTACAGACAGCATCAGGGGTGGCTATGGGGGCTAAATATTCCCCATCTTTTGCTAATATATATATGGGCTTTTTCGAAGAACAGCACATTTGGAAATCATGTCCACCAGATTTGACGAACCCCATTATCTATTGGGGTCGATTCATTGATGACATTCTTATGATCTGGGGAGGTGATAACAAGACCTTAGATGCGTTTATAGAATATATCAATGTCAATCAATACAATCTGAGCTTCACTCATAACATCAGTAGTAGCCAAATTGACTTTTTAGATATTACACTGTTCATTGACAATGGCAAACTTGAGCTTAAACTTTTTCGTAAAGACACGGCATGCAATTCAGTATTGCACGCAAGTAGTGCACACCCTGATTCTCAAATTCGTGCCATACCCTTTGGCGAAATGTCTCGGCTCAGACGCAATTGAAACAATGATGCCGTATTCCAGCAGGAGGTGGAAACTCTTAAACGACGCTTCCTAATTAGGGGTTATGACTGTATTTTACTAGACAAAGCCCATACCAGGATCAACAGAACCAAAAGAACAGGACTTCTCAAGCCCAATTGTAATAAGAAGCGCAAGTCAGAAGGAGACAGGATTGCATTAATAACACAGTTTAATTCACATAGTAGTCAGGTCTTTAAGACACTCAATAAACACTGGCAACTTTTGAAATTGAACCATGACCTGGATCCTTATATATCTAAAAAAAAAACGGATTGTTTACAAAAGGGGTAGGACATTGAGGAATATACTGAGCCCTCTGTAAATACCAACCCAACTAGAGAATCAACACAAACGTGGTTACCGGTTAAACCACAGGGTTTTTCAAGTGTTCGATGTGCAATGTGTGTCAGTTTGCTGAAAATAAAAAGACTAGTTTTAGCTATAACACCAAACAGGAACACAAGATACATCATTTCATGAATTGTAATACAAAATATACGGTTTACTGCATCATCTGTCAATGTAATTTAATCTATGTTGGCAGTACGATTAGACCGCTCAAGGAGAGAGTACAAGAACACATTAGAGTGATTCGCAATTGCAATGAGAATTATCCCTTAGCGATGCATTACAATACTACACATACAGATTCGGAAGTTCTCCGAATCAAATTTCATGGGATTGCTGTAGTTGAGGATAATCCTCGAGGAGGAGATAGAACCCTGGCATTGAGAAAATTGGAATCCAAATGGCTCATAAAATTGCGAGCGGTAGACAAAGGGTTGAACATGGACAGAGAATCATATGTTTTCTTAAGAGACTGAATGTAGTTAGTATTACACCAGTTTGTCTGCTTGTTATTCAATCTATTGGTTAATAAGGATGTTTCTTCTCATGCTGAATAGTTCACATGTTCTGAGCTGTACTATCCGAAATACAAATTATTGTTTACAATCTGTTCCAGGTTAAATGAGCGTTTATATGACAACTGGTTGGACCCTAAGTTTAAATTTGTATCTGCAACCAATGTGTTTGAGGTTGAACTAATACATCTTTCTGTCTTTGATTTGTTGTTCCTTTCCTTTACTAATCACATGGGTGTTGGGCTATTAGGACACACATCATCTCTAGATTTTTAATATGTTAGATAAGGAGCAAACACCACGCTGATTACTTCCATCGTCTTGTCTCGTCCTTCTTTTATATTTCCAATGAAGGTCCTTTTCTGAACCAGTATGAGCTAGACGTGACTGTGGGCGCATGTCAACTTGTTTATCACACTGTGTCTATGTATTTTTCTCCTCTTCAGCTTCCAGTGAAAGGCAACATTGCATCATCACGGATTGTTGTCCTGCGTTTCCCCTGTTTTAGTACTTATATTCCATCCACTTTGAGGGGGAGAGGCTTTATATTATGGGATTGCCTTCCCCATTATATATACTTAGGGCAAGTCACTGTTTCTTTTTGTTACACTGTAATATGGCGGCTGATTTGACATTCATTTAGTCGTATTTCACAGCCGTGGTGAACTTCACAGATTTAGGGGGTTATTGGTCCCTTAGTATTACTTTATGTGCTGGCCGATTTTCCTCGCAGTTTGTAAACTTTAATTGATTTCACTGGTCCCTTATATAGCGCAATAGGGTGGCCGATTGTTCACATCATTAATCCATTTGGAATTGTTATGGTGAACCATGTTACTATTTCTTGGTTATTTGGATTATTTTCCAAATAACAGAGGTTTGTTTGACTTTGTTATGCTGCCCCAGTGTGTATACTCAGGGGATCCATTGGGCCTTCGGTAGGTTCAATATGGCGACCTATTCTCCAGAATAACAATTGATTTTCACAACGGCGGGTGACGTTTCGGTCACGTGCTTCTGTGTCATGTGACTTTTGACTGTAAGAGTTAAGAACAAGATGGCGACGGTTTTGCCCCTTACGCATCCCGCGACCACTTACACGTGTGCGTCCGGACGGATTACTCGCTCTTGGAGGTAAGAGCTGTTTAGGCATAGGGTCATATCATTACATCAGTATATTCGCAGTGGCTGATGACATGCATTCATTTGCTTTTGGTTTCAGGGGTTACTTACCAGGGTTGTGCCCCATGGTATCCAGGGGAGATTGATGTACCTTGGATTGCTGTTATATTTTTCTATTGTTTGCCACTCGTGCAGTGTGCACCAATACTATATGGATATCGCCGTATTCACTTAAGCAATTGGAGCTCACTTTATGGGTGAGTATCTTGCTGGCATTGTATCGTTTTTGAACAAGACACAGTTATAACTCGACCTTACCTTATGGGCACATCTACTTTGTGTCATTTTCAGGTAACACTGATAACGCCGATTCTTATCTAATTATCTATAAGAACCTTCTGGCCGCCAAGATCTTTTTACCTGTTGAATAGTGTAAAGGAGAGAATCTCATCAGGTTAGATATCAGCATTCATTTTGTCTGAAAGGACCACTGACTCCGAATTCAAGTTTGAGAATTTATTATCGCCAAAAATAACTGAACGTGCAGGCACCTCAACACGAGGTTAAAGAAATAGATGGGCACTAATACAAATAATAATCTACGCAGGAATCTCATCCGACTCAGGATAAGAAGAATAGACAGTTCTAGGAGGACCAACCAGACTATGATTGCTCCTATTTCTAAGTTGCTCTTCATGGGCCTAAACAAGCTTAAAATCAATTGCTGTCCCTACACTAACGCTAAGTGACATCCCTGCATAACGATTTTCCCAAGCAAGAAAGAATAAAAGGTGTCAGCTGTGAAGACTTCCTAAGAAGTGCAATCACCATATACCTAAGCTCAGCTCTGTCCTTCTCTCAGGTCTCCCCTACCGCTTCTCTGGCCTCCTCCCTCAGGGCACTATCCCTAATACAAACCCCAATACAATTGTACACGCCTTTGTCCCGCCTCCTTGGCCAGGTCTTCTTTCTTGTGCTTTTCCACTGAAACGGTGACTTCATCCTGGACGGTTTCGTTGACCTTGAGTCCCAGGCGCCTTCTCCTCTGAAAGTATCATCCCTAAATTCCATTGCACTCCCGTACCATGCCTCCCATCTCTCTAACTTTTGAAAACAAAGAGTTAGTCTTTACTAACGAGACATGTGTCCTTGCACCTGCAACAAAAAGATACGTTCAACAGAAACCTTCTATTGAGCTAATTAAATCTACCGTTTGTGCCCAGAGAGCCTTTCCAAGAGAAACCCTTTTCGGCCTACATTATAAGCTAACATAAGAATATACCAGGCCTTCCTTAAGCATATATGTAGTCAGGCCCTTACGTATAACTTTTAAACACACATCTTACTTTTCCCTATAAGCATATTCATTACGATTCTTTATGCAAACAATGAATTACATGTGCAACTTTAATATGGTGCACGTTTAAACTACTGCAATTACATTACATACACGAACTAATTCCTCTATGCATTATGTTCACACAATTCAAAAAGCATTACATTACATCATTATCCTAACACCATTACACTGCTGAGTTCACTTCGTCTCAGTGAACTATTCATTCTTTGCTAAACATGCATGAGTATACAATGGATATAAACGAATATATGTCTGAATACATGTGGGTGCGGCCTATCAGTGATTATGATGCACCCCTACAATTCACAAGAACATTTCGCTCTATCAGTTCCCCCTTTGATGACTCCTGTCATCACATCCCATTCTACTCCCTCGGAGAAGGAACCGACCTAAACAGAACTTGTTCCCATCTTCCCTGATCTGAAATTCTCCATGCTCTTGAGCCTTTGATACTGATTGTCCTGCAATCTTGCCAATCTCATGTCATTTTCCCTCAAAGCTCTCTTGACTCGGCCTGCTCGATACCATTTGTAGGCCTTGATCATAATCCACAAGCCAGCCACACAACAATATAACACCGCAATCTATCAAACATCACTCTTTTCATACTCACTCTACTACGAACTGCTACTTCCGCCGCACCGTCACTCTCCGTCAGTTTTCCACGACCTCCGACATCCGTCTCCCGCGGTCCTCTGGATCTGCGTCACTCGGGCTCTATGGGGCAACTTAGTCTCTTATCTTGCTCTAGATCTCCCCTTACCATCAAAGGTAACCATCCTCTGCTACCAACTGATAACGCCGATTCTTATCTAATTATCTATAAGAACCTTCTGGCCGCCAAGATCTTTTACCTGTTGAATAGTGTAAAGGAGAGAATCTCATCAGGTTAGATATCAGCATTCATTTTGTCTGAAAGGACCACTGACTCCGAATTCAAGTTTGAGAATTTATTATCGCCAAAAATAACTGAACGTGCAGGCACCTCAACACGAGGTTAAAGAAATAGATGGGCACTAATACAAATAATAATCTACGCAGGAATCTCATCCGACTCAGGATAAGAAGAATAGACAGTTCTAGGAGGACCAACCAGACTATGATTGCTCCTATTTCTAAGTTGCTCTTCATGGGCCTAAACAAGCTTAAAATCAATTGCTGTCCCTACACTAACGCTAAGTGACATCCCTGCATAACGATTTTCCCAAGCAAGAAAGAATAAAAGGTGTCAGCTGTGAAGACTTCCTAAGAAGTGCAATCACCATATACCTAAGCTCAGCTCTGTCCTTCTCTCAGGTCTCCCCTACCGCTTCTCTGGCCTCCTCCCTCAGGGCACTATCCCTAATACAAACCCCAATACAATTGTACACGCCTTTGTCCCGCCTCCTTGGCCAGGTCTTCTTTCTTGTGCTTTTCCACTGAAACGGTGACTTCATCCTGGACGGTTTCGTTGACCTTGAGTCCCAGGCGCCTTCTCCTCTGAAAGTATCATCCCTAAATTCCATTGCACTCCCCGTACCATACCTCCCATCTCTCTAACTTTTGAAAACAAAGAGTTAGTCTTTACTAACGAGACATGTGTCCTTGCACCTGCAACAAAAGATACGTTCAACAGAAACCTTCTATTGAGCTAATTAAATCTACCGTTTGTGCCCAGAGAGCCTTTCCAAGAGAAACCCTTTTCGGCCTACATTATAAGCTAACATAAGAATATACCAGGCCTTCCTTAAGCATATATGTAGTCAGGCCCTTACGTATAACTTTTAAACACACATCTTACTTTTCCCTATAAGCATATTCATTACGATTCTTTATGCAAACAATGAATTACATGTGCAACTTTAATATGGTGCACGTTTAAACTACTGCAATTACATTACATACACGAACTAATTCCTCTATGCATTATGTTCACACAATTCAAAAAGCATTACATTACATCATTATCCTAACACCATTACACTGCTGAGTTCACTTCGTCTCAGTGAACTATTCATTCTTTGCTAAACATGCATGAGTATACAATGGATATAAACGAATATATGTCTGAATACATGTGGGTGCGGCCTATCAGTGATTATGATGCACCCCTACAATTCACAAGAACATTTCGCTCTATCAGTTCCCCCTTTGATGACTCCTGTCATCACATCCCATTCTACTCCCTCGGAGAAGGAACTGACCTAAACAGAACTTGTTCCCATCTTCCCTGATCTGAAATTCTCCATGCTCTTGAGCCTTTGATACTGATTGTCCTGCAATCTTGCCAATCTCATGTCATTTTCCCTCAAAGCTCTCTTGACTCGGCCTGCTCGATACCATTTGTAGGCCTTGATCATAATCCACAAGCCAGCCACACAACAATATAACACCGCAATCTATCAAACATCACTCTTTTCATACTCACTCTACTACGAACTGCTACTTCCGCCGCACCGTCACTCTCCGTCAGTTTTCCACGACCTCCGACATCCGTCTCCCGCGGTCCTCTGGATCTGCGTCACTCGAGCTCTATGGGGCAACTTAGTCTCTTATCTTGCTCTAGATCTCCCCTTACCATCAAAGGTAACCATCCTCTGCTACCAACTGATAACGCCGATTCTTATCTAATTATCTATAAGAACCTTCTGGCCGCCAAGATCTTTTTACCTGTTGAATAGTGTAAAGGAGAGAATCTCATCAGGTTAGATATCAGCATTCATTTTGTCTGAAAGGACCACTGACTCCGAATTCAAGTTTGAGAATTTATTATCGCCAAAAATAACTGAACGTGCAGGCACCTCAACACGAGGTTAAAGAAATAGATGGGCACTAATACAAATAATAATCTACGCAGGAATCTCATCCGACTCAGGATAAGAAGAATAGACAGTTCTAGGAGGACCAACCAGACTATGATTGCTCCTATTTCTAAGTTGCTCTTCATGGGCCTAAACAAGCTTAAAATCAATTGCTGTCCCTACACTAACGCTAAGTGACATCCCTGCATAACGATTTTCCCAAGCAAGAAAGAATAAAAGGTGTCAGCTGTGAAGACTTCCTAAGAAGTGCAATCACCATATACCTAAGCTCAGCTCTGTCCTTCTCTCAGGTCTCCCCTACCGCTTCTCTGGCCTCCTCCCTCAGGGCACTATCCCTAATACAAACCCCAATACAATTGTACACGCCTTTGTCCCGCCTCCTTGGCCAGGTCTTCTTTCTTGTGCTTTTCCACTGAAACGGTGACTTCATCCTGGACGGTTTCGTTGACCTTGAGTCCCAGGCGCCTTCTCCTCTGAAAGTATCATCCCTAAATTCCATTGCACTCCCCGTACCATGCCTCCCATCTCTCTAACTTTTGAAAACAAAGAGTTAGTCTTTACTAACGAGACATGTGTCCTTGCACCTGCAACAAAAGATACGTTCAACAGAAACCTTCTATTGAGCTAATTAAATCTACCGTTTGTGCCCAGAGAGCCTTTCCAAGAGAAACCCTTTTCGGCCTACATTATAAGCTAACATAAGAATATACCAGGCCTTCCTTAAGCATATATGTAGTCAGGCCCTTACGTATAACTTTTAAACACACATCTTACTTTTCCCTATAAGCATATTCATTACGATTCTTTATGCAAACAATGAATTACATGTGCAACTTTAATATGGTGCACGTTTAAACTACTGCAATTACATTACATACACGAACTAATTCCTCTATGCATTATGTTCACACAATTCAAAAAGCATTACATTACATCATTATCCTAACACCATTACACTGCTGAGTTCACTTCGTCTCAGTGAACTATTCATTCTTTGCTAAACATGCATGAGTATACAATGGATATAAACGAATATATGTCTGAATACATGTGGGTGCGGCCTATCAGTGATTATGATGCACCCCTACAATTCACAAGAACATTTCGCTCTATCAACACTAGTGCTCTTTACAGCTCCGTTTCTCTGGGATTCCATTAAATTGTCGGATGTCAGGTGTGGCAAAGATACTTACTTGTGTGGTGAGTGTGTTACTTTTGGGAGTTTATCATTAGCGACGAGTATGTAATAATCTTTCTGTTTCTCTAGGGGCACGCTACTTCAGCTTAAGTTTGGATATTTTCTTTTGGGGTGGCCGATCCCAATTCACCCAACCTTACCAGGCCAGGATAATTGTTTTCGTATATGTATCATTTGGATTGTTATTCTTGGTTTTGAATTACATGGTGGCAATCGAGTTATTTGTTTTGGTATTTAGGACTACTGGTATATTTACAAGCATGATATCTATTAATAGCTGATTTTAGCGCTATGATTACTATCTTCGTGCTGACAATGCCAGGTCACCAGTACAGCTGTATTGCCGAGTTTCACCACCACAATCACCGCAGTGATGGTGTGATGTCACTAATTCTGATGAACACTGTAGTCAGTATGTCTATAGCCATTATCAAGTGTAGGAAGCTGATTTACTGCTTCTCTTGTTTCTTATGAGGCTACTTGTCAACTACTTTCATCATGTTGTCCTTTCATATTTTTCTTTTCTGTACAGTTTTGACCATTATATATCGTGATATCCTCACTTGGATACCGAATTTTCACAGTTGATGCGTTGCAGGGACGGACTCGTTCTCTGACTACAGATTCTCAAGATTCCCATTTTTTGGTGGGTTTCTTTTCTTCTTTTAGTTTATTAACTATAGATTTATTTACCGGGCATTATGGTGTAGATATTTGGTGTGGGCACTACATCAATATAGTAGATTGTCCTTTTAGCCATTAAACTGATCACTTTTACATTCATAACTTGAATATCTTACTGAGCATGTCACGCTCGGGTGTATCAGGATTTTTGGTACTTTGATTCTCGGATTCTCTCTTTCCACTCTGAATTTCTTGGTGTCTTTCGATCTCTTCTTCTTTGGTTCTAGGCACTTAGTGTCTGAGTCTCGTTTTGTTTATGCTAATAACAATGATTTCTGTTATAGAACGTGTTTATTTTCCTTTATTTTAGTAGCGATATGTTTTGTACATTATTTGTATAGGACATTCTTAATCTGTATATTTTGTGGTTTTTAAACATTGTCACAACATTGTATATAGCACATTGATTGTAATATATCTGTCATTCCAGCCTTGAAAAAGTCTGAGTACAGACGAAACACGTGTCGGCTAATCGTGTGCTGGGAATTTTTAATCTTTGGACATTAATAAAGGATAAAAGAAATCTCCACTGATGATCTTACTGGATTAATTTGATTATATTGGATCTTTCCTCATCGTCCTCATTGTGCATGATTAACTTTGTTATGAATTGATTTAACTTAGGACCAGTACTATTTCTGGATAATTAATATATTCATATCAAAAAGGTGTGCTGTTAGTAGCTTCTTTTGTTGTGTTTACATATTTCACATTGTCTGATATCAGTGCATCCTGCACGATGAGAAGTGGGTACCTCATAGTGGGAGTAGCAGAATATTGTAGCTTTTTGTCAGATATATTAACCAAAGACTTATCCTCAGGCACAATGCTACGCCTCTGTCCTCGATACAGGGCATTTGTAACTGGCAAAGTCTTGGATCTGCAGTTGAGGGTACATATCTTCAGACTAAATCTTGGATATAGCATACTTGGTCTGTGGAAGTTCAGGACCCCAAAAAATGAAATGTTCTCAACATTTCAATGCTACCCACATAATTCACACATTCTGGCTGACGCTGATGCCAACGCAGATTAAATACTTTGCTAATATTGTAAATGCTCAGCAGAAGCTGACCAGGTGGGCCATGTACATAAGTTTATTGAGATCACAGAAGTGTATTTAGATCTGCAATAGACAGTAAAAGTAGACCTATATCTTTAGGTTTTTCCAGGTTCTTCTAGCGGATGCAGACCTAGTCCATGGACGTGGTTCCTGATATGCAGATGAAGATAATGATCACCCAGGACTACAGGGGTGGTCATGCTGGATCAGTGAACTGGGATTCATGAAGGTAGAATCTGGTCCCAATAGCCAGACCAGTGTCCACTAGATGGACTGCATCCTGCCTAGGCAAATCATTTTCAGGTAAATGGAATGAAGTTCACCTACGTTGACCTCAATCTATGCAGGAAGAGCTCAGCCTTTGAAAGTCTACTAAGGTCTGCATTTGTGGATCTGTGTTCATATAGACAGGCCACAGACTCAAGCCCATGTAAGCAAACTGCGTCCTCTAGTCGGGCAGCCACATTTACTTAAAAGGAATTGGACACAAATTGGTGGACTGAGAATCATATGAGAAGGCCTGGTCTACACAAGGACCCTGAAGGTAAATTCTAGAAAGGTGATTTGGGTAAGTAAAGGTCTTTGGAGGTAGAACCAGGTGAGCTTACATTCACATAAGTCTACCAAAGACCATGTAAGAGGATCATAATCTGTGGAAGTGGTCACGGTCAGTTTTTATTTGCAGAGGCATAACCTGCTACCACATTGGCTTGCACAGTTCCCAGGAAGGTATAACTGAAAGTGAGCTGTCACTCAAATAGTATGCGATTAGTATATGATTAGAGACCACATGTCTTCTTGAAGTATTGTACAACATTAAAAAATGAATTCACAAAAAGAACCGAATCCATTGCCCATGATGTTGTGCACAACCTCCCATATTACAGCTTCAGTTCTTTTTGTTGTTGTTGCTTTTTTAGGTTTGAAACAGAAGTAGCTCAACAAAGTCTTCTCCAGAACCAGATGGATCGCCTTGGGCTTCAACACCAAACTCTACAGGCTCTCCACACCAAGGTACTCCAAGCTAGCATGCCAGTCCATCCAAACGTCTGCACGGGGGTTCCGCATTTCTGAAAATCAAGGGTAAACTAGCAAAAAGGGGCAGCTAAAGAGATTTAGATTTCTCTTAAAGTCAAGGTTAAGCCAACATGCCAAGCTGTGTCAGCAACATATGGACTTTTCCAGAGCTCTAAAAATCAAGGGTAAGACAAAAGTCTAAAGTTTTGGGGTGCCTTATAGATATTCTCATTTATCTAAAATTAATGATAAACCAACATACAAGGCATGGCTTAAAGACGTTGTATGTCTGAAAATGAGGTGGAAGCAAACACATGCTACTCTCAGAACAGCTTAGAGAACTTCTCAGATATCTAAAAATCACAGAGAAGCCAAGATGCTGTGCTCTGTAAGGAGCATGTGGAAAATCTCAGCTTCTGAAAATGGAAAATAAGCAAACATCCAAAGCTCCGAAAATGACTGAAAGAAGCTCTCTGATCTCTGAAGATAAAGAGTACACTTAAATACAGTAGCCTTGCAGCAGAATACAGAGATTTGTAGATTTATGAAAATCAAAGCTAAGTCGTCATTCCAAGCTTTGGGAGTGACTTACATACATTTTCAGATTTACAAAAATCGATGCTATGCCAACATACTCAACTCTGGAAATAGCTCATTAAAGTTCTCAGATTTCTCAAAAACAGAGGATGAAAATGTACCAAAGAGAAGGAAACGAGACAGAAGGGAAAGATGCTTAGGGCTTTAATTAGAGTTTGGCAGAGAAGCGCATCTGCCAGAAAGTGGCAAATGGTAGAGCGCCATTGACATCATCAATGCAGTCTTAATTTGGCAGACGGGAGAACTACCAGTTTTTGCTGATATCTTGAATCCACCAATCTCCACATAAGGCTGTTGGTATGTTTTACCAGTAGAGTGTGTCACTGAACAGTAAGGGGGTAGTTAATTTTTTGTGGGAAGCCCGATGGGTCAGTGTCTACCCCCAGTAAAGAGACACGCTCTCTCTCTAGAGATCCCTACCAGCCTGGCAGGGTTCTCTGTGGCAAACATGCATCTGCCAGTGTGGTTGATGCAATTTCATCCCAGCTGAGCAGGCTGCAATGTCGATATGACCCTTTCAGAATTCATTTTTGCTTTTCAGAAACAAACCTCTAAAGCAGGGCTTTATTTTGAAAAGCAAATACATAATAGCCATGGTGCACAGAGATTTGTCTCTGTTTGCGGGGGCCATTGTTAATTTTCCCTGCCTGAGTCAGCAATGCCTCTGACAAGGAAAATATGCAGCCGGAGTTCCTCCCCACGTAAAGGGTCACACTGGTACATGATGGGAAATGATGCACGGGTTGTGTCTTGGATTGACATCCGCTCCAGCGCAGTCAATCAGCAGTTTCCACACCTCGGAAGTGGGAGGATCCGAGTTCGGAGGTTGATGGTGATTCTCTCATCCCACCAAACACTATATGTCCCCTAAACTACCTTTGGTTGTACCACTAGGGTGTTCACCAGTGTTTTGTGTCCTCTACATCAGACACTACCTCTCACAAACATGTATTCTTTCTAAAGGAGTTGCACATGCTGAAGGAAAGAGTGGCTAGATCAGAGAGGCTGCTCCTACTACTCAGCGAAGAAGTTGAACGCTTGGATAGTCCCGGCTGTGAAGATGTGGGCCAGAGCTCTCTGGATAGAAAGAAACTAGAGGTAAGGGGACTCTAGTTCGATGCGTGGGGTGAAGACAGAAAACAGTAATACTGGCAGTCGGATAGATTAGAAAATGTATGTACTGCATGCAATATCAGTGTTCTGTTTTGGTATTTTTTTAATGGTAATTCATAATGATGTTTTCAGGAGCCTTATTTTGACTGGACAGAGAACTGAGGAACAGGAAAATAAAGTGATAGACCTAGGATAACGCAAGTTGGGCAAATGGGGAAAGCAGGATTAAAACTCGAGTCTCACACTAGACCACATCTCCTCCCACCTGAACAGATCTAGGGAGGTATCTGACTTGTCACCTGGTACATGCACTGGTGGCCCTTCACAGACTCTAGACTGCTGGGAAATCTCCCCATACTTGTAAATACCACTTGCTTACCAGGAACAGAAAGGAAGGACTTAGATCTCTGCGATGCCTGAGGCTAAAACTTCCCTAGACATCTTGGACTTGAACAAACCTTATAATGAAAACTAACAATCAATTATAATGTTCACATGTTTCCTCTTATCTATAAAATGACTATCATGCCCTACGCCCCGCCCATTTGTACTTGTATCTAAGGATCTGTGGGTAGAGTGACACAGTAACACGCACAATCCTCCCACCCAGCCACATCAACCACAATGATTATTTTTACTTACAAAACGTATGTGAAAAGCCTGCAGTGGTTTCTCTCTCCTATGAATGCTGAACAAAAGCAAACTAACAATGTGCAATCCCTAATGCGTATTTTTTTCCATCATGGTCAAGATGGGGAAGACACACTAGCTCTAGAAAAATTAGGCTTTTTTTTAAACATTTCCAAGGAATCTATACTGGTATCTTTGTTTTTCTGTTGGGTTTTTCATTCCGACTTCCGGATTGCAGTACAATGTTGGATGTGGCCTGCTCTGTGCCTCTAAATCTCCATTGCTTGGGACAAAGGTTGTAGCAGCGGGAGGTCTACCTTTCCCTATTTAGCCTTCCCTCAAGCACACCAACCATGATTTAGGTTAGTTCACATTCATTTAAATTAAATCCACATATGTAGATAGGTTAAATAAACCAAGTAATTGAAAAGACCTGAGGCATTCTAAGTAAATTTAAGTTGAGCTCCACTAACATAAGAATTAATTTATAAAGCTTCTCATTCTTAACTTGAGTTGCAAATCCTGTGTGATAAAGTGGTTTATATTGGAGTAATTCGATTAAAGTTGATTTATGTCATGTAGACTTTGAATGATGTAGATTTCATTCAAGAAATACCAATAAGGCAAACATGAATTGTACCCGGTGACACAATAGTTTGGATCACAGGCCTGATCTATGGCTACCTCTTAGGATGCCCACTCTGTGGCGAACAAACTTGAGGCCGCAGACATACCCACTGAGCACACAATCTGCGCCACCTAAATTGGAGACTGAGTTCTTCTGTTCTTAGTAGCCATTTTGACACTCGTGCACCAGGCTGCACAATCTCAATCTACATCTCCTTTCTTCATGCATAAGCAAAAGGCCTAGAAGGCATTCCCCCAGCTCAGGATATGCATGTAATAATCTCATAGACTTCATCATTTCCAAGCATGTTTTCGTCTGAATGGTGGACCTGGGACAGCGGTCATTTTAGACTATTCTGTCACATTGGCCAAGAGATTTTAATTAGAAGGGGGGTTGGGAGCACACTGCCTTACATCCCAGCACAGTTCGCCCCTTTGCATTATGGTAAATGTGGTACACAATTAACGCTTACTTCAAATTTGACTGTAGTTTTTCACCAAAGTTGCTGCAGATAGGGCTGTTTATCTCTAGACACATTTATGTGTTTCTGAATTTCGTTCTTCATCAGTAGAGAACAGCGAAATTACATCTGGAGTTTCTGGAAATGCTGCCTAAATCTTCACAGGTCACAGTACCCCACACAGGCACGTCTCCAAAGCTTGTCAGCTTGCTGGCTCAAGGAAGCCTTTTTTAACAGAGGAAGCACAGGAACAGGTCCTGTGCCAGCTCCCCCTACTCAGTCCAGCTGTCCTCTGCCATTTGCCGCCAAGAGCACTAGCTCTCACACACCCCCCGCGTGCCTGCCAAGATCCCGCTCCATGAAGCTGTTTCCTGCTCAGCCTCTGCTCCTGTCAGAGTCTGTGGTCAGTCAGCCTCTTTTTGTTTAGTTAGTACTGGTTAGTCAGCCGCTTTTCTGCCTCTTTGCTGTTAGTTGGCTTGTGTCAGTGCCACCAAGTATTGTGCAGCCATTGTTCTCTCCTTGTTGCGCCGCTTTGTCTCTCCTGCCATTTCCTTGCCCGCTCCCACTTCCCACCACCCAGCACCCTGTCCCCTCCCAGGACCTACTTAATGGAGACCGCAGCGTGTCCACGCAGCGAGCACACCAAAGGCAAGACCGTCTGCGCCCATCCGCGCTTGGACCGCACCAGGCCCGTGGCCCTCCGACCATCCACCGTTACTCCGCCGCTGAGCTCCAGGCCCTCGACCCCAGGCACCACGACAATAGCTCCATCACCTCTCCTCGATCCACGGAAGGACCCTTGATCTGCCGTCGCTTCACATGCAACGCCGGATCCCCCGTCCACCCAGGAACCCTCACCACATCCAGAAGACTACTAACACTCCGGAACTGCTCCAGTGCATCCTGCTCAACACCTGGTCCCTCTGCAAACATGCCACAGAACTCTGGGACACCATCACCACCCTCACGACCGACGTGATCTTCATTACTGAGACCTAGCTCAACCCCTCCTGAGTCCCCGACATCACCACCGCAACGCACGAGGATACAAGATAATCCATCGTGACCACACCAACAAACACGGAGGAGGCATCGCCATAATCCACTAGATACACAATTTAATGCACCACCACCGGTGCAATTTGATGCACCGCCACCGAAGACTGCACCACACCAATCATGAAACATCTGAACCTTCAACCCTGAACCGATTCCAAGATGACCATTAATGGCACCCTCGCCTACAGACCCCCAGGACTGTGACCTGCATTCTGCGACGCCATCTCCGAACTCATTGCCCCGCTTGCCATCGACTCCAAGCACTACGTATTACTCGGCGACCTCAACTTCCACCTCAACGACCCAAACACCAACTCCACCAATCTCCTGGAAAACATGAGCAACATTGGCCTCACCCAACTGGTCACAGACCCCACACACAGCGCAGGACACACACTGGATATGATTTTCACTTCCAGCGACAGAATCAAGTACAGCCACATCTACGAACTCACCTGGACCGACCTCGCCATCATCCATTTCACCATCATAGGATCACAGGGCACCACCCAAGCCACCCAGCTCCTCGCACCGCAGCTGGAACAAAGTAACGGAGACACAATGGTCGCAGGCCCTCAACACCTCCCAGCCTGATGTCACGTCAGACCTGGAGCAGGCCGCTCAGAACTTCTTCGACTGGATTGCCAAATGCACCAACAGAGTCGTTCCCATGAAACCAGCCAAAACCTGCAGAGCTGTAAGAAGAGCCAGCTGGTACACACCAGAACTCAGAACTATCAAGCGCAAATGCAAACGACTAAGGAAACAGTGGCGCACCACCAAAGATCCCGCCGACCGAACCGCCTTCAAATCAGCCCTAAACAGGTACCACAAACACATCCAGGACACCAGAAGAGACACCCTCACAGACGGCATCGAAACAAGGGCCAATAGCATGAAGCAACTCTTCAACATAGCCAGGGAGTTCTCCTGCCCGTCTGCCACAGAGAACATGGTCCCCCCCTTCCCAAGAACTCTGCGACTCCTTGTCGCAATTCTTCCACAGCAAGATAGCCACCATGCACAACACCTTCAACCCCCAACCTACCAACGTCAACTTCAACAACCTCAGCCCACCCACAGCAACCACCCACTCGATCACCTCATGGAATCCAATCACCTTGCAGACCACTACAGCCTCAATCCACTCCGAAGCACCCACAGACCCCTGCCCACACCATTTTTTCAACCACGGAACTCAAGAAATCAGTGCAGAACTCACCAACATACTTAACGCCTCCATCACCACAGCTACCTTCCCCGACAGATGGAAACACGCAGAGGTCAGACCGCACCTGAAGAAACCCCCGCTGACCCCAGCGAACTCAAGAACTACCACCCCATCTTGCTACATCCATACCACGCTAAAGTCCTCGAAGGCCATTAACCAGACCCTCCACTGCTGTCAGTCTACCCTCCCTCGGACCACTGTAACCCAGGTGAAAACTTTCTTGGAAACCCTGGCACAACCTCTGCGCTTCTTCGCCTCTATACTGCTGCCACCATATTCATAACCGATCCAGTTTAACTGGTGTATTACGCCTTTCCCCAGTAGAGAGAGGCTTATCAGAACCCATCCCACTCAGGTTGAAGGTACTTGATTGCCTTCCTTGACTCACTGTTGCTGCATTGGGTGGTACTCCACAACATGTAATTGGGTGTCTACCGTTGCGTCGGATTTTACAAAGGAACAGTGGGTCCCTTACCGTAGGATAACATAAATCATAGCACATAGAGACATAATAAAATCTATGTCAAAAGTCCAAATGGATATTAATGTTTTTATTCAAACATATAACACATAAAAATGAAGTGGGGAGCAATAACAAAAAAAAGGAAAGAAAGTTCAAGACTCAGACATTTTGAGGTGACTGAAGAAATACCACATCTGAAGTACCAATGCACACATCATTTATACAACAATTTAAGTAGTCATGGTACTGTTTGCCGACGACGTTTCAATCCCTCCACAGAATATGGGGACCATCATCAGAACATACCAGATTATGCCTGAGATGAAAATGCCTATGGAGGAGCTCCCAGAAGGGTAGTGTAGTTCCAAATGGGGCGGAAGGCCCTGTCCAAGGCAGCGTGGCAAAATGATTATCTGGAATTAAAAGGAGTATCAAGTAGCTACATAGTGATTGAATGCAGGCTATGAATATGGCGCCTGGTTTTATGGTATTTTTTTTTTTTTTTACATTTCTGTCTGTATTTATCCATATTTATTTTTGGGCCATTTTATCTGTATTTATCCATATTTATTTAGTGTTTTGCGTAAAAATTAAGTTGTAAAACTGTACATTTCCATATTTATTAAACTGATCGAGCGCACTCATACTTTGATATCTGTCATGTTTTAGGTATTTAAGCTGCCAAATGTTACATAAAAAAATACATCCACTGGTAAATATTAGCATTATACCACAAATGTATGTTGACATATGCAGTTATTCAAAGAAATTTCATCTTGTTTTTTCATTTCCCATGCTGTCCAGCTGTTCAGCCGTTGGGCTATAATTCATGAAAGACAGCACGAGGTTCACTTAAAGAAGCACCATTTTCTGTATTTATCCACCTTGAAAAATAAATGCGGACAGAAAACACATTGGGGCATATTCCCAAGGACGTATCGCCGAGTTAGCGGCACTTTATCGCAGCCAAAGTGGCGATAAATTTATCGCACCATTCACAAGCAGGTGTTAACAGCCGATATCACCAGTTTTCCTGCGATAGCAGCCGCAAAAAACATCCCCACAAATGATACCGGCAACTAACGCTAATGATATGCAGAGTAGGTGTCCCCGTGCAAAAAGCAGCGAAAACACCACTTCGCAACATTCTCAACGACCAGCCAGATCGGCGATAAGAATCAAAAACATGCGATAAGGCGCGTTAGCAGCAGGGATTTAACACCTGCTCTTACCTGGTGTTAAGTCGGACGACAACCTGCACCATGAAAGGGAGCCCAGCCCACAGCCACACCAGAAGAACAACAGATGCCATGGAGCTACTGATCATGCAGCTCGGAGCCCCAAGAGGGCCACAACACCCACCGCCACCACCCCCAGGCCCCCCACCCTCCCCAGGATCCCCCGTCCCCGGACTACCACACAGGCAGTGGCGTATGTGACGTGCCAGGCCCCTTTGATTGGCAGGGTCACATGTCCTGTGACGCCTGTGCTGAATGGGTGTGGTGTGGGTCTGAATGAACCCCCCAGGGAGTGGCCGTGGCATGCTGACGACTAGACCAGTGATCAGCAGATCACTACAGGGACGACCTGGGACATTTAGTGTTGTCGTCCCCCCCTGTAAGCGTAAGCGGAGTGGACTGGCCTGGCGTAGGGGTGGGAACAATGAACCCGGGGCTCTGGGCGTGCTCCAGTTCTGGGCTGGACATGGAAGTAACTGATGCGTGTGTCCCTGTTGTAGTGACTACGCCACCCGGACCCCAATCGGCACTGTTGCACCCTGTCACTCAAGTTCCACGACATGAGCAACATGGACGTCAGGGGGAATCTCTCACCCTACATTCAACCATACTCACATGCGTGACTGATCAAAGGCATGACACATCTGTGCGATTCTGAATGTTTAATTCATATCCAGTGGAGTGTTGCAGCTGGAGCAGTACAGGGCCATGCAAACCCCACTTCACATTATTGGCCCGTGGAGGGCCAGCCAGAGTCCTTCAGGGAATGACAAGTACATCGGAAGGGGAAGAGTTCAGTCCGCAGTCTGATCGCTGTGTCATTGGTAACCAAACAGGAGATGGCAGTCCATGTCGAGGTCCAAGGTGAGTGTCGTAGAGTGTATCGGGGGACAGTGGAAGGTGATGATGCAAAGGGCAGGACCAAGCCGAAACCCGCCATTTTGGGGAGATGAATGCTACTGCCTCCTCCTTACCAGTAAGGTTGGTTCACCCGCATCTTCGTCCTCTGATGGCACATGTGCCTCACACGTGGGTGGTGGTGGATTGCCTGCCGCACTGTGAGGCACTGAGACTTCATGGGGCGAAGATGTGGATGTAGAAGCTGCAGCAGCACTCATCTGAGCAAGGCCTTGAGGCAGCAATGCCATGACGATGTGCTGCAGGGCACTGAAGGCCCCAGCCACATCCCGCTGGTGTGCAGCCATGGCAGCCATCCTGTCCGCCGTCATCCGCACCATGTTCTCCATGAGCCCCCGCATCTGTCCCAACTCCCGGCAGACATCGCTGGAGCCACTCTGACTGGACAGTTGTTCTCGTCTCAGTATCATGACTCCAGCGATATCAGCCATGGATCGTTGGAGAGCATGGAGCGGACTGTGGGTGTCCGTTAGGGACTGAAAGTGGTCCCTGATGGGAATCAGACACCCATGTATGGCATCAAGTTTGGCTGCCATGCGGTCGAACCCCACCCGCACCTGATCAGCCACCTTCTCCTGGCACTCCAACACACGGCGTTGGAAGGCCATGTGTTGTTCGTGGGGGTCCTGGGAGTCAGCCGTGGTGGTGGGTGCTTCCTGCTGTGTGGTCTGTGCAGGGGGTGGGGTTTCCTCGATGCAGCTGGGCTGCCCTGCTCCTCGCATGGGGTCCTGAGGGTGTCCATGAGCTGTTGGAGGGCGTCGGGGTCGATGGTGGTGTGGTCCTCTTCGTCATCAGTGAAGAGCTGTTGGGTCTGCTCTGCAGGAGGTGTTGGTTCTCCCTCTGCAATGTGAAGGGTAGATGCAGTTTAACATTGTATTCACATGTATGTTGACGCATTGTACACATTTACATACAAACTGCATGACAATGTACATTGTGACTGTTTGGGAGGAGCTGCCTATTTGATGCGGGACAGTGGATATTTCGACAACATCACGGATGTGTGTTTGTACTAGTACAGTTTCATCCCACGTTTCCCTGCTATGCCAAATGTGATTGGCCAGTTTCTACACACAAGCGGCACCACTTGGGTCCTCGGTTCTGTTGTGAACGTGTTGCAGTTCATACCACATTGTTGTCAATGTTGATGTGCTCTGAATATTGTGTGTGTGTGCTGCATTTTGGGAGAGTCGCCCCTGCCGCTCTGATGTGGCTGGCCCTTATCCCTTTCAGGCGGTGTGCCTTGACTTCTGTGCTTCTACAGTGCTGAGATGTTGCATACTTGGGTAAATTGGGCTCTTGGTGGGAGTTGGGACTGTGGGGCATGGTTTGTCCGCAGGTGTGTTGTTGAGGTCAGGGGTTGTTTGTGCAGGTGGATGTGACCTGCTCCTTTACGGATGTGGTCCACACTCAGCCACCTCAGTGTCGTGGCGTGCAACATGTCATGGTATATTGACTGCAGCCATGCTATTCGTCATGCAGTGTCACTTGCATTGTCAGTGTGGCTCACTGACACGCCGCTTTGCTGGGTTTGGCACATGTGCATGGGTTTGTTGTGAGATTAGTGATGTGTGGGGAGTGCTCCCTCTGTGCACATTGTGGACGGGGGCCCACTTGCTGTTTCTATGTGTGCTGCAGTATGCCAAGGAGATCAGGGGCATGACCCAGAGTCATTGTGGGTGTGCAGTGTGCTATTCTTGATTGTGCATGTGTGCCATTGTGCCCATCTCCCCCCGTCCCCCCAGTCCCTGGTGGTTACTCACCCTGTTGCTGTTGTGTCAGGTCATGTTGAGCAGTGTCCGGTCCCCCAACTCCTGCCACCATCTCCCCACTGATGACTGGGGACACCATTTCCTCCATGTCATCCAGCTCCTCCTGTGGCGCTGGACTCCCACCTCCAGTCTGCATTGCTGCCTTCTGGTTGTTGGCGAGTTTCTGCTTGGTTTTGCGCTTGACATCATTCCAGCGCCTCTTGACCTCTTCCATTGTCCTCCTCAGCACTCCGACTGCATTCACCTTGTCCAGGATGGACTGCCATGTTTCATTTTTGGTTGCCAATGACACAGTGGAGGTGACGAACAGTTGTTGATGGTGTTCTACCACCTCCGTGATCAGGATCCTGTTTTCCTGCGGACTGAACTTCGTCTTCCTCTTCTTCTTGTCCTTGCCCTACCCTGTCCCCGTGGTCCCAGGCTGGACCTCCGTGGGGCTTGTGGGGTTCTGGCCGTCCTCTGTACCTGCTCTGGCTGCCTCCATTGTGCTTCGCTGTTGTTCGGTTTTTGTTTGTGTTTTTTTTTTCTGCTTTTATGGTGATTTTTCCCGCCTGACGTGTGTGATTTGCAGGCCGGGCGCTGCCTTTCGCTGATTGTCTTATCGCGATTGGGCCCATCGCAACTTTTTTCACGTTCGGCTTTGGATTTTTATCGCCGTCCCGGTGAGTTACTCGCGATCATTTTCCGCGTTATCGAGAAACTATCGCATGTTACCGCCGTGTTGGGAATACGACGTTAACACAGTGTTATTTTCCCGCGATGGACTACGATGTGCAAAGTTGCGTTAAGCGAATTTGGCGATTGTTAAGACACGTTCTTGAAAATATCCCCCTCTGTTTTCTGGCTGTATTTATCTGTAAAAATCTGTAAAAACGGAAAACAGGGAGCCTTAGCTCTGATTAGGTCAAATAAATGGTATTATCCCTCATGAGGTGTAATTTGAACCAGCAGCAATCGCTGGAGGCAGGAAACGGATGCGGTGCGTGCAAGTCTCAGTTCAGTAGTATCAGGCAGATGCTGGGAAGAGATTAGCCGAGCGAGTGCCATGTAGACGGGCAGCCGGGAATGCCGAGAAGGTGCTCAATTATCGTCCTTGACTCGCTGTTGCTGCATTGGCCGGTACTCCAGAACGTGTGATTGGGTGTCTGTCGTTGCATCTGGAGCATTCATGCCAAAATTTGCAATACTCCCTGAGACAGGAGCCTTTATTAATGCTCCAACAAACCCCCTGGGGTCCCTGACTCCCCTGTGATCTGCCAGCTGACCCACCCCTGTCTGAGTGGGATGTCACGGCACAATTGCCTTCCTCAGATGCCGCTGCTACTCTGAAAATAGCAACACGCCTCAGTTTTAAATAGTTCTGCAGTCCTCCTGCAATATATCAATGGTAAACTGCTCACTGTATATAGAACCATAAACTGTTGTCCAATTCACCCCATTTTCCATCTGCTGATAACCGAGCTCTAAACTCCTCGCCATAGCGGACCCAAGACAAACCCCCAAAAGTTATTTGAGCTTCTCTGATGACATCCATATATTTACAAAGCGCAATGCAACACTCTGGGTACTTTTCGTAGTAAACGCTGACATATATTAAAAACACTATCTGTTGTCTCACTTGCTGCATCTGCCAAGGTTTTCATAGTCCGTGGCTTTTCCTGTAATACACCAACTTTTTCCTGTTAGCCTCCCTCCCTTTCAGTGTCACCCAATCATCCAACTACCATTGCCATTCCGTTTCATCCGTGGGCTGACCTTTCGCATGCTCTACAATTTCACCTTCCTCCAATTCATCAATTTCTTCCTCATAATCCAACAAAGTATCATCCTTTGTATGCCCATGCAGGTCCACTATGTGTAGACTGAAGCTTGTGCTTGGCTGCTCCCCTTCGCCCACTCCACCATTATCCCAGGCTTCGAAATCATGCATATCAATCAAAGAAGCATTGTGCAAGGGGACTGTAGTGACTCCACCTTGCCTTCCAGGATACCTGTCCAGAGCTGGTTTCCAGCCGCCCCACCAGACCAAGACTTTGCTTTGGGTAAATGTAGTGAAGCCACAAGCGACTTCACCAGCTGCTCTCCCGTTGCAACGGAGTGGTGCTCTTCTCCTGCCGATGCAAAGTCTAAAGTAACCGGACCACGAGTGGGCACTCCACTGCCAGATGGCTCTCTTCAACCCACACCCGTCTCCCTGCCTCCTTCCAAGCTGCTGAGCTATCCCTCCTAATCCTTACAGCCTCCATGTCAAGCTTTTCCCTCTCTCCACACCCGGGGGGTAGCCCCGTCACCCCTGGCTGCAGGCTGAAAATCTAAGAGCTGTTAATGAGAACCCGAACTGGTAGCCTGTAGAAGTGAATTGGGTGTATAATAGATGATTTCTGCCCAGTCCGATTCCATCACAGGTTTCCCTCTGCACAATATGATGTTATCTTGCTGAGATGACAATTTTACTAACTGGCATTTATTTCACCACCCCCTACCTGCAATTAGTACAGAAGCCTTACCAGCCCCCTCAACTTGGACTGGAGCCGAGTAAATAGACTGTCCTTAAGTAACTTTCACTGGGCTCCTGATGAGCACCCAGTCACTTTGGACAAATGGCTATACAGACACATTGTGCTTTTTACCAAACTAGTCCTTCATCCTATTCTGGGACAGCATAACCTTAGAGGTAAGTTTTCCTTTGGGTATGGTAACCTTGTCTGCATGTTTCTCCAACCATAAGGGAAAAAGGTTAGTGTGAGCTTCCCTGCCCCTAAGCAAAGAAAATGGAGTAACTACTGTGGTGCAATAGGGTGAGGTATTGTAACACCACACTTTATGCTTAAGAAACATTCTCACATCCAGATTTCCAGCTAACGCAGTTTGTACCCCCTCCTTCATGAGTCTATTGCCTCTCTCCACTAACCCATTAGACAAAGGAGAATACAAAGCTACCTATAAGTGCACAATATCATGGTATTCCAAATATTTAGATATAGGGTCAGACGTAAAATGTGACCCGTTATCAGTAACAATGCACCTAGGTGAACCTTCAATACAGAAAACCTGATCCAAAAACTCCATCCCTGATTCAGAATCTGGTGACCTCACAAAAGAAAAGTACATCCACTTTGAATGGTAGTCCACCATTAGCACCAAATATCTCAGGTGGTCAGGCAATAGAGTGAAAGGTCCTAAAAAATCCAATCCCAATTTTTCCCATGCAGAATCTGGGTACTGAACAGGGCGTAATGGGGTGTTGGGTGTTTTCCAGTGCTTATCCGACATAAGGCACTCAGGACAGTTATCGATCAGAAACCTAAACTGAGCATCAATATCAGGCCACCAGTAATACTGCTTCACTTTCACTGTAGTTTTGGTAGCACGTAGGTGTACTTGATGCGACTGAGCAATGATGGAATCACGTAGTTTAGAAGGAGGTACATACAGATCTACCCTCATAAGTAAACCATTGGCCCGTGACAGTTAATTTGCAACCTGACCAAGCATTTGCAACTCTCCAACCAGCATTCACTTCTCTGGCCACCCCTGAACAACATACTTGCTGGCCTTGCACCAGACTTCGTCACCCTGGGAAGCCACCAACCATTCGGATTCTCTAAGACCTGCACAATATTCCACACTGACAGCATCCACAGATGTCACACTCACAACATCATCTTTAAACTCATCCTCATCCAATGTCCTCAACAGGCATGCGTGACAGACAATCAGCACAAAAGTTTTTACCCCCAGAGACATGCACAATCTCAAACACAAACTCATGCAGCTTGGAAACCAGCCTAGTTAATCTGGCCGACAAGTTGTTGTTAGTTCCTGCTGAAAAAATATGCACAAGGAGTTTATGGTCTGTCTGCAACACAAATTTGCGGCCTCACACATACATCTTAAACTTGTGGGTAGCCCACACACAAGAAAACGCCTCCCGCTCGATGGTACTGTATTGTTTTTCATACTGTTTGAGAGCTCTAACAGCAAATGTCACAATTATTTCCTTACCCAACACCTTTTGGTTCAAGATAGCCCCTAGGCCTATCTGACTTGCGTCTACCGTGATGATGGAAGACTGACCCTCCTGAAAGGCACTCAAAGCTGGAGCTTTTTCAATGAGTATTTTGTTCTCATTGAAGGCAGCCTCTTTGCCCTCAGACCATAGATACTTCACCCCTTTCCTCAACAGAGACCTGAGGGGTCCACCGCTAGTGCATACCCAGGGACAAAACTTGCGTAGTACTCCGTAAGACCAAGAAAGGAGCACAAACCTTCCCTGTCATTGGGAGCCTTCACCTTCTTGATGGCCCTGATGAGTGAGGACTTAGGCTTAATTTCTGAGGCGGAAATGGTATGACCCAAGTACTCCAATTCATTAGTGGTGAATTTGCATTTGTCCAATTCTAATTGTCATGTTACTCTGGGGAAAAATATCCAATACTTAATGCAACACACGGTTGTGCTCCTCCAGTGCTTCAACCGGCTAGTCAGGATTCCAGCTCAGAACATAATTGACCTTGAATTCTCACCCACTGCTCACAGAGCCGAGAGGGCCACTTGTAAATACACAGATTGTAATAGAACAAAGAGGACGAGGAGGCGCACACTGAATGAATAAAAATAACATAAATGCCACTACTTCATAGCCACCACAGGCTGTGCCTGAAACATGGGCTCAAATTCCTGGTCAACTGTCACAGAGAGAGGCAGCAACACTCCACTTCCCACCTCCTGCCCTTACTCTGCCTCATTCAGGCCGCCCACAACTGTAAACGGGGCCCGAACGGAGCTGGGTGCCAGTCTGGCCTGCACTTCCTGGTCAACAATGCCTCCCCACCCCAGTCCGCTTTCCATGCCCATTGGGTGGGCAGCGTGGCTCAGCATCGACACGTGTAGCAACACGCGTTTCTGCCCCCGAGGATCCGATGTGGCGCCCCCTGGTGGGCTGCAACGCCCACTGTACTCCTGGCCTGCTGAACCGCCATATCAACCTGGACAGGACTAGTCTCCACCTGCTCCTGGAATGCCGGTGAGCGACCTATCACTTTTTCACTCACCAGTGCTGCTCTGTGCGGCCTAACCACCCTAAACAAGCATTGGCATAGCCAATAGGTCTCGCCTTTGGGGCCTTATAAGTGTTTAGCCAGAGCTATTGACTTTGCCAATGTCTTCAAGCTGTGCTGTAGAGAAGTGTGGCTGCTGTGCGGCATGCTGAAAAGTTATAATAAAAAAGTGTCAGAAGCATTTTTGTTACTTTATATATGACCAAGAAGGCATTATGTAAAACTGAACGACCATATTAAAAAAAGTATTTACAATAAAAAATTTACTCAGTTTTCTTTTGTTCTTGCAATGCTGGCAACTTGTTTCTGCCTATTGCAATGGTTGTTTGTTAAAGCTTATTTTTTGAGGGGGCATAAACAATCGGAGGGTGATGGTTGGGAACTAGTACCTGTATTATAACACTAGCAGCGGCCAGACGCTAGGGGAGAATCAACAGATGCCAGATTCCGAGAGCAGGCTGAGGTGGTGCTGAGTGATGCTGAGGTGGTAGTGGTGGTGGTGGTGACTGTTGCGGAGACGATGCTGAGGTGATGCTGAATGATACTGCTGTGGTGCTGAGTGATGCTGTGGTGGTGCTGAGTGATATTGTCTTGGCGCTGAGTGATGCTGTGGTGGTGATGAGTGATATTGTCTTGGCGCTGAGTGATGCTGTGCGGCGCTGAGTGATGCTGTGGCAGCGCTAAGTGATGCTGTGGCGACGCTGAGCGATGCTGTAGCGGCTCTGAGCGATGCTGTGGTGGCGCTGAGCGATGCTGTGGCGGCGCTGAGCGATGCTGTAGATGCGCTGAGCGATGCTGTGGTGGCGCTGAGCGATGCTGTGGTGGCGCTGAGCGATGCTGTGGTGGCGCTAAGTGATGCTGTGGTGGCGCTGAGTGATGCTGTGGTGGCGCTGAGTGATGCTGTGGTTGCGTTGAGTGATGCTGTGATGGCGTTGAGAGATGTTGTGTTGGTGCTGAGTGATGCTGTGCTGGCTCTGATTGATGCTGTGCTGGCTCTGATTGATGCTGTGGTTGCACTGAGTGATGCTGTGGTGTTGCCGAGTGAGAGATAGAGTGAAGATATAATGCCCAATTAGAGAGGGTGGTGAGAGAGAAAGAGAGAGAAAGGGTGTACATAGAATAAAGAGTGGAGCGGGATAGAGAGAGAGAAAGAAGGGGAGAGAGAGTGAATGAAGGAGTTTGAAAGAGAAACAGATAAAGGGGTGAGAGAGAATGAAAGGCTAAAAAGATAGAGAGGGAGAGTTAATTAAGTAGAGAGAGAATTAGAGAGGGAGAGAGAGAGAGAAGGAGAGAGACAATAAGAGTGGGGGTGTGGAGTTTAAATAGAGTGAAGAAGTGACGCGGAAAAAGTAACCTTAAATATAGCTTTGTGCTTTGCGCGAATAAATATTAAAAAAAAAAAATGGTGAGAGACAAAAATACTGGTAATTAGGCTGTGACTCCCAATATAAAACAAATAGCGATATAAGGTGAAATCAACCCACCGAAGCAATATTTCTAACTAGACAAAAAAAGCTTGCATTTCAATGCTAATCGCTGTTGTTTTTCATGTGACTGTAGTCCAGGGCCCTGAGTTGGTAATGTGAGCTGCTGCTGCGATTGAAACATCAGAGTCCAGAGAGTTAATGAGCCATGACGAGGAAATGAGGAAGAGATAGGAAACCCAGATGCCAGCTGCGCGTGCACGCCATCGTGAACTCAAGCTGGTCGCCAGCCGAAAGCCAGTGTTTGCACTTCCAAAACCCGCTTACTAAAACTCTCGGCCAGACCAGCGCAAGCGCTGGTGCAGGCCGAGACCTAAAAATGGTGCTGCCTGCCAGCCCTCTCCTCTGTCCTTGCGGCTTCTGTGGCTTGTCCCCGGGTGGCCGCTTCCTTTCTTGATTTTTTCTTTTGGAAGGGAGCAAGACAATACTGGGGCTGCTACCCCTCCTGCTTCCATTCTCCCCGGCCAGGGTACCCGAGGCACCTGCACCTAGTAGCAGGTGCCTCTGAACGGGGGTGGTGGGGCTGGGGGGTGGCGGGTGAAAAAAAAAAGTTTAAAAAACGTACCTTCTTTGCCGTACACCTCTCCTGCCGCCGCATGCCTCTCCTCCGTCTGCTGGCAGTACCGGAAGCACCCGGGCTTCCAGACTCTCCCAGCCAATCACGAATCTGCCTGAGCAGCGTCGTGATTGGTCTGAGCGGCCTGTTTGGCTGCTCAGGCAGTGCCTGGGGAGGCTGGGCATGTTCTCCATGGGGCTGTGCAACACAGCCCAGTGGAGAACATGCCAAGTGCGCATGACGGTTTGGCCGGCCCTAGAGGGACGGTCAAGCTGTCATGCACACGTAGGGAGGGAGTGCAAACCAACCCTGCTCCCTCTGCGGCGAGCCAACCCCGCCTCACCCGACCTGGCTGGAGCAAAGAAAAATAAAATGATAATAACTTCTTATTATTATCCTTTTCTTTTTCACTGCTCAAGGAGCAGTGGGGCGATGCTTCTACGCCTTTGCGGAGGAGCCGCCACTGCCCGCACCTGCTCTAAGGCCCCTGGCTTGAGGAGTACCTGCAGCACCTCCCCTATTCTGCAACATGAGTTATCCCCGCCAGTAACCCCTCTGACAAGAACTGTGGCTCTATCTGTACTTGGGCCGGTGCCAACTCCCACTCCCTACCTGCCTCTTGTGGCCAGTCGTACACTCACTAGAAGAGAACCCTCCCTGCCTTTTCTCCCTTTTTTGCTCTGTCCCTTTCCCCTTCAACCAACCCCCGAGCTGCATGCCCCTTTGGCCTTCTCCACTCGCCCGAAAACCCCGGAAGGGGGGGAGGGGCAAGGCCTCCAGCAGCCTACCACCCTTATCCCCAAACCCCCCTCCCATCCCAACTCTGGCCCCTTGCTAACTCTAAAGTGATATGCACGCATGTGCACAGTCAACGAGTAAAACCCACTGAAGGACGGGGCCCTGCCCAACTTGATCCAATTCACACAAACACTGCTGTGGGAGCCGGTATTTGTTCTTTGACTCACAACAACACTCAGTGGCACTGCCCCTTTAAGGTGTTGGTGATGAAAGGAATGATGCGGCCACAAACCAGTTAATGGGTATGGCAAAGTTGTTTCCACCTGCAGCAAAACCCTACTAAGTGAACTTGGCTCAGCAGGCGGGGCCCTCTTCAGCCTGGCACCTAGGGCAGGTTATTTACAAAACACTTAGGAGTGGAGGAGAGGAGGAAAGCGGCCCCAGAACAAATCTTTAAATTAACACCATGTCGCCCCAGGGCAGAACAAGTCCTCTTCTGCTTAGGTTCAAAGCCATTCTGCATTTTGGCAATTGAAAGGAGAGCGTCATTGAACAAGCAGCCCCTTGAAACTTGTATTTATTTACATTGTGCTCACTCTCAGTGGCGTAGCTGCGGAAGGCATGGAGTCAAGGGCAGGCTGCAACCTGCTCTGACAGACGCTGCCTGGCATTCGTCGCGTGCACTACGCACAGCACGCGCCAGTCTGGCAGCCACCAGTTTGTGGGCTGCCCACCACAACAAGAACTCTGTCTCCAAGCGGCACCGCAAGATTCACGGCGTTTAAAGCGACAGTACATGCTTCATGGGGGAAGAGAGCCCCGCACGTTGTGATTCCATTTTCTTCCCGTGTCTTCCCGTGTCTTCCCGTGTCTTTGAGTTTGGGGCTTTTCTTTTAAGATTATGGGCTCTTGAAATAGGTTGATAAGAGCGAGTGAGATTATTTTTGTCTAGAAAAGCTAAGTTCCCTCTTGACGCTTTTGGTTTAGTTTTCGTGAAAGTTATAAGCTATTCAGGGCCTCTGTGGCAGGGCAAGCTGCACACGTTTTCTATCCATGATGTGTACCCAGAGCTGCTCACAGGACCTGCCACTGTGCACCTTACCCCTCACACTTTCTGCCCGTGTGCCCTCTGCTTTTCACACTTTCTTGTGCCACACGCTGGCTACACATATTTTCTTTCTACACACCCCAAGTCTACCTGCCGCATGCTTCAAGCTCCTCGCACAGTAAATGTGTGCCAACTTCTCAGACTCTAGCTCCCAGAACTCCTCACACTGTCTGTCCATCGGTAGAGCCTGCATCTCCATGGGACCATCGACACAAACTGTCCATGTTCATCATGCTCCTTCCACTGTCTGTCCATGTGCCCAAAGCTCCTTACGGTGTCTGTCCATATGTCCAAAGTTCCTCATATGCCCAAAGAAGATACCATGACAAAGCTGTGGGTGACAGCGGGGATGGGGGGCGGAGGTTAAAGGGCTAAATGTGACAGACAGAACGAGAAATGAAGACAATGTCAAGAAAAAAATAAGTGATGGGCAAATGGAGTGAGCAGGCGCAAAATGAGGAAAAAGAAAAATGCAAAGAGGGAAAGAAAGGAAGCAGGGTGCTAAGCAGGTATAAAAGAATGAAATACGAAAGATACAAGGAATGAGAAGAAAAGAAAGAAAGAAAGAAAGGCAGAAGAAGGAAGGGTAGTAGATGGGCAAGAAGAAAAGAAGGAAGAAGCAAAGTAAAATAAAAATGGAAGGAAAGAAAAGGAAAGTATATAACAGACATTATTGAAGAAAGTAAAGAACTATGGAAAGGAGGAATGAGAAATTGAAAGGCAGGAATGATGATGAAAGGAAAGAAGAGAAAGACAGATTTAAAGAAGGTAAGGGTAAGAAAGAAAGAAGGGGAGAAGGGTAAGGAGAAAAAAGAAGGAAAGAAGAATGGGAGAAAGGAAGGACAGAAATATGGAAAAAGAATAACAATGAAATAATATAAAGAAAGAAAGATAAAATGAAAGAAGCAAGGACAGAAAGAAAGAAGAAAACAAGATCACTTACCCTGCTTTTGTCAAGCAGGCAAGGCACCTCTCGTCCTCGTGGGTGGCACGAATAAATAGGTCAGACACTGAAATGCAATACGATATCTACCTTGGTCATGCTGCTGTGACTTCTTGCAGTGACAGCTGTTCAGCAGCGGACAGTTTGTCTACCCATCTTTCTCCTGGCACTTCATCCCTGTCATTGCCAGGCACTGCGTTTGCATCTGCGTTAGTCCTAGAACTGTGCCCTGTCTTTGCTCGGCCCTTGTCAGAGCTCACTATATTTATCCCTGTGCTCGCTTTGTGCTCCCCATGCTGCCGAGTGTTCTTTAGGTGTATCATTGTCGTGGTGCTTTACCCTGTCGGTTCCACATCACTAACAGATCTTTACCTGTATGTGCCCTTATATCTCGGTGCTTTGCATTATATTTATTTATGGTTTTCATCAGGTCACATGTCCCTATCTGCCACTGTCTTGGTCCTGTGCCTGTCGTTAACTGGCAGGTTTTCATCTGATGACCGTGTCTGGATCTGCCACTGTCCTAATGTTGTGCCCTGTCTTTCGTCATCATTCAAAAGGGTGCTGTCCTGTGTCATTGGCAAGTGTTCACCATGGGGCAGTATCTTTATCTGGCGCTGTCTTAGAGCTATGCCATGGCATTAGCAGGTGTTTACTGGGGGCAGTGTCTGAATGTACCTTTCTTCAGGTGCTGTGGAGTGCTATGTGCAGACATTCACCAGAAGACTGAGCCTTCATCTGCTACTGTTCTGGTGCTGCCCTGTGTCAGTGGCATGTGTTCACCAGAGGCTACTGTTCCGGTACTGTGCCATCTTATTGTCAAGTGTGCACCAGGGGACAGTGTCTAAATCTGCTGGTGTTCTGGTACTGTCCTGTGTCAGTGGCATGTGTTCACTTGAGGCCACTGTCCTGGTACTGCACCATGTTATTGTCACTTGTGCACCAGGGGGCAGTCTAAATCTGGCACCGCTCTGTGTCATGTTATTGACAGTTGTTGACAAATGAGCATAATCTAAATCTACCATTGTCCTGGTGCTGTGCCCAGGGCTTTAAGTGGGATGAAAAAACTGGGGGGTCTCTCAAAGGGGCGTGGCCAATGTAATTAAGAGTGTGACTTAAAAACACGTAAGCTAAAAATCTATGCTTAGGATAGTGTGCCGCTCGACTTGTGTTTTGCTGTTTCTGTCATTGCATCCAGATATATGATACAACAAGTAACATCATACCTACAACAAGTCAGGACCATTGTCTTTGTCAATGTTTGTTAGTTGTATAACATAATTAAGCAGCAACTATGGCTTGTATATAATATTGAAAAAGCTTCCACGTAAAGCCCTGGTGACATCACAACAATGTTGCTGCTCCTGAGTATCAAAAAGAGAAGGGAAATCCAGAGAGAAAATGACTCTCTTTAAAGGATTTTCCTTCCCCTACAACACGTTGTGGTGCTGTGCTCAGAGCCATTTTAAGCAAACACAAGGAGATGATGGACCGAGCGCTGAAACTTTTCAGACACTCACCCCCAGTCACAGATCTGGGTTGAATCCATCATCATTCTTTAGCTCACTTCGCCACCTCAGTTCAGACCCAGCTATATGCAAATCAGTCTTGACCCTGTGCCTCATGGGAACAGTCCAGCCCGAACTGCCAAGCCAGGTCTTTCCTGAACTGGAAACAAGCATCCTGGCACCGGTTTCTGGGTAACACCCTTCATCAGCCAGGCTAGCTTGAATCCAGTGGCAAAGTGAGCAAGGGACCCACGTCTGGGCATACCCTGCCAACTTAGGGCGAAAATAGCAAACACAAGGAGATGATGGACGGAGCGCTGAAACTTTTCAGACTCTCATCCCCAGTCACAGATCTGGGTTGAATCCATCATCATTCTTTAGCTCACTTCACCACCTCAGTTCAGACCCAGCTATATGCAAATCAGTCTTGACCCTGTGCGTCATGGAAACAGTCCAGCCCGAACTGCCAAGCCAGGTCTTTCCTGAACCGGAAACAAGCATCCTGGGACTGGTTTCTGGGTAACACCTTTCATCAGCCAGGCTAGCTTGAATCCAGTGGCTAAGTGAGCAAGGGACCCACGTCTGGAGTCAAGCTATCCTGGCTGATGAGGGTTGAAACCCCGAAACCGGTCCTAGGATGCTTGTTTCCAGTCCAGGGAGGACCTGTCCTGGCAGTTCGGGCTGGACTCTTCCCATTGGGCACAGGGTCAAGGCTGATTTGCATATGGCTGGGTTCAAACTGGAATGGCATGGTGAGCAGAAAAACGATAGATTTAGGCCCAGATCTCTGTATTGGGGTGAATGTATGACATTGTTCTGCATTCTGTCCATCAATTGTTGTTTTTGCATTTGTCACTCCGAGTGGGACGGGTATGCCCAGACGTGGGTCCCGTGCTCTCCATGCCACTGGAGTCAAGCTATCCTGGCTGATGAGGGGTGAAACCCCGAAACTGGTCCTAGGATGCTTGTTTCCAGTCCAGGGAGAACCTGGCCTGGCAGTTCGGTCTGGACTGTTCCCATTGGACACAGGGTCAAGACTGATTTGCATATGGCTGGGTTCAAACTGGAATGACATGGTGAGCAAAAAAATGATGGATTTAGGCCCAGATCTCTGTACTGGGGTGAATGTATGACATTGTTCTGCATTCTGTCCATCAATTGTTGTTTTTGCATTTGTCACCCCGAGTGGGACGGGTATGCCCAGACGTGGGTCCCATGCTCTCCATGCCACTGGAGTCAAGCTATCCTGGCTGATGAGGGGTGAAACCCCAAAACCGGTCCAAGGATGCTTGTTTCCAGTCCAGGGAGGACCTGGCCGGTCAGTTCGGGCTGGACTGTTCCCATTGGGCACAGGGTCAACACTGATTTGCATATGGCTGGGTTCAAACTGCAATGGCATGGTGAGCAACAAAATTATGGATTTAGGCCCAGATCTCTGTACTGGGGTGAATGTATGACATTGTTCTGCATTCTGTCCATCAATAGTTGTTTTTGCATTTGTCACCCCAAGTGGGACAAGTATGCCCAGACATGGGTCCTGTGCTCTCCATGCCACTGGAGTCAAGCTATCCTGGCTGATGAGGGGTGAAACCCCGAAACGGGTCCTAGGATGCTTGTTTCCAGTCCAGGGAGGACCTGGCCTGGCAGTTCGGGCTGGACTGTTCCCATTGGGCACAGGGTCAAGACTGATTTGCATATGGCTGGGTTCGAACTGGAACGGCATGGTGAGCAAAAAAATGATGGATTTAGGCCCAGATCTCTGTACTGGGGTGAATGTATGACATTGTTCTGCATTCTGTCCATCAATTGTTGTTTTTGCATTTTTCACCCCCGAGTGGGACAGGTATGCCCAGACGTGGGTCCCATGCTCTCCATGCCACTGGAGTCAAGATATCCTGGCTGTTGAGGGGTGAAACCCCGAAACCGGTCCTAGGATGCTTGTTTCCAGTCCAGGGAGGACCTGGCCTGGCAGTTCGGGCTGGAGTGTTCCCATTAGGCACAGGGTCAACACTGATTTGCATATGGCTGGGTTCAAACTGGAATGGCATGGTGAGCAAAAAAACGATGGATTTAGGCCCAGATCTCTGTACTGGGGTGAAGGTATGACATTGTTCTGCATTCTGTCCATCAATTGTTGTTTTTGCATTTGTCACCCCAAGTGGGACGGGTATGACCCGACGTAGGTCCCATGCTCTCCATGCCACTGGAGTCAAGCTGTCCTGGCTGATGAGGGGTGAAACCCCGAAACCGGTCGTAGGATGCTTGTTTCCAGTCCAGGGAGGAGCTGGCCTGGCAGCTCGGGCTGGACTGTTCCCATTGGGCACAGGGTCAAGACTGATTTGCATATGGCTGGGTTCAAACTGGAATGGCATGGTGAGCAAAAAAACGATGGATTTAGGCCCAGATCTCTGTACTGGGGTGAACGTATGACATTGTCCATCAATTGTTGTTTTTGTATTTGTCACCCCGAGTCGGACGGGTATGCCCAGACGTGGGTTCCGTGCTCTCCATGCCACTGGAGTCAAGCTATCCTGACTGATGAGGGGTGAAACCCCGAAAGCGGTCCTAGGATGCTTGTTTCCAGTCCAGGTAGGACCTGGCCTGGCAGTTCGGGCTGGTCTGTTCCCATTAGGCACAGGGTCAAGACTGATTTGCATATGGCTGGGTTCAAACTGGAATGGCATGGTGAGCAAAAAAACGATAGATTTAGGCCTAGATCTCTGTAGTGGGGTGAATGTATGACATTGTTCTGCATTCTGTCCATCAATTGTTGTTTTTGCATTTGTCACCCCGAGTGGGACGGGTATGCCCAGACGTGGGTCCCATGCTCTCCATGCCACTGGAGTCAAGCTATCCTGGCTGATGAGGGGTGAAACCCCGAAACCGGTCCTAGGATGCTTGTTTCCAGTCCAGGGATGACCTGGCCTGTCAGTTCGGGCTGGACTGTTCCCATTGGGCACAGGGTCAAGACTGATTTGCATATGGCTGGGTTCAAACTGGAATGGCATGGTGAGCAAAAAAATGATGGATTTAGGCCCAGATCTCTGTACTGGGGTGAATGTATGACATTGTTCTGCATTCTGTCCATCAATTGTTGTTTTTGCATTTGTCACCCCGAGTGGGACGGGTATGCCCAGACGTGGGTCCCGTGCTCTCCATGCCACTGGAGTCAAGCTATCCTGGCTGTTGAGGGGTGAAACCCTGAAACCGGTCCTAGGATGCTTGTTTCCAGTCCAGGGAGGACCTGGCCTGGCAGTTCGGGCTGGACTGTTCCCATTAGGCACAGGGTCAACACTGATTTGCATATGGCTCGGTTCAATCTGGATTGGCATGGTGAGCAAAAAAACGATGGATTTAGGCCCAAATCTCTGTACTGGGTTGAAGGTATGATATTGTTCTGCATTCTGTCCATCAATTGTTGTTTTTGCATTTGTCAACCCGAGTGGGACGGGTATGCCCAGACGTGGGTCCCGTGCTCTCCATGCCACTGGAGTCAAGCTGTCCTGGCTGATGAGGGGTGAAACCCCGAAACCGGTCGTAGGATGCTTGTTTCCAGTCCAGGGAGGACCTGGCCTGGCAGCTCGGGCTGGACTGTTCCCATTGGGCACAGGGTCAAGACTGATTTGCATATGTCTGGGTTCAAACTGGAATGGCGAGCAAAAAAACGATGGATTTAGGCCCAGATCTCTGTACTGGGGTGAACGTATGACATTGTCATTCAATTGTTGTTTTTGTATTTGTCACCCCGAGTGGGACGGGTATGCCCAGACGTGGGTCCCGTGCTCTCCATGCCACTGGAGTTAAGCTTTCCTGACTGATGAGGGGTGAAACCCCGAAACCGGTCCTAGGATGCTTGTTTCCAGTCCAGGTAGGACCTGGCCTGGCAGTTCGGGCTGGACTGTTCCCATTATGCACAGGGTCAAGACTGATTTGCATATGGCTGGGTTCAAACTGGAATGGCATGGTGAGCAAAAAAACGATAGATTTAGGCCCAGATCTCTGTACTGGGGTGAATGTATGACATTGTTCTACATTCTGTCCATCAATTGTTGTTTTTGCATTTGTCACCCCGAGTGGGACGGGTATGCCCAGACGTAGGTCCAGTGCTCTCCATGCTACTGGAGTCAAGCTATCCTGGCTGATGCGGGGTGAAACCCCGAAACCGATCCTAGGATGCTTGTTTCCAGTCCAGGGAGAACCTGGCCTGGCAGTTCGGTCTGGACTGTTCCCATTGGACACAGGGTCAAGACTGATTTGCATATGGCTGGGTTCAAACTGGAATGACATGGTGAGCAAAAAAACGATGGATTTAGGCCCAGATCTCTGTACTGGGGTGAATGTATGACATTGTTCTGCATTCTGTCCATCAATTGTTGTTTTTGCATTTGTCACCCCAAGTGGGACGGGTATGCCCAGACGTGGGTCCCATGCTCTCCATGCCACTGGAGTCAAGCTATCCTGGCTGATGAGGGGTGAAACCCCGAAACCGGTCCTAGGATGCTTGTTTCCAGTCCAGGGATGACCTGGCCTGTCAGTTCGGGCTGGACTGTTCCCATTGGGCACAGGGTCAAGACTGATTTGCATATGGCTGGGTTCAAACTGGAATGGCATGGTGAGCAAAAAAATGATGGATTTAGGCCCAGATCTCTGTACTGGGGTGAATGTATGACATTGTTCTGCATTCTGTCCATCAATTGTTGTTTTTGCATTTGTCACCCCGAGTGGGACGGGTATGCCCAGACGTAGGTCCCGTGCTCTCCATGCCACTGGAGTCAAGCTATCCTGGCTGTTGAGGGGTGAAACCCCGAAACCGGTCCTAGGATGCTTGTTTCCAGTCCAGGGAGGACCTGGCCTGGCAGTTCGGGCTAGACTGTTCCCATTAGGCACAGGGTCAACACTGATTTGCATATGGCTGGGTTCAAACTGGAATGGCATGGTGAGCAAAAAAACGATGGATTTAGGCCCAGATCTCTGTACTGGGGTGAAGGTATGACATTGTTCTGCATTCTGTCCATCAATTGTTGTTTTTGCATTTGTCACCCAGAGTGGGACGGGTATGCCCTGACGTGGGTCCCGTGCTCTCCATGCCACTGGAGTCAAGGTGTCCTGGCTGAGGAGGGGTGAAACCCCGAAACCGGTCGTAGGATGTTTGTTTCCAGTCCAGGGAGGACCTGGCCTGGCAGCTCGGGCTGGACTGTTCCCATTGGGCACAGGGTCAAGACTGATTTGCATATGTCTGGGTTCAAACTGGAATGGCGAGCAAAAAAACGATGGATTTAGGCCCAGATCTCTGTACTGGGGTGAACGTATGACATTGTCCATCAATTGTTGTTTTTGTATTTGTCACCTCGAGTGGGACGGGTATGCCCAGACGTGGGTCCCGTGCTCTCCATGCCACTGGAGTCAAGCTATCCTGGCTGATGAGGGGTGAAACCCCGAAACCGGTCCTAGGATGCTTGTTTCCAGTCCAGGTAGGACCTGGCCTGGCAGTTCGGGCTGGACTGTTCCCATTAGGCACAGGGTCAAGACTGATTTGCATATGGCTGGGTTCAAACTGGATTGGCATGGTGAGCAAAAAAAACGATGGATTTAGGCCCAGATCTTTGTACTGGGGTGAATGGATGACATTGTTCTGCATTCTGTCCATCAATTGTTCTTTTTGCATTTGTCACCCCGAGTGGGACGGGTATGCCCAGACGTGGGTCCCGTGCTCTCCATGCCACTGGAGTCAAGCTATCCTGGCTGATGAGGGATGAAACCCCGAAACCGGTCCTAGGATGCTTGTTTCCAGTCCAGGGAGTACCTGGCCTGGCAGTTCGGGCTGGACTGTTCCCATTGGGCACAGGGTCAAGACTGATTTGCATATGGCTGGGTTCAAACTGGTATGGCATGGTGAGCCAAAAAACAATGGATTTAGGCCCAGATCTCTGTACTGGGGTGAATGTATGACATTGTTCTGCATTCTCTCCATCAATTGTTGTTTTTGTATTTGTCACCCCGAGTGGGATGGGTATGCCCAGACGTGGGTCGCGTGCTCTCCATGCCACTGGAGTCAAGCTATCCTGGCTGATGAGGGATGAAACCCCGAAACCGGTCCTAGGATGCTTGTTTCCAGTCCAGGGAGTACCTGGCCTGGCAGTTCGGGCTGGACTGTTCCCATTGGGCACAGGGTCAAGACTGATTTGCATATGGTTGGGTTCAAACTGGAATGGCATGGTGAGCAAAAAAACGATGGATTTAGGCCCAGATCTCTGTACTGGGGTGAATGTATGACATTGTTCTGCATTCTGTCCATCAATTGTTGTTTTTGCAAGAGCCATTTTAAGGCATGGGCAAAGTGGACATTGCCAAGTACCACACCCTTTCAAGGTGCCCCTTGCGAAAGTGATCAGGAAAGTCAGACGTGCCACGTTAAAAATATTTGCACAAAATCTCTTAGGGGCCGATTACGATGTCGGGCAGCATTGCTTCTGCCCGACACCGTCTCGTAAACAGGACCAACAGACCTCCGGTCGGCGGTCCCGACCGCCTGATTTCGATGCGACCTAACACTGTTCGGTTTCATTCCTACATTTCCCTATGGGAGCATTTGTCCGTAGTACATGCTCCCATAGGGAAATGGGAGGTGGTGTTAATCCATGCACCCAGGGATTAACAGGGGGGCACCATAGGTGCCCCCTCGGGCCCCAACCCGAGGCAGTTCACACAAGGGGACCCTGCTAGGGGCCCCTGAACACGCTTTCTGGCAGGCTTTCCATGTCGGAAAGGCTGGCATGGCAACCCTGCCATAAACCGTGCGTCGTAATCCCAAGGGCGGAACGACCGCTCTTTGGGACAATGGGCTGGCTTCCAACAGGCTAACGGGCTCCTTGAGCCCGTCAGAAGCCAGCCAGAATGACCGGAAGGTTTCAGTTCCGACCGGCTGATTCATAATTAGCCAGTCGGAATTGAAATCGACAATGGCGGTCAAAAAGCCTCTGATCAATGGTCGGAGGCTTTCCGAGCGCCATCGTAATAAGCCTTAGAATGTTTTGACTTTTGCCTCGTTTCTATTTAATTACTGCTGCTCTGCCAACTGCTTGCCTTTTGACTGAAAGTACACATTTTAAGGTTGGACAAGAGGTGATGCGCATCCAAACTTGTTGGTTTCATGTGCACAGTTAACAATTGCCGATACTGTGAAAAGACGAAGGGGCAGGTAACCACTCTCGACGTTCACTAATGTGGCAGACTCACTCAGCAGCAACTAACCATTATTTCAAGTTGCTGCTGGGTGGGCTGGGTAGCTGCAGAAAATGGCAAGAGTGAGACACCTCTGCTCACAAAGTAGAGTGCTCAAAAAGAGATGGAGAGGAGAAAAAATGTGCAAAGAGTTGCCCAAGTTCAGCACGGACGGCTAAAGGATGAGAGTCAAAGTTATAGAGGGAAAGAAAGCGAATTCGAGTAAGTGAGAGAGAGGGAGAGATAAGAGAGATAATGATAGAGAGGCAACAGAGAGGGTGACATAGAGACAAGAGAAAGTAAGGAAGAGAGAAAAGAGGAGGTGGGGTGGGAGGGAGAGTGTTCTCTATATTTTGAGAGAGGGAGACAGATGCTAATGATAGTAAATTCCAGTAACAAACAGGAAAACATGAAAGGCTGTCACACTCTCTTCAGAGACAACCTTAACAGTATGAAGAGAGATAGACTTGCATAGATAACAAAGAGACATTATGAATATGTGAATAGAAAATCCCGAGACCCATCAGAGAGACAGCATGCATTCCTTGAGGAAAACTTGTGAGGCTCACTGAAGAGACAGCCAAGCGTTCATAGGACTCTAAAAGAGACATCTGGATCTCATACAAGGACATTCACTTCACCGAAAAGAGATTGCTCATAATCCAGTCAGTGTACCCCGAAGGCAAGAGTTAGTGCACTTATCCAAACGTCACGTCTCACATAGCAAAAAGTACCACCAGTTTGATATGAAGACAGCCAAAGAGGCAGAAGCATATTGTAGACGGAGATCATCGAAACAAGCCCCTGTACTGTAGGAAAGTGCTCTTCTTGTAGGTCACCCCCACACTTTTTTCTCCAATGCTGATGGTTTTGACTCTGAAAGTGCACTGGAGCCTGCTAACTAGGCCTCAGTGCCAGTGCTTTCTCCCTAAAATATGATGCATGTGAATTGGTAACCCCAATTGTCAAAAACTTTAATCCCCTTATAAGTCCCTGGTAAGTGGTACCAGTGGTACCCAGGGCATGCGAGTTATAGGGGTCACCAGGGCCTGAAGCACTGATTGTGCCTCCCTGAGTGACCCAAGTAAAAGGATGACAGCAGTCCTATCAATGCAGACTCCATGAGCAGTGCGAACTGCTCAAACTTCACTTGCCCTCACCATGAGTGGCAGTGTCACAGCACTATTTTTAATATATGTCAGTCACCCCAAAGATAAGCCTTCTGAGCCCAGGAGGCAGGGTGCATTATATTAAAGGTGTGGACATATAAGTGCAAGCTTATATGTCCCTATAGTAGCCTCCTTCCATTAGGGGATACTTTGAGTGTTCATGGGGCCATAGGATAACATGGGCTAGCACCTGGGCATTCCCAGGTTGCCAGCCCCATTTTGGTCCCACTGAAAAGTGTCATGTTTGGTATCAAAAACTTGTCTAGTCAAACCCGACTTTTTCCAAAAGTCGGATTTCATGTGACATGCACCCAGGTGGCTACCTTGGAGGTTGCCCACCTGGTTGCCCCAGCTTTTCCTATGCCCTGGCTGGCAGCCTGCAGCTGCTGCCACCAAGACAGGAATCTTATCCCCTGCCAGGAGGTGTTAACGCTCCCATGAGTCAGAAACAAAGACCTGCCTGGACGGGAGGTTTCACCTCTCTCCCTGACAGGATGGCTAGTGGAGTGGCATATCAGAGCAGTGAGCTTCAAAGTTCTCACTGCCTCTCATATGCAAGTAGGCTTCCTCTTAGAGTAGAAAAAGCCAACACCCTGCCTCGGGAGCATTTGCAACCCGGGAAGGCGGGAAAATTAGGTAGTCAGGAGGCGTACACACCCAAAAGACTAGCCACACTTCTAGGGTGGGCTACCTGGTCTGTACAGCCGAAGAAGGGTTCTGCTATTTTAAAAAGTGGCAGAATAGAGGCTTTAGGGTAGAAAGGGTGGTCACCTCAGGTGCGGATTATCAGCTGGGGCTAATAGCCCATTGGCTACCAGCTCCCACACCCATAAAGATAGGATTTAAGGTGCTCCCCTGGCACCAAAACCTCAGATCTGATAGACTTGTAGCAAAAGACAAAGAAAAGACCCAAGTCTGCTACTTCATGACCTGCCCAAAGAAGAAGGCGCTACTGCACGGCTGCAACTCGTCCTGGACCAGAGACCGGTTCTAAAGGAAAGAGAAACTCCTCTGCAAGCCAAAGGCAACTCCCTTGGACTAGAGGTACTAGTCCCCTGCAGCTGTGCAGGGAAGAACCACACTCCCAGATACAAAGAATGTGTGAAAATAGTGGAGCGGTGCACTACCAAAGAGTTTTCTTCAATAAATCCAAATGTTCATTTTGTATAGTGGTTTATCAATCCTTTATTTTCAATATCAAAATGTGCAAATTCCAGCCAACGCGTTTCGTTCATACATAAAATGAACTTCTTCCGGGCAAATGGTGATGTGAAGAAGACGCAGGAACACAGAGGCAATGAAGAGCCCTTGATCTGAGATATTTCAAATTCCTGCTGTCGACGCACAAGTATTTAAATTTTAAAGGCTACCATGATAAGTGCCTGATGGTTGTATCTCTGGGGACACAGTCCTGTTATTATCGTCCGGTCGGCAGTCAGTGTTGTATCCCCAGGGCTCTTCATTGCCTCTGTGTTCCTGCGTCTTCTTCACATCACCATTTGCCCTGAAGAAGTTCATTTTATGTATGAACGAAACGCGTTGGCTGGAATTTGCACATTTTGATATTGAAAATAAAGGATTGATAAACCACTATACAAAATGAACATTTGGATTTATTGAAGAAAACTCTTTGGTAGTGCACCGCTCCACTATTTTCACAGTTTTCTCTCTGCTTGGCAGCTGGCATCCAACAACGGCAGGTGCAGGAGCTGTATGTGCACACCCAATCATACTATCCATTACAATTTCTTAAACAAGAAAAGGAATAAAGCAGGGAGGTGCGGTTACTCAGATCCGCCGTTGCTCATTCATTCTCTATCCCAGATACAAAGAATCACTGGCCATCGGGCTTACCGAGGGAATGGACCAAAAGTAAATGGTCTACCGCATTGTGGGAAACATAGTCCTGACTTCCAGCCAGTTTCAGGTGGCTACCTTTTACCCCCAGATGTCCAAGTAATCAAAGACTATGCTGCTGTTTCCAAGGCTTGTTGGTGGCCAGCCGGGCTACCACTACCTTTATCCGATGCGTGCTTCAAGGGAACCCTGCAGCATCGTCAACTCGATGCCTCCGTGGCCCCATTGTCAAGAGTTTGCCTCCCCAGCACCATCTAAACGGCAAAGTCAGCGCCTGTGGCTCCCGTCGTCAGCACCAAGAACAGCCAGGACTACTCCGCACCTGGGCCCTACCAGCCAGGTAAAATTCTATTGACTGTCCGAGTCTAGTCCTGGAACCCACCACACCTTGCTACCCAGTGGTTTCCATGGAACTCGACCTGCAAGTAACCGTTTGTCACTAGTCTCTTTTCCCATTGACCACAACATTAATGTTTTGCAGGAGTGAAATGCACCGATTCATTTTTCCTTTAAAAATCGCTAACTCCGGTTTTACTCAACCACCTGCACTCTTTTTGGTGTCTAAATTTATATAAAAGTCTGCTTTATTTTTATAAATTGGTGTTGGATTTCCTTTGAGTTGTAACAATTACTTATCGTCCATGTTGGAACTCTGAAATGCTTAACACATATTCGCCTAGTAAAGCCTGACTGCTCTGTGCCACACTACCAGGACTGAGCTAGGAATTTAGTAGTGTGAATCCAAAGGACCTATTTGGGTAATGTGAGATTATTACATAGTGAAGCCTAACCAGCCTCACTGCTTAATAATCCACTTTCCTACACGCACACTTAGCACATGAGCAAGACAGATATCTGAAAGAGACAGACAGCCACCTAAAAGAGAGTGTTGACACAGTACAAAGAGACACTGAGACACCACAAAGAGTCAGTCAACACAGACCAAAGAGACTAGAACAAAATCTCAAGTGTCATGTGCCTGAGCGTAGTCAATATATGCCAGAGCAAGAGAGCTTTATATGACTCACAGAACCCCCGAATAGAGCAGTGAGACATCAGATGTAGTCTAAGGAGACAGGCCATGTGCATAACAGGTGTAAGAAGTAATGGGGAAATAGTCCCCCCCCCCCCAGTCATGCCATCAGCATAACCTTTTCTGTGTCATCACTACCCCTCTCCTGCGCTCCTCTACTCCCATTTGTTTGGGGAATAATTTTTATTGGCATTTACTTTTCCCCCCAAATAAAACGGATACAGTCAGTGCAGTATAATAGGTACAAAGTGATACAGTTCATGTATAAAACGGGTTTCCTTATGCGCTGCATTGCAAACCCACAAATCAACATGTAATACTATATTCCAAACATGCAAGCCACCTGCGCATGGACAACATAAAGAGAAACAGCGGGTTCAATAATCACAGTGGCAAAGAACATTGCACTCTTGTAGTTGTTCATTGTAAACCTACAAGTCAATATATTATTAATGAAAATCAATAAGGGGAACAATTTTAAACAATAAACCTGGAACAACGAACAGTGAATGCACTCAGTTCAGGCGTTGAGGATAGTGCAACAGAAGTGCAATGAAATCTGGGAGGAAACAGTAGATCGGGGGGGGAGGGGGAAGTAGGGTGGAATATGAGAGAAGGAAGGAGCAAGGGGGCACGGTCTGCATTGATAATATTTATTTATTTATGCGTTTTTATATAGCGCGGACTTTACCCGAGGGTGTCAGAGCGCTTCACAACAGGAACAGCAACATTACATAAGGAGGAGGATACAAATGAGCATAATACAAAAGCAAGCGTTACATTGCATGAGGAAAAAGTGACAATTGTGCAAAAAAACAAACCAAATACAAGAGGGATAAGTACCAAGAGGAAAAAGTGACAGGTGTGCATGAAACATGGGGTACAAAATACAAATAGAGGTATAATACTGCAATAAGTGGCAGTCACTCATAACACACTGGGAAGGCTCTTCTATAGGCTTGGAGTACAGAATTTCCTATAGTGGAAGAACTTCCTTGAGGTAGTAGAGAGGGCGTGAATTCAGCAGGGGGTACATGGGGTACAAAATACATGATACATGGGGTACAAAATACAACTAAAGGAATAATACTGTATTAAGTGGCAGTAACTCAAAACACACTGGGAAGGCACTTCTATAGGCTTGGAATACAGAATTTCCTATAGTGGAAGAGCTTCCTTGAGGTAGTAGAGAGGGCGTGACTTCACAGGGGACTAGTGATGAGGGGAACACGCACATAAAAACCAACACAACACGCAAGGTAAGGAATGAACAGACAAAAGTACAACTTTACACTGACGAGCAAACTTCCTAGAGGGGCCTGAGAACGAAAGTATTAGTTCTGGAAGTGTCTTTGGAAGAGAAGAGACTTGAGGTCAGCTTTGAAGATCCGGGTAGAGGAGGTGGCACGGAGCAGTGGGGGAAGCGAGTTCCAGATTCTCACCGCATTGCCCGAGAAGGATTGAGCCATCGATCTTTCCCTCTTGAAGACGGGGGCTCAAGCAGAAGCTTTTCCGCATTGCGAGAAGGGCGAGAGCCACCGGACAATTTCAATTTATTCGCCAGGTAACGAGGGAGGACGTGTGTAAGGCTTTGTGTGTGATGCAGGCAGTTTTGTAAATAGATCTTGCCTCTATCGGAAGCCATCGAAGAGAGGACAGGATAGGAGTGACGTGGTCGCTTCGTTTAGACCCTGAGATGAAGCGAGCTGCTGAATGGAGGATGGATTTGAGAGGGGAGAGGTGGGATTTGGGTAGGCCAGTCAGAAGAGAATTGCAATAATCCAGTCTTGAGAGAACCAGAGATTGTACCAAGGTTTTTAAGTCTTTCTCCGGGAAGAACCGACGGATCCCCCAAAGAAGGCGCAGCTGGTACCGTGCGTTTTTAGCAATAGAGTTGATGTGGGAGATTAGGTTGAGTCTTTTGTCAAGAATGACACCTAGGGATTTAGCGCTGTCGACAATGATAGGTTTGTTGTTGAGTAGGTTCAGCTGATCCATCCAAGACTGAACAGGAGGAGGTGAGAGAGAGGTAGAGAGGAGGAGGAATTCAGTTTTGGCGGGATTCAGAATGAGTTGGTGAGCTGACATCCAGTTGTGAATAGAGTTGAGGGTAGAATTGAGTAGGGAGAGATCGTGTGCGGAGGACACCTTAAGGTAGATTTGCGTGTCGTCCGCATACAGATGGTAAAGGATCCCAGATTTGCTTAGGAGGTTCCCTAAAGGTTCCAGGTAGAGATTAAACAAGGTGGGTGCCAGGATAGAACCTTGAGGGACGCCTTGACCTACGGCCACAGGAGATGAAAGACTGTTCCCTATCTTGATCATTTGGGATCTGTCCGAGAGGAAAGAGGCAAACCATTTGAGCACTGTGCCATCCAGTCCCATTCTCTGTTGAAGAGTGTTGAGGAGGGTGCTATGATTAACCGTGTCAAAGGCTGCAGAGAGGTCTAGAAGAATCAGAAGACATGATTCTCCAGAGTCGAGTATATGCAGCGCATCGTCAATCACTTGCAGCAGGGCTGTTTCAGTGCTGCAATTTTGGATGAAGCCCGACTGGAAGACGTCGAGGAGGTTATTGTCCATAATATGTGAGGAAAGTTGTTTTGCAACACATTTTTCGGTGATTTTCGAAAGAAAAGGGAGGTTGGTGATAGGGCGGAAGTTGTTGAGGTCGTTCACATCGGCGGCGGGTTTTTTAGAAGAGGGGTGACCTGACCTGATTTGAGGGCAACCGGGAGGAGCCTTGACTGAGGAAGAGATTGACTAGCCTGGTCCAGTAAGAGAGAGTATAGGTGTAGAAATCGATGGCGAAGTCGCTAGGGATGGGGTCGGAGGAATGGTTGGAGGGTTTAGTTTCGAGGATGCATTTGAGGAGGTCATCTTCCGAGATGACGTCGAAGTTCTGCCAGGTAACTAAGGATTTCCGCTCCTCCATGGGGGGGGGGGGGGCGACCTGATCCACCAGTGCTTTGACCTTTTCATCGAAGAATATAGCGAAATCTGCTGCTTTCTTTGAGGAATCCTCAGGCTTAATGGTTGGGGAGAACAGTTTGGGTTTTTGATGAGGTCAAAAAGTTTTTGGGTCTGTTTTTGGCTGAGTCAAGGAGGGATCTGAAATGTGATGCTTTTTCAAGGAAGATGTGGTTGTGATATTTGGATCTTGCTGAGCGTAGAAGAGAGAGATTGGAGGTGGAAGGAGATTTTCTCCAATGTTTCTCCAGGAATCCAAGGTTTTTCCTTTCATCGTAGAGCGCTTTATTGAACCAAGGTGCTGAGGGGTGGGTCTTTTCCTTTTGCTTTGGAGAGGAGCAACAATGTCGATTTCGACTGCTAGTTCTGAGAGGCACTGAGAAGTGAGAACGTTGACATCCACGCTAGGGTCTAGTTTAGGAAGTGCCCGCATAGCGGAATCACAAAAAGTGTCAAGATCAATGTTCTTAGTGTTACGGAACCAGGTAGTAGCTCTTTTAGGTTGGCCGAGAGTTATAACGTGCGATAGGTGAAAACGGAAGGGAATGAGGAGGTGGTCAGACCAGTCTACATGGATGGGGGGAGCAGTGGTCAGCAGGTCTGCTTTGGATATGACAAGGTCCAGAATTGAGCCCTTGGAATGTGTGGTTTCCGAGCACTGTTGGAGGAGATCATTGGCTGAGAGAAAGGAGGCAAGCTTGTTGGCAGCCGAGTCTTCCAAGGAGCCCCAGTGGAGATTAAAGTCACCCAGGAAGATCTGTCTGTCACTTTGAGAGAATTGGTCACTGATGAAGTCAGTCAGTTCCTCCACAAAGGAAGAGCAGTAACCAGGCGGGTGGTAGATGGCATGGAATCTAAAGGGTGAGCCGTGATGTATTTGAAGTTCTAGGGAAAGGCATTCGAATGTACGGAAGAGGGTGGTAGGGAACGCTCTAATTTGAAGGGAGTTTCTGAAGATGATAGCGACACCTCCACCAATTTTGTCTGCCCTGTCATTTCTGAGGATAGAATAGTCAGTGGGAACCAGAAGATCAAACAAAGTATGAGAGGAGTCATTAAACCAGGTCTCAGTGAGGAAGAACATGTCAAGATTTTGGTGTGTGATAGTATCAGAGATTTCCACTTTGTGTTTGATTGCAGATCTGCAGTTGTGGAGCAAACAGTGCAGCTCTGTCGCAGATGTTTTGGTGATGGGGGTGTTAGGGTTGTTCAGGGAGATAGGGATAAGATTCTTGAATGAGGGAGCCCGGCAAGAGGGAGGTTGGTGAGGTCTGACAGAGGAGATGATCTGAATAGGAAACTGCGTAGAATTCTTAGGAGAGGAAGGCGGAGGGGAGTGACGTTGGTGGTCTTGAGGCTGGCCCGTAAGTTGGTGATGTCTGCAGAGGACAGACTGTGGTTGGTTTTATTGGGGCTCGGGAGCAAGGAACTCCTCGGGAGGGTGTTAGGGACAGGGGACAATTTGGCACTTAAACGTGAGATGGACGCTACAAGCTGGGAGATGGAATAGATGAGAGAATCAAGTTTATTTTCCAGCGAGAGGAGAGCTGAGCATGGAGTGTTTGGTGGCTTGATGGATAAAGGAGGGAGTGCAGAGGGTGAGGGAGGACAGGGAGGGGTGGGGTAACGAGTTGAGGGCGGTGGTGCAGAAGGTAAGGGAGGACAGGGCGGGCTGGAGGAGCAGGATACGGGAGGGAGTGCAGAGGGTGAGGGAGGACGGGGCGGGGTGGTGGAATGGGATAAGGGAGGGAGTGCAGAGGGTGAGGGAGGGAGGGGAGGGGTGGGGGAATGGGTGGGGAGTTGGGGAGCAAGGGAGGAAGGTGAGGAACGATGGTGGACAGAGGGAGTGGATGGTGAAACAGTGGTGGGAAGAGAAATATTTTTACTGGAGTTGAACAGAGGGGAAGAGAAGAGGGCATACGTCAGAGGAGGAAGTTGAGGAGTAGGAGGGGGGACAAAAGAAGGCCAGAGGTAAGGGGAGAAGAGGGGAGACGAGACTGACCCGGTCGGGGTGGGCGGGGGGTCAGATGAGGTCCGAATGTGCGTGGAGCCAAAAGAAAAGGGGGCTGTAAAGGGGGGGCGGGGGGTCCGAGGAAGGCCAGAGGAATGGGGAGAAAGGAGAGGATGGTGCAAGATAGGTACTGGTAGGCTATGCAAGGTGAATGTAGGGGGATAGGTAACAGTTGGAGTGGGGGGGAATTGACTAGAGGGAAACTGAGGGAGGAGTAAGGGACTGCAAGGTCAGAGGGAGAGACGAGGAAGGAATTGTCAGGGAGGGAGACAAGGTTGGGAAGCAAGGGAAGAGGAAGGTGGGGTTGAGGATAGATGGGAGGTGGAAGAGAAGAATTTAGGGTACGGGGGACGGGGAAGAGCGGAAAGGGATGAGGCGAAAGGGGGAGGGAAGGGGGAAGGTAAGGACAGTTGATTGGAAGACCAGGTTGTAAGAGAGGTGAGTTAAGAGGGGGGCGGAGGGAAGATTTAGTGGGATTGGGGGCGGCGAAAATGTTGGAGAATCGAGCAGGTGCAGGGTGGGGAGGGGGGGTGGAGGCCAGAGGCCGGAAAGACAAGATAGGGGGAGGGGCATTTTGGGAAGGGGGAAGAGAGGGAGATGAGGGAGCAGAGGCTGGGGGAACAAAGGGTAGGCCTGTGCCTCCCGGGATAGCGGCCTGCTGGAGTATCGGGGGGTCTGGGGGGGCGAAGGGGAGAAAGGAGAGGAGTTCAAAGAAGAGTTGGGGGAAATCATAGTTGTGTGGGTTGGACGAAGGGAGTGGAAGAGATGGTCAAAGAGGGAGAGACAGGAGTCTGTCGCTTGAATCATGACGGTGCCATTATTGTAGAGTGTTATGGTGAGAGAGCCCTTAAAGCTCGTGGAGGGGGAAATTTTTAGCCGCTGTCCATGCGGGATAGATGAGGAGGAGGAGACGTTGAAGAAATTGAAGAAGCTGGTGGACCAGGAAGGGATGTCATGGGTGAAAAAAATTAAGTCATTTTTTAGCTTCCCTAGGTGCCCATTATGGAATTGATCAACAAAGAGGGAATCAGGGAAGTGTTCAATGGTGTTGTGCTTGAACCGTTTTGCTGCTGCTTTGGACAGATTGGGGGGATAGATGACTTTGAAGCAGTTAACTCCCGACTTAATTCGAATGGAAGCCATGATAGGGAGAAGAGGGGCCACTAGGGTAGCGATAGAGCAAAAAGAATAATATGAAGAGGAGGGTACATAAGCCGGAAGACGAGTGAGGATAATCCAATGAGATAGAGGTCAGGAGGCTACTAGACATGCAGGGCCAGGGACTCTGGTCTAACTCCCTAATAAAACATCATACCGGTGGGATAGAAGGCTGGCTTGCCTCCAGCAGTGGAGAGGGTGTGGGATCATACCGGGGCAAACCCTACCACCCGGGATTGGGACCTCCCAGTGTGGAAACCCGCATGGAAATGGGAGTCGCCTATAGGATCGCAGTGATGGGGAAGGACATTCTTCGGCTCCCCAGGGAGGAGGCCCAACTGGACACCATACCTCAACCAAAAGCACAATTAGAGGAGAGCAAAGTGGGCGCCAATTATGTGAATTACTCATCCCATGGGCCACCGATCGAGCCAGGACAGCCCAATAGGAAACAACACACCCAGTCAGGGACACCAGTTAGAAAAATGTCAGCAAAATGTGAGAGTCATTAAACCCAAGTGACCGTGAACCCGTACTTGTTACTTGCAAAACGAAGGGATAGACAGGGGGATCAAACGGGACCGTAGGAGATCAGTCCGATGAACGCATTACCCTCAGCCTTATCCAGCGCCACGTCTGGTTCACAGGACGCTCTGGGAACCAAGCGAGGACAGGATAGTTTCACTGCAGCAGGACTACTAGGAACCAGATAGCTCCTTGGACCAACAAGCACCACTCAGAGTTGCAGTACACACTACGGTGGTTGACGATACCAGCCAGCCAGCTGATCAAACAACTCCAATCAACCATCCTGCACTACGCTCGGCGGCTCCACCATGTCTCATCAGCAGACTGCACCCGACACACACAGTGAGGTAGAGTCGCTGGTCTAACAGGGCCCAGGAGCATCGAGAATCATGCGTCGCTCCGGACTTTCCACCGTAGTGATCTTTCCGGGAGCACCCCCTGAGATGGCAGAAGAGACACGGGGCGCAGATCCTGGTGCGGCGGCCGGCGTTACAACCAGGGCAGCAGGGCGGAACGCGTGGGTATATTAGGCCGGCAATAGGGCCTGGTGCCCTGCAATCCTAACAGTCCCCCGAGCCAACTGGCCATCTCAAAGAGGGGCTCAAATGCCCTATGACCCAAAAGTTCCGGGCGCGCTGCCTAAGCAGCGAAAGTCAAGGGTGCGCAATCTGCGCAGGTCTAAACGTTGCAGCTGGCACTAAGTGCTGCGCAGCTGTGAAGGTCAGGGCTAAAGGAGGGCATCTCACTCCTAACTGCCAAGGTATGTCCCCCAACCCAGGTCTAAACGTTGCAGCTGGCACTAAGTGCTGCGCAGCTGTGAAGGTCAGGGCTAAAGGAGGGCATCTCACTCCGAACTGCCAAGGTATGTCCCCCAACCCAGGTCTAAACGTTGCAGCTGGCACTAAGTGCTGCGCAGCTGTGAAGGTCAGGGCTAAAGGAGGGCATCTCACTCCTAACTGCAAAGGTATGTCCCCCAACTCAACATTAGCCTAAACGGTGCAGCTGCCCACTATTTGCTGGGCAGCTGTGAAGTGATAAGGCCTGGCACTCACCGTGCCTTTGGGGCCTCACTTGCCTCTGCAGGCACAGCACCGCAACCAACAGAGGCAGAGGGGCTGCAGCACGTCGACTCGTGGTCATGAGAGTAATAGACTGTGAAGGGGTCAGGTCGCCATGATAGGGACAGGCAGAGGCGGAGGGGCTGCAGCACGTCGACTCGTGGACTTGAGAGTAACAGTCTGTGATGTGATCAGGCCGCCATGATAGGGTCAGGCAGAGGGAGGCGTATGCCAGCGTGGGTGCAACAACCCCCAGATGATCCTGCTCAGACAGAACCAATCCTCAGACAGATCCACCCCTTCCAGATCACTGGCCTTCGTCTCAGCGTTTCCCTGGTCTGCAAGTTAGGGGCGCGTGGCATTTGAGGAACTCACTGGGCACTCCAGGGGCAAGTTTTAGAGATTCTTTGAGGTACAGCATATAACTCACATTTCTGTGTTTGGAAGTCGGAGGAGGGTGAAGCTGCACGGGGCCGCCATCTAAGGTCAGGCATCCGGGTTGTTTTCTGCTGTCCCTTCCTCTCTTCTATTCCGTGGTCTGTGCATTGGGAGCGGGCGGCAATGGTGACACTCCAGCGAAGACCGTCATGAGTTGACGTCCAAAGCTGTTTCGCTAATCACCGGCGTCTTCTACTTGACCAGGCGATTCCCGTGCGAGAGCCCTTGCCATCCATTGCAAGGTCAGGCAGTCGCAGTCAGGAAATTAGTGTTGGCTCGTTGCTTGTTCCTCCTTGGGTGCGATAGAGTACCGGTAGGTCCTGATCTTAAACCAGGCAACAAGGGGGGGGCAGCGGGGATGAGCAGCGTTCCGTTCGCTCCGCTTGTTTTAGAATACGGATCGCGGGGCCGCCATTTTGTTTCCCAAGGCAAGGCCCGCAGCGGCAGGGTGCATTAAAGTTCTCTCGGCAGCGCGGGGGCTTCCAGCCTTCAAGAGCGCTCCCGCTGACTGCCGCGATGTTCCGGTGCCCGCTTCTATCATTCAAGGCTCTCAGCGCCAGCCAGCTCCGATTATGCCGCTGCTTTTAGAAGACGGGTCACGGGGCCACCATTTTGCTTCCCACGGCGAGCCCCGTAGCGGCAGTGAACAGCTGTGTTATCTCGGCAGCGCGGGGGTTCTCAGCCCCCAGGTGTGCTCCCGCTGATTGCCACTCTCCGCTTGCACCCAGGACTACATAGAATGGACCCATGCGGAAGCTGCGGGGGGAGTCACCACCTTCCATTTCTGTGTGATCATTCGCTTCGCCAGGAGGAAGGCCAGGTTGGCAAATCGTGCTACCACCCTCTACTTTTTGCTGCATCGATAAAGCCCTAGGAGACAGACCTCCCAGGTATAGGTGATCACAAATCCAGTGCAGTGGGTTAGATGTGTCGTGGCAGCATGCCAGTATATAGCCAGGGAAGGGCATGACCAGAGCATATGAACTATATCTACACTAAAGTTATACAGCGGGTGCAGGCAGCATTGGTACGATGAAAATATCAGTTGATCTTACTAGGGGTCAGGTAAGTGCGATGTAGGATATAAAGCTGGATCAATCTGAAGCGTGAGTTACGAGAGACCAAGGAAGGATATGACAGTATGACCTAACAGTCATTGTCTGTACAAGCATGTCCAAGGTCTGTGTCCCAGTGACCATGCAATGTAGCAAAGGGTAATGCTGTATGAGTGCAAGGCGCCAGCGATCCACCGGGTCAGGTGTCCGCCCATGCCTAGTACGTGCAAGTATTGCAGGACTAAGTGTTGCTGACGTTCCTCCTGCACTTCACCCCTTGATTGAGTCAGAACGTCAATAATGGAGGCATGTAATAACAAGCATTGGAAATGCAATAGGTCTCGCATTTGTTTGAGTTAGAGCTATTGGCGTTGTAAATGCCAATGTCTTTTACCTATGTGTTATGGAGTGTATGTATGTGGTGTGTAGTGCAAGTATATGGGTTGAATTGGAATAATTAGTTGTGGAATTGTGTGGAGTGGATTTGTGTTGCGGAATTATGTGGCATTGCTTGCAGTGGAAAAATGTGTATAGTAATTATGTGGTTTTGAGTGTACTGGAATTATGTGGAGTGGGATTGCGTGTTATGGAGTGTAATTGTGTTGAATGGTATTTTCTGTTGTTGAGTGCTATGTCGCAGAGTTTAATTATGTGTTGTGCTGTTGAATTTTGTGACATGATGTGGAATTGTGTGGTGTGCATTGTATATGTGGTGTGTTATGTAATTGTGTTGCAAGGGCCGTACCAAAGGTGAAGGACGTGATTACATGGCTCGGCCCTGACGTGTCAAGGCAAGATGAACCTTGTGGTATCGTTAGTGATATATAAAAACACTAAACCAGATTAAATGGTTTACCTAGAATGTCAATGTTTTAAAAAAGGATGCGAAATAAAGACACAACAATGTTGGAAAGCCAATGATAAATCTTTGAAGGGCCCTATTAAGAATGAATGGTATAAGCATAATTGCAATTTTTCGAAATTTGCACTTACTCAAATAACTTTGGGAAACGTGCGGAAATGGTGAAGGTATCATGGCTAAATAATTTGAAATTACTAAAGAGGCTGCTCAGTTATGCATCCCCTTATCACAAGGGCAGCTATGAGCAGAGCCCCTGGAATTATGCAACAAGGGAAGCCTTAATTTGGTGGCATGGTTGGCAAAAGTGTGCAAAAAAATGCAAATTATGCGGCATAAAGCGCCACAGGATACGATAGCATGACGTTATACAGCGTGAGAAGTTTTCACCTCATTAGTACAAGAATAACAACGAATTGCAGCAATAAGCAACTGGGAGCTTACCATCCAACCTTTTAGAAGGTCCTTCCACTCACTAACAGGTAAAACATTTCCGCATTTTAATAACTTTATATCAGTTGGAGCTAGAAACTGTTTTGGGCTAAAATCTGTAAATTGGACAGGATTTTGGTTTATGTGACAACCCCATTATTATGAACAAAACGCTTGTACCTCAGAATGGCATCATTCGAGTGGCCCTGGCCATGAAGCAGTAGAGTAGGGGCAGTAGAAACTGAGAAGGGTGCTGTTCTATAGAGGGAGCCAACTGTTACAGTTGCATGTGTATTGCACTGGGGAGCCAGTTAGATTTTAAACGCACCTAGTAGAGAATGTGGCTGGCCTGAAAAAGTATTCATAATTAAGGAGAGAACAGTGTGGATTTCAAGACCCTTTGCCCACGGACCGGTCTTCGCTTGATACTAAAAGCCGAATGCCTGCACTGTAGTAATATGGTATATATTGAAAGGTGAAGGGTCCAAAGAACGCAGCTTGTAGCTGAAAGTTACTACTAGGGAAGACCACCTCAGGGAAAAGACAAGATCTGTGGGTCCGTAATGTGCCGGTGCAATCTTATTTCTGACACAACAGAATGATTTTTTTTGTAATGTTATTGGGGAGATAGTTGAACGTGTTTTATATATTTATTTATAACTTGGCCCAGACCAGTAAAGCTTCATTACGAGGTATTAAGTATTTGTGCCACACTCATTACTGTAAAGCAAAGGAAAGTCACTAAAAAGCTTACACAGTAGTTACTAAGAAAACCAAACAAAAATGAAACCATGCAAGTGTCCAGATTAGCAGGGGGTACTATTGATGGTGCGCTGCTGCACATTTTTTACAACTTATTCCCAAATCCGACATGACTGTTGTGTTAACGAGCAAGAAGGAAGTTTACTCTGGTGTTCACATAAATTGTTTTGTATTCCCGTAATTTGTAGAATTTGTGCGCAACTAAAGCGCCGCAGTCACCTGCACTTCTATTGCTACGTGTAAAATCACCACTTTGAAAAGTTAAATTATATATATTTTTTAGGGAGGTTCACTTAGTGGGCTCACGCCTTGCAGTCAGTACGTGTAACACAATGGCACGTTTTATTTAGAAAATGCAGACGGGGAAGAGAAGGAAAGCCATGTGTGCATCAAATGTGGCATGCAAGGCAGTACAAACATGATTGCATTTCTGAAATCACCTATATGCACTGGTAAAAACATACAGATAAAAACAAATATTAATCTTTATTTGTAAGGCAACTTGCTCTTACCAGAACACGCTAAACGTGTTTTTTAATAAAATGCCGTCCACTCCGATAAAATACACAACATTAAAAAACATTAGACAATATGCTTTGGCGGTAGTGTGCAGCAACAAACAAAAGGCAGGGGACAAGCTCTGTGTGTCCGTAATGTGCCGGTGCAATCTTATTTGTAACACAACTGAATGCGCTGAATGCGCTTGATTTCTAAAATGCAATTCGGGAGATAGCTGAACGCGCTGTATTTATTGATAAATAACTTGTCCCAGAGCAGACAGGCCACACTTATTACAGTAAAGCAAAGAATACTAGTTCGTTGTTAACAATTTGTTCAATATTAAGCAATTTGGTTGAACTTACCAATGTTTGAGTTCTGTCAATAAAATGCTGGTTACCTCTGCGCCTTAGTTTAAAAGAAGTATTTCTGTGCCACGCCCATGGACAGAACTTCCTGAAGGGGCTAAACATTAACATAGCCTTGTCAGCAGACTGAAATTCACCCCTTGCACAAGGCCGGATGCTGTTCACGCTATGTAGCCGCACAGTAAGCCGGGAAGAAGGTAGTGTGGAACCCAGCAGTACGTCCTGCAGCCTCCGGAAGCAGCTGCGATTATTTAAGATTAGCGCAGCAGCAGTGAGGCTTGCGCAGCGCTGATCTTGAGCAAATAGTAATAAAAATCGGGCGCATGCATAAAGAATGCATTTTTAAAAAGTGCAGAGCGCGCTAAGCCACAAAGAAAGTAGTGTGGAACCCAGCAGAAAAAAGAAAGCCGTGCAGCCTCCGGAGGCAGCTGCCATGATTTAAGGTTAGCGCGGTGGCCGTGAGGCAGGCGCCGCACTGATCTTAAACAAAATATAACAAGCGGGCGCAGGCATACAAAAATAAAAGCGTGTGCCGCTGAAACATGGAGCGCGGCCCACGAGAAAAGTGATGCGTAGGTTTGCAAATTTATTCTATAAAGAAGAAACAAAAGCGGGCGCCATGCACGTGTAGAAAAAAGTTATGTAGAAAAAAGTTATGCATGCATGAAAATAAAAGAGGTAGTTCCCAAACAAGCATATGTGCACTTACAGCGTAATGAAATGGTAGTTGGCCAGTGCTCCTGAGCAAAACACGGAAGTGATGCCTCAGGAGTGCCAACCAATGAGGAGCCAACTAAGAAGAGCGATGGAGGAGTGAACCAACTGCAAGCGGCAGGTGGGATTCCACTCAGTGTACTGATTACTGCAGGACTTGCAGACAGATCATGCGCTGATGCTTGACTTAAAAATGGCAAAAATATGAAGTAATACGATTTCAAAATGTGCCGGATTATGCCGCATAATTTGCCTTTTCTTACCACATAATTTACTCACCCTGCCACATAATTTAGCCCTCTTCTGCCGCATAATTGCAGTGTTCCTGATGTTAGGGTAATCCATGGCAGTGATTTTGTTCCTGTTTATATTTCCCATTCTTTACTTAATCTTGCATTCCCCAAGAGTGGTAGCTATTTCCAGCATGTGTGTTTCTGTATTTCATTTCACAGCATATTACTCTTGGATGATGCACCCAAACTAATATAAACTTATTTTGACTTGTACAAAAGTGGTTATCTATTTACTTACTTACATACTATTGCGTGACCTCCTCTGATGCGTTGGTAAAACTTACCTTTTGTTCTGAATTATGACCTCCTGTCCTGAATTTTGACCCTTTGTCCTGAATTTTTACACCCACCGTCCTGAATTTGCACCCATGCCAATTGGTCACGCAACACAGCGGGCCAGTACTGGTGATCCTTTAGCCCGCACCACTGTGCATTGTAGTACTTGTGTTTTTGCTTGATGACCACTCAAGCCGTGTTTAATGCTTTCCTATTGCACGAGCTTCATACACACATTTGTAAGTATAAACATTAAAATTCCAGCCGACAACCTGACAGGCCACATCCCAGCAGCGTCACAGGCTTCTAATACCTCTGCACTTCCCTTCGGTACTTTTTTTCCACACATTCCTCCTGGTCTGTCACACCACCTCAAACAAACATATACAAACTGCACAATTAACATATTTAGTAACCTATTCCTCCAACTCACAGCTAAACCGCCTGCCACGCTTCCCCGTCTAGATTGTATTCCTGTGTTCCCGCCACAAAATAACCTAACCGTTTGTTACCCCTGGGTGTTGTCAGGAACCTCTTGGTGCCCCGCAGTAAAGCCATGGCAGGCTCCGAGTCCGCAATCAGCCTGACACCACGTACGAGGATTTTCCGCCCTGACCTCACGCTACGGAGGCAGCCATGTTGTCAGGCTTTGCGCTTCCGGTTCACTTGCAGCTCTGGCGGCCATCTCTCAGAACTAAACGCATCACTGTCAAGCCTTCATAACAGGGAGTTTGGGGTAAATCAACAGAAACGGTTAACTTTTCATTTCGTAGAAAAATACACATTACATTTGAAAAAAATATTTTTGAGGAATTCATTGTAACAATGTTTCGTACGAAATAATGAATCGCTTTTGATGTGATTTTTTTTTTCTCCATTTTTAATTTGTTCTTGTTAATGGTTTAACATTGCCATGTCTCCGCTCTGTTGGTCAACAGCAGTAACTAATTCCAAAAGGTCGCTTGTGCCCCTTTCCCTATGACCAAATCTCCTCCGGAAAGCAGCATCGTTATTGAAAGCCAACACCAATTTAATTATCGTTCGTTTAAATACATTTAAAAATGACGGATATACAGTCCAATCTTTTAGACACGAACTCGACCATTAAGAAAACCAGTGATGTGCGCGCACCACAGAGGAGCGGGGGGGGGCGAGGGAGCCTGTCTGTGCCGCGCGCTGATGCGCGTCCTAGACACGGACGGGAATGGGCGGAGCAAAGGCGGGACATGCGCCCGCCTTTGCCCAATTGCGTGCCGTTTTTGCCGTTTACAGCCAATGTGGGCTTCCGAAAGCAAAACCACACGCACGAGCGTGTGGTTAGCTTTCTGAAGCCCATACAAGAGGTCTCGCGCTGTGCGAGCAGGGCTGCGCACTGCAACGCTAGGCGCGAGACCTAAAAAATGGCCTGTCCGAAGTTCTGTACTGGCTGTCAAGTCACCTATAGACAGGAGAGAGTCGTCGCTATATAGGTCACCTATGCTGTGCAAGCCCTACGCATGCTATGGTGTCAGCATATTAAGGATCTTAAGCATCTTGGCCACGTAGCATGCCATGAAGGTGCAGTGTGGAGGCATACGGCATGATGGAGCGGGTAAGAAATGGCACCCTGCGATAGCATCTGTGCGCAACGTTAAGAAGAGGAATGGTTGGTGTTGGAACCTTAGTGAGTGGGTGGAATGAATGCAATACACACTCCGGGTCCGAAGAGGGGAGAAATGTGGCAGTCAGCAAGATTCGTGCCCGCAAACCAGCGTGATACTCATTGGAGTTGTGAGGCCAAGTAATCATGTTCAAAATTGGGTACATTAAGTCCCCCACTGTCTGTCGGAAGGCAAAGTTTGAGCAGTGCTACTCTGCGACGTGTTATGGCAGATAAGGTCACCTATCCTGCGCTCCTCTACTCCCATGTGTGTCCACTGCCCAGCTGCGGCCCGTGCAGGTAAGAGCGGTGGGCCACGTTGGGGGGGGGGATTCGACAGCTGACCACGAGGGAAAATTAAATAATTAATTTTCCCTCTACATCTGTCGAAATTCCCCACAGCTCTTACCTGCACGGGCCGCGGCTGGCACTGCCCCCGCCCTGTGCTCCCTGACCCCTATCTTGTGCTCCCCATTGCTCCTCCCCTATGGTCCCACTGCTACTACCCTCAGCCCCCCACTGTTCTTTCCGTGTGCTCCCAGTACCCCACCTTTGTGTTCCCTTCCGACCCTTTTCTGATGCAGCTGTGATCGTAGCTCTTCCCGCCTTCCCCTCTATTCCGATCTGATGGGCTCCCTTTTCACAGCATCTCAGTGCAGCAGGTATCACTTGCCAAGCTCAGCAGAACCTCACCTACCACGCAGGAGGAGACACCCCAGACGAGCACCCTCGCCAGTTGCCCAGCAAGGAGCACCCTTCCAAGTCCTAGCACCATAGCCCATTTAGGACAGGGTGTACCCCCTACCAGTGATCTAACTAGCAGTAAGCACCCCCTGCTCGAATTCCTCATCAGCTGGTTATCAAATCCCCCCTCACCCCCCATCCTCCGCTAACACCATCACCTGCTGGCCAGACTCAACATTGTTCTGCATTCTGTCCATCAATTGTTGTTTTTGCATTTGTCACCCCGAGTGGGACGGGTATGCCAAGACGTGGGTCCCGTGCTCTCCATGCTGCTGGAATCAAGCTATCCTGGCTGAAGAGGGGTGGAACCCCGAAACCGGTCCTAGGATGCTTGTTTCCAGTCCAGGGAGGACCTGGCCTGGCAGTTCGGGCTGGACTGTTCCCATGAGGCACAGGGTCAAGACTGATTTGCATATGGCTGGGTTCAAACTGGAATGGCATGGTGAGCAAAAAAACGATGGATTTAGGCCCAGATCTCTGTACTGGGGTGAATGTATGACATTGTTCTGCATTCTGTCCATCAATTGTTGTTTTTGCATTTGTCACCCCGAGTGGGACGGGTATGCCCAGACGTGGGTCCTGTGCTCTCCATGCTGCTGGAATCAAGCTATCCTGGCTGAAGAGGGTGAAACCCGAAACCGGTCCTAGGATGCTTGTTTCCAGTCCAGGGAGGACCTGGCTTGGCAGTTCGGGATGGACTGTTCCCATGAGGCACAGGGTCAAGACTGATTTGCATATGGCTGGGTTCAAACTGGAATGGCATGGTGAGCAAAAAAACGATGGATTTAGGCCCAGATCTCTGTACTGGGGTGAATGTATGACATTGTTCTGCATTCTGTCCATCAATTGTTGTTTTTGCATTTGTCACCCCGAGTGGGACGGGTATGCCCAGACGTGGGTCCTGTGCTCTCCATGCTGCTGGAATCAAGCTATCCTGGCTGAAGAGGGGTGAAACCCCGAAACCGGTCCTAGGATGCTTGTTTCCAGTCCAGGGAGGACCTGGCCTGGCAGTTCGGGCTGGACTGTTCCCATGAGGCAACGGGTCAAGACTGATTTGCATATGGCTGGGTTCAAACTGGAATGGCATGGTGAGCAAAAAAACGATGGATTTAGGCCCAGATCTCTGTACTGGGGTGAATGTATGACATTGTTCTGCATTCTGTCCATCAATTGTTGTTTTTGCAGACTCAACATGAAGCACCCCCCTTTAAGCCCTGGGCGGTGCTGGCCGCAGGTGTTGGGTCCCCTGCAACCGACTGGCACAGCCTGGCTCGCCGACTTTTGCCTCTCATAATACAAGATTTCTCCACCAGTTGCCAGATCAGTGGTCTTTCACCCCTTACGTCCTCAAAGCTGAAGGGGAAGCCTTTATCTCTGATCAAGTGGGTTTCTATACTGCCAGGAGCGTCAGCTACAGAGTCGACCTGAATGGATTGCTCTACTGAGTGTCTGAAAGCAGCCTGTACTTGACAGTAAGGACACAATCACTTGTACATATTTTCTGTGAGCATAGAGAGTAGTGCTGTTGATTTAAACAACTGCACACAATCATAGCATTGCAATCCATATACTTCTAAGGTATTTAAAAAAGATGAATGTAGTAAGCGCAGCTTCGCAGATACATTTCTGTTTCTTTAAGAGATGAAAGGCCAGGCGTGGATTTCTAGAGATTTTACTGTCGCTGGTCATTACATCTGGCTGTTCCTGGACTCTTTTCTCTCTGCAGCGTATCAGAGCGTGAAAGTCTTACATTCTCGAGTCCGTTGTAAGCATTGTTTTGAGTTTTAAATTGTGAGGTAATGGCCAACTGTCCTTTCGTGTGTTTGCACTCACTTCACTCTTCTAGGCCCTTGGAAACCTCTTGGGTGTAGCCTTGGGCTTGTTAAGGGATTAGTTAGCCTGGGAGAGGAAAAAGCAGTGTGATGGGCTAAAGGGAAGTAGGCAATACTAAAAGGGCTAGAGGCAGGGAAGGGGGTAGGGCACTTGCCGGAACAGTAATATGGGTAGGTTATTAGGGATGCAGAGTGGACTGGGAACTAGAAAATTAGTCGTATGAATCTGACCAAGACTAGCAGAGACTGCGAAAGCCAACTGGAGATGGTTTCCGAGCACAACCAGATGATGTCAGGGACGCTCCAACATTTCCTTGCCACAAGCTCTGTATTAAACAAATATAATAACTGCACCATTTAATGTAAGTATTAGCATATCTTTTCTCTTCATTATTTTACTGTGTCTGAAAGTTGAATGTATAATTCAGTTTTGTTTAGCATCAGGAGAGCGTGAATGAGCTGAAAACAGCTAATAAACTGAATTTTGTTTAAAAACGGAGATCACTAAATAAAGGAGGATCCAAAATATGTCTCGCCCAGGGCCCCATAAATCCTCAAGTTGGCACTGGCCGTGCTCTGTCACGTTAACAGATCCTTGTTCAGGGATAGCTAGATAGGAGCACGTTAAATACTCACCACACAGAGTTTTCTGTCTTGTGCTAGGTTTTGGAACATGATCAGAGTGTACCTGGTCCTGCACGCGTCAAAGAGCCCGCTGCGTTCCACGAAGAAGGAAACACATTGAAGAAAACGATGACAAAGGTTTCAGAGTACAGGTACGACAACAGTGGTCTTTACCAAGGCCTTTGTCATTTGCGTGCTATTCTTCAAGATGGCAAATGCTACACCCACACTATTTCATGGGAAACCAAAACTGAAAGTTGGAAAAATGTACCCATTGATCTGCTCTAAAGTAAGGGCGATTGTCACACTCGAGTGTTAATGTTGGTAAAAATGTCTTCCATTTCAGGAGTACTTAAAATCACAGTTAGCTCGTTCAGTCTCGCCTAGGCAGCGCTTGAGCGGTCTCTTCGAGACTTGTTGTATTCAGGTATGGCCTTGAAGCTCTGCCCATTTCCCACCCATCTTTTCAATTGGCTCCTGTTACTGTCCTTTCTAAATGTTTGCTTTTGATTTGTGAGTAGGCTTAGTAGTACTTCCTTAATACTGCCTTTTCTCCTTTTGTAACCTGCCATGAGGACTGGCCCTCTTACGTGTGTGGTTACTTGGTATGTTTTATTTACAGTTTGTGAGCACTATTTTACTACTGACTTTCTCCTAGCTGCTGTTGCAGGCAGGACAAGCTCGCTCGCTTGCTTCACCCAGCACACGTAGTGAGGCACGCCTTCATCTTTAACAATTGTGGCCGTGCCTGTCTTTTCTCTGGCGCAGCTCGCCAAAGTCTATTTTTTCAATATTATATACTTTTAGTAAGCAGCGCGGCACAGGCAGCATGCTGCACTGCTTACAAAAAACCTACAATATTGAAAAAATACTGTTTGGCGAGCCGCGCCTTTCTTTTCTCTGGCGAAGCTCGCCAAACTCAATTTTTTCAATATTATATGCTTTTAGTAACCAGCGTGGCACAGGCGGCGTGCTGCGCTGCTTATGAAAAACTTAAAATATTGAAAAATTAGAGGTTGGCAAACTTTCAGTAATGTGAGACCTTTTGCATTGCAAATGCTTGTTTGTAAATGCTCCTAACTGTCTTCATATGGATACTAAAACCAAGTGACATAAAATGGTTTGCCCCGGATTACACAATTTGATTAATTGTTAGGGATGGCTTTAGAGCTTAAGTCTACTATTTAGGCCTCAATTACGAGTGTCCAGGGGAATTGGGAGATAATTTTCACATTCAATAAAATCCAATACCTCTGGTCGGCGGTTCCCACACCGCAATTACAATGCGAATGCACATGGTGCGATCGCATACTGCCATTTCTCTATGGGAGCTTGTGCTGCTGCCCCAAACCTGCTGTAGCGCAAGCTCTCATAGAGAAATGGGAACCTGTGTAAATCCCTGCACCGTGTGGCAGGCACCTCATGGTACCTGCCACACGGTGCAGGGATTCACAGGGGAGCACCATAGGTGGCCCCCAAACGGGGGGCCAGGGGAGAAGGGGGCCCCGCTAGGGGCCCCCAAAGGCACTTTGAGAGCAAATCCATGACGGAAAGGGCATAAATGGATTTGCTCTCGGAAAGTGCCATCATAATCTCGAAGGCGGAAACGCCTTCCTCACGGGATAATGTGGCCCTTCCGACTGGCTGAAGGGCTCCTTGAGCCCGTCGAAAGTCAGCCGTATTGACCGGCCTGTTTCAATTCTGACCGCCTTGATTGTAATACAGCAGTCGGAAGTCAAACCAGGGATGTCGGTTGGAAAGCCTCCGACCAGCTTACCGACCGACATCCTAATTAGCTCCTTAGTGTTCCCTTATGTGAGGACAAGCTATGCTTCTCTGACAAGCTCCAATAAGAGCAAATTACGTTTCAGGAGCTGCTTTTATTCATTGGGTGGTATTTTACTAACCCAAAGCTGAACAGTGTTTGTAAGGGGGAAACAGTTATAATAACGCGGGCTCAGCCACGTGTGTTCAAACAACGCAAGCTCTACCACGCTTGCCTTAACCACGCATATGCCTTAACCATGCATATGCCTTAACCACGCATATGCGTGGTTAAGGCAGTGTGGGGTCTAGCTGCTGCTGGGTGGAAGCAGGAAGGATCGGGAGAGCAAGAGGACGCGGTGAGGTAAGTGGGGCTGGGGCCGGGTTTTGGGGGGTGAGGGGTAGTTTGTATGGGTTGGGGGGTCATTTCAGGGCTGGGGGTTCGGGTAAGTTTTCAGGGCTGGGGGGGGTCGAGGTAGTTTTCAGGGCTTTGGGGGTCAGGGTAGTTTTCAGGGCTGGTCGGGTCGGGTAGATTTCAAGGATAGGGTGTCTGGGCAGTTTTCAGGGCTGGGGATGGTTGGGATTGTTTTCAGGGCTGGGGTCAGGGACGTTTTTAGGGCTCGGAGGGGCGGGGTAGTATTTAGGGCTTAGAGGGAGGGTGGGGTCATTTTTAGGGGTTGGGGGGCAGGGAAGTTTTTAGGGCTGGGGAGGGGGTTGGTTTTTAGGAGGGAGAAGGGTAGTTTTAGGTGTCAGGGTGGGAACTTGGCGTGCTGTTTTAGGGCTCAGGGCTGGGGGAAGGAATCAGGGTAGTTCTTAGGGCTTAGGGGAGGGAGGGGTCGTTTTTAGGACTGGGGGCATGGAAGTTTTTAGTGTTCGGGGGAGGGGGTTGGTTTTCAGGAGGGAGGGGGTCGTTTTAGGACTCAGGGCGGGGACAAGGGTCGGGGGTAAGGCTTACCTGTCAAGTCTTACCCACGGAAATGTCTTTGCCATACATGCCTTAACAACGCATATTTCGTTGTAAGGGCATGCTTGGTAACAGCATATGAATCATTAAGACTTGCGTGGTTGAGACCGCGTGGAATCGGCATGCATGGTAAAAGCATACATGGTTCCATCACACAACCTTTGTAAGGGTATATATGTATATATATATATATATATATATATCAGACACACTACTCTTTACAAGAAGACGCCGACATCCTGTTCCAAAGGGTTTTAAGCACTTTAATTCTCTCTCGGGATATACTGCAGGGCACTTTCATTCTCCTTCCTAACGCGTTTCAGCTCTCACAGGAGCCTTGGTCAAAGGAAAGTCTTTTATCCATTTTTAAACCGACCACGTGTCCATCATAAACGTTAAAGAACCACTTTTTTATTTGGTAGTTCTCCGGTCGTGTTATTTGCATGGAAAGCGCAAAAAAAAAAGCCTTCAATTCAATTAACTTTATGCAGCGTTCTGCATGTTAGCATTTAAGTTAGTAATTATAGCGCTGCAATTATCATCATCCTTATTTATGGTTTCAATGCGCTGAAACAAATTGTCATCACATACTTGGTGCTGCTGCCATGGTTTTAAATTACCTTTATACGCTTTTGTCCCTTCAAAAACTGCAGGCAGGAAACCAATATTCCAGCTTGCTCCCTTACCCCTCTCTCTTGTGATTTCATGTAGGAAAATCCTGTCTTTATTCACCTGTAGAGACGGGGCGGGTCAGGCTCCTTTGAAAACAACACCAGCATTAATTTCTTCGTACTGGAGCCCCAGACCCTGGCAGGGCGGCTTCGACGTGATGGTAGCGAAGAATCCCATCTATTTACACCAGACACACTTCTCGTTACAAGACGCCGACATCCTGTTCCAAAGGGTTTTAAGCGCTTTATTTCTCTCTCGGGATATGCTGCAGGGCACTTTCATTCTCCTTCCTAACGCGTTTCAGCTCTCACAGGAGCCTTGGTCACAGGTAAGTCTTTTATCCATTTTTAAACCGACCACGTGTCCATCATAAACGTTAAAGAACCACTTTTTTATTTGGTAGTATATATATATATATAAGTTTTGAGGTGATCTGTCAAGCAAGGGCCGAGAAAAAAGGGGGTCCCAAAACACATTTTCCCCGATACATTTTCCCATAGGGATTTTGAACACGGCTACAGCCCGAACCGCTGAACGGAATTACACCAAATTTGCATGAAAGCTAGATGTTGTTCCAGAAAGTGTGCTTTTTGTGATTTAGTGTAAATCCATTCAGTAGTTTTAGAGATATTCAAGGTTAAAATAATATAGATATCTAGTTGGCTGCCAACACTTCAACCAGGCTTGAAGCCGAGTCACACAAAAAATGTGACGAATAAATAAAAGGGGGCAGGGTAGGAATACCCTGACCCCCCCAGATCTGGTAGGGGGGGGGTCTCACAGTGACCCCGTCGGGGGTTAAAAAGATTTTTTTTAACAGTGCTGTGATTTCACGGGTGGATCCGCAGCAAAATGGAAAAAGGAAGCCCCTGTGTGGGCCAAATCCCAGGGGCATTACTACTGTTTATAAATATAGGAGTGGGGCTCATGGAGCCCCCCTCCTAGGATTAATAAAAGCCCAGAGGAGGACCGCCACCTCCCAGGGGCACTGCTCTGTAATAATGCAGGGGTGTACCAGTGGCTCACCCGCAGCCCTGGGGACAACCACCTCCCTGGGGCTAAGTAAACAAAATGAATACGGGGGGCCCAGCAGCCCAGGGGACGGCCACCTCAGAGGGGCAAAGAATGTAACGTAATGCAGGGGCCGCGCGTCCCCCCCACAGCCCCAGAGACAGCCACCTTCCCGGGGCTAAACATAAAAGAATGCAGGGGAGCTCGGGAGGCCCCCCAAAACCCCTGGGATCGCCAACTCCCCGGTGCAATTATTAAACTGTATGGCAGGCATGTGGTCCCACGTGCCCCAGAACCACCACCTCCCCAGGGCTACAATCAAATAATGAAGGGGGTGCATTGTGGCCCTAGGGACCACCACCTCCCGAGGCTAAAACACACGCTGCAGGGGGCCGCACGGCCTCCCTGGAGGAGTCACAGATGGTCCTGGAGGCCGCTACTCCCCAGGGCCAGCTCCTGCTACCTCCCAGGGTGCCCACCCTCAGGAGGTAGCTGTATGCTTTTGCTTGGTGGGAGCTGAGCTTGACCCAACAGCTTCCGCTTGCAGAAAGCAGAGCTTCCATCTTTTTCCCTGCACTCAAATATTCGTGCAGGGAAACAGATGAAAACATTGCTCCAACAAGCAAAATCCCCTGCTTGCTGGAGCAAAATCCCCTGCTTGCTGGAGCAATGCTGGCTCCCAAAGGAGTGGGGAGCCGGCTGGGACCGCGGGGGCATTGAGGCTCCCCGCTGTCCCATTTCACACTGGGTGCCCTGGGTAGGCTCCAGGGCACCCAGAAAAACATGGCTGGACCCAGGGAATGGAGTCCCTGGGACCTAAGTTGGCCTAGGGAGGTGGCCACATAGCCTCCTACCATTAAAAATGTATTATTTGCTCACAGGGAGGTGGTGGACCCCAGGGCCCAGGAGTCCATGTGCCCCCCCTTTTATTTAGTTAATGGAGCCCCGGGGAAGTGGTGGTCCCCGGGGCCCGGGGGGTCCATACGGCCACCCATATATTAATTTAATGTTGTTCCAGGGAGGTGGTGGTCCCGGAGGGGGGGTCTGCGTGGCCCCACTAACTATGTTAATGATGCTGCCCTGGGGAGGTTGTGGTCCCCTAGGCCCGGGGGGTCCGCTTGGCCCCCCTTGTATCTATTTCATGTTGTCCCGGGGAGGTTCTGGTCCCCGGGACCCAGGGGGGTCCGCATGATCCCCTCTAACGTTTTTAGTCATGTTTCCCCGCAGGGTTGGTGGGCTAGGGGTTTCAGCGTGGCCCCCTCCCCCCCCCCCATATATGTATTTTATGTTGTCCCAGGGAGGTGGTGGTCCCCGAGCGGGACCCAGGGGTGGTCCACGTGGCCCACCGTAAGTTTTTAAATTATATTTCCCTAGGGAGGTGGTGGTCCCCGGGGCCCGGGGTGTCCGCGTGACCCACCCTTATATGTATTTAATGTAGCCCCAGGGAGGTGGTGGTCCCCGGGGCCCATGCAGCCCCTAAAAAAACAAAAGGTTACATGGGTGTTATAGTTGGGAAACTGAATTTTCAAAAAACAGAAATTCACTTAAAAAAGCAAATATTACAGGGACGTTCTATTTAGAACATAGAATTTAAAAAAACATAGAAATTTATTTAAAAAACCAAAGGTACAGGGACGTTATAGTTAGATTCTGAATTTACTAGCACAAAACTATAGAAATTACAGCAGTGAGAAGTATTTCAAGTAACTATAACTCACACCCTAGAGTAACTATAACTCGTGCCCTCGCCATGCACTGCTACTTACCCCAGATATTACAGCACTCATGACATCTTTGATAAAGCCATTGATATTATCAATGTTATATTTGCAGTTACATTTTTTTGTGAAAAAACTGTGCATTGCCGTTTCTCTTGGCACTTTTCTCTCTGCCGAACGAACTATTACTGCGGGAGTCCCACAGGGCTCCTCTCTTAGTCCGTTACTGTTTAACATATATATGGCCCCCCTCATTTCGCTGATCTCGTCATTTGAGATTGAAGTAACGTCCTATGCTGACGACACTCAGCTGATTTTATCCTTGGACAAAGATTCAACCATTGCAGAATCAAATTTCAAGCTCTGCTTATCTGAGGTCATCCAATGGATGAAGGACAACCATCTCAGGTGTAATACTGATAAAACTGAGATCCTCCTGATAGGGAAAGATAACCCCTTTCAACCAAGTGCCTGGTGGCCGGAAGATGCTACAGCCCCCCCCCTTCTACCGTTGAAGAAGCAAAAAATCTGGGAGTGCAGTTTGACACCTCACTCTCCTTTCGACCACATGCCTTGACGGTGGCAGGGACTTGCTTTAGTCTAATTAAAACCTTTAAAAAATTCTTTGATTTCATTCCCCTTTCCGCTAGGAAGACTGTCGCCAGTGGCACTGATCCTCTCACGCCTAGACTATTGTAATAGTCTTCTGGCAGGGGTCAATAAATCCACACTTAAGAGACTACAGATGGTCCAACATGCGGCAGCCCACCTAGTTTTGAAACTTCCTCGTAGGTCATCGGCATCGGTGGCGCTACAAACTCTTCATTGGCTGCCTCTACATAAGAGAATTTTATTTAAAATTCTCTTAATCACTTTCAGAGCAGTATCAAAAATTGGTCCAGTGTATCTTTCAGCTAGATTCACCCCATACACTACAGCTAGGACCCTCAGATCTTCTTCGGCAAACCTCCTTAAGCCTCCGTGCTTTAGATACAAATCCAAGGGAGGGAAATCGGTAGCCTCTCTAGGAGCCAAAGCATGGAATCTCATGCCAGCTCAACTGAGGCTCGTGAAAACAGAAACTCAGTTTAGGAAGGCACTGAAGACTTGGATCTATGGAGCCCCGGATGATTTTTGCCGATCGCTCATATAGGGATTCACCACTCTCGGCTTAGCTTGATCCTCACCCGCTCAGAGCCAGGATGCTCCTCCCGGAGTGATAGTTGCGCTTTATAAGTACCCAATTCAATTAAATTCAATTCATTGCGGAGGCGCGAGCTATAGTTACCTTAGGGTGTGAGTTATAGTTACTTGAATTAGCTCTAACTACAAAATTTCTATGGTTTTGAGTGAGTAAATTCAGAATCTAACACTCATGGACAAAGTTCTCTTTAAAATCACCCTGCCGACGCGTTTCGGGGACATTGGTGTGCCTTTGAAGAACTTTTTCAAGTGCGTTTGATGGCAAGCGACCCACATGGGTAATAAATGGACTTCCAGTCCCAGAATTCAGTGGTACATGCTCACCTGAGCGTAATCATCCAATTAAAGTGAGGGGATGTACTGGGAGTCTCCGTCCGCCATCATTTGCACAAACTGCCTGGGAAGAAGGGCGTGATGCCCGAAACGCGTCGGCAGGGTGATTTTAAAGAGGACTTTGTCCATGAGTGTTGCTCTCTGCTTCAGCAGCATGATAACGCCTGCGAGTGCTGTTGAGGAGGGGTGAAGCTCTTCTCAAGCAGCAACCACAATTCTTCTCAGGTTGAAGTCACAAGCAAACCCTAAATTAACCTGTTGTCAACCCTCGCGTAACTTGCCACAGAGCAGTCAAGCTTAACTCAGAGGCAATGTGCAAATTATTGTGCAACACTTCATACAGTAAAACAGTGAAATACACCATTAAAGGAGCCCATGTCAGATTAGAAAAATAGAGTAATTTCTAATAAGTAAAATAAGACCAATACGACAAAAATCCAATCAGTAGAATGGAAGATATTCACTTTTAAAGGTTTCAGTGAAAAAAGCACTCAAAAGCCCAAAGCACCACTTGTGACTTTCTGGTCGTGCGAGACCGGGAGGAATTCACAAGTGCAGGCTGACCACGATGGAGCGTGGCTCGGATACAGGGATTAGGTGAGTCCAGCTGAAGGTTACATTCTCAGTCCAGTCAAAGAGTCCCCTTCGCTGCGCAGGGGGCCACGAGGAGCAGCGAAGCATCGCGGATGGTCACCGATGTAGCGCGAAGAGCAGGCCTGGCATTGCAGATGGGCATTGTTGTAGCACGAAGATCCTAATGTCACTGTCAGCGGTCAGGCTGGAACTTCACGATGGCACTCCCCACAAGGGGCCGATGTAGCACGAAGTCTCAGGCTGACGGTACTTCGCATTGGTGGGCTGTGCGAGTGACAAGGTTTTGGAGCCAAAGGGCCCATTTGCGGTCACGAAGAGCTCAAAAACTTCAAGCCAGTTTCTCTGAGGTCACACCAAAGGTCCAGTACCTGAGGGGCATCAGTTGGGGGTCATGGGCTTGCTCCAGCTGGATCTGGGTACTGGTTCAGGTGGTTGGGAGCCTGTTATGTCCGTTTGGCTCTGAACTGGAGGCCAGCAGACTAGCCCTTGCAGTCACCCTGGAACTCCTGGGTTCATGTGCACGTCCAGTCCCTCGGACTCAGGCAGCATTCCAGCAAGTCATCAGTCCAGCAAGGCAATAGTCCCGCAGGGCCCTGGGCATATGTAGTATCCCTTTACTAGTGACTTATAAGTTAATTAATTGGAGATAGGCTAATTTTACCATGTTTTAAGGGGTGAGCACACACACTTTACCACTGGTTAGCAGTGGTAAAGTGTATAGAGTCCTAAGGCTAGCAAAAATGGACAGAGGGTGTCGCCACAAGGGGGGAGGGGGTATCATCAGCTTTTGCTAGTGGGCCCGAACATTGTCTCACCAGGGCGCTGGTCCCTTTTTAGACTTTGTTTTGTCAGACTCTGAGTCTGTCGTGCATTTTGTATCAGAACTTCCCCTGTTCGGGCAGCATCTCCTGTTGGAATTTCCCATGTGTCTACAACCTCTGCCCACAGTCCAGCTATGGGGTGATAGCGCACCCCACTGGCTTCTTCTCGGTGCAATGCCGTCTCCTCCTCCCTGGCCCAGGTGGACACATCCTTCTCTCAAACCCCTAAGTCTAGGTTCAAAGTGGCCTTCTAGGCCATGGCTATCCAGGAATCTATTGGCAACTTTTTGGGTTTTGAGTCGGGGGATTGCACCTAAGAGACAGGACTGTATCGTGTTTGGAATGGATTGACCCAGACATCCGGATAATTTGTCTAGAATCTTGTTCCAGTAATCCCGTAGTCGGGGGCATCTCCATGTCATGTAGGCTGAAGTCAGCATCCAGGTATGCACACCGAGGGCAATCCCACAGCTCGCCCCGTATATGACTCGTATTCTGTGCGGTGTCAGGTATGTCATGTGGGTGTAGTTAAATTGTATACATTGTAGGTGGGTGTTCCTAGATACCTTGTGGTGATAACATAGTATCCAGCGCCATTCAGGGTCCAGGATCTCATTCCCCACCACCACCTCCCATGTGCTTTTGAAGTCATTAAGAGCCTCGCCCACCATCCTATTTAGCACCTCGTAGACCCAAGTTACCAGATGCCAGGCCATACCCAGTGTCAGCACCAATTGTAGAACTTCGTGTGTCTAAGGTTATCCATCCCCATTACCCCACAAGTCCCTGAACGACCATGCTGATGCTTCATATGTCAGGAACTGACCAGGGGGTAGATCTCTTTGGGCCATCATTTCTTCAAGTGGCATCAGAACCAGTAGCAGCCGGCATGGCTCGCGGGTGGGGGAGGGGTCATTATATTTTTTTAAAGCGTTTTGATTGGTCTCGAGCGCCGTGACATGGGGCTCCAGCCAGGGGCTAGAGGGGTGTGCATGTTCTCCATGCAGGCTGCAAAGCAGCCTGTATGGAGAAGGGCAAAGTGAGCATTACTAGTTTGGGCGGCCCTAGAGGGCCGACCAAACAGTCTTTGCGCACTCAGGATTGGGCAAACCACTCCTGCCCTGCTCGGACAGCAGAGCAGCCCCGCCCGCCGGAATATCAACCATAAAATGGTAATAACTAAAAGTTATTACCATTTTATGTTTTGGCCTCTGTGATCAGAACGCCCATGTGGAATCAATCCATCGTAGTTATAAGCCCAGAGTCCACCCAGTCTCCCATCTGAGCTGTCGTGAAGTAGGTTATGGGGTCACCATGTGTGATACCTACCACCGGCTTGGCAGCGGCGTACAGCTGCCTCCCACTAGTACACCAGACACAGTGGCGCCAGCAGTGCTAATAGCGCACCAGGGCGCTGTAGTTGTAATGCTGGGTGTAACAGTCTGGCTCACAAGGTGCCCTAGTTAGGTACTCGGCCTATGTGTCCCAGCTCCTCTTGTCGGGTCCCGTCAAGCCACAGAGAGGTCCAGAGAGGTCCATTGGAGCTGGGATGCCAAAAAATACAGTTTGAAGTCGGGGGCTCCCATCCCGCCCTCTGATGGTGGGTGCCGCATTGTGTCCAGAGACACTCTGTGGAGACCCTCGTCCCATATGAGTTCCCTAAGGAGGGGGTCCAGTTTTTGGAACCAGAACCTCAGTATGCCAACTGGGAGATTGCAAAGAAATACAGCAACCTTGGGAGCATCACCATTTTTGAGATAGCAATCAGTGCCATCGCGGGCAACTTAAGTGACCCCAAGAATTAAACACCTGGATCTAAGAGATCGCAATGCCCCACCCAGATTGGCATCCCGCAAATCTAGCTCTGTGATAATCTCTGAAGTCAGGAGTGCAGGTCCTCTTTTGTTGGCGGATGGTCTTTAAGGCTATTCTCAGAGTGCCTCTGTCCCAGAGTAGTGTACGGAGTGTCTTGTTTAATTTGTTGAAGTATTTATCGGGAAGGGGGCGTGGCTACGTCGTGCTGCGGAATGGCCGCCTTCTGAAGGGGCTCCGCAGACCAGGCTCCATTATCCCTGACAATCGCAGCCTTAAAACGGAATCTACAAATGCCGAACACCGGAATTTATTGCTGATCTTAAACACACTGCCGGTGCAAAGTTTTGCAGTCGGAGACCGAGCCAACGCCGGGTTATTCAGCCCGACTCACCGCAGACTGGCTGAGGAGACCTCATGGCGGCCGCGCAACAGCAGAGAACGTAATGGGACTGGCGAGCCCCTGGAGCCCAGGGCGACACTGAACGCGCCGGGCCGTACATCCGGAGGAGCCGGAGGCAAGCATTTCGGACGAGATCCAGGGTCCGGAACCTAATTACATCCCATGACTACTCCTGCTGAGGGCGCGACGCTCCGACATCGGGGGCGGAGGCGCCGGCGAGTCTTTAGGCCATGCTCTGGGCCTTATGCTGTGGAACTGAGCGGACCGCTGGGAGTCGGAGCCCGTTGGGCCATCGCGGACACGGAGTGCACCGGACGAGCTGGCCAGCAAGGAAAGGAGTCCCGGCGAGACCACGAGTTGCGGTGAGTGGGGGCCGGGGTTCTAAGGCGGTGCGGGGTCGCGCACGCTTCTCCTACACTGGCTTTAGCCCCACTTGATTTCCAGCGCCGTGGGAGCTGCGCTGTAGCGAGTGGTGTGCTCAGGCCTGCGCCGAGGCGATCCCTGGCTGCGCTGCCACATTGCTGGGAAAGTGCGCAAATTGGACGCTTGAGTGCCTGGGGGAATCGAGCGGGCCTCTATCTTCCCCTTTGGGCCTCCTGTGGCTGAGTGTTAGGCGCGGGGGTCTGATTTGGGAGTGTGGGTCCCTCTTGTTCTGGGCCAGCTCGGGAAACAATGGGCGCATAGGTACTGGCCTCCATCCGCACTACTAAGAGATAGCTGGCTCTCCCCCCAGGGAGGCGAGCTGGGTGCCCTCTTGAGAGTTACAAACCTGTGATATTTACTCATACCTACATAACTTGTGGTGCATAAAGCAGCTACAGCAGACTGCGCCACTTATAAGTACCGGAGAACACGGAAACAGTACTGTCACCCTGCATTGACCCCAAGATATCCAGTACTCTCTTTCTTTCCCCTTGCATACACAACGCCTGATCCAATGGGGAAGGCTGATCCCAAACTGGCGAAGCTTCCCTTTGAAAATAAGTGCCAGACCAGTACGAATGACGCAGGCCCTGAGCTGGACACTACGCAAGGGTCCAATGAACTTAGGAAGCAACAGGAAGAAGACCTGCGCACTAAACTGCTGGACGTGCGCTCCAGTATCAAAACTGTAGATAATAAGATAGACGCTCTCACCTCCAGTCTTAAAATAGTAAAAAAACGTGTAGACGTTCATGAGGGCCGACTTGATACCCTAGAGAACAGGTTGTCGGATACCCAAGATTCCCACGCTGAATCCAAAACGCAAATCCTCAACATGGAAAAAGTGTTAGCTGTGATAAAAGCTAAAAATGAGGATTTGGAGGCGCGCTCTCGGCGCAACAACCTCCGTATTATTGGGCTGCCGGAATCCACGACAATCCCGAAGATGGAACCCTACATAGAGGATTTACTACGGGACCTGTTTGGGTCAACTCCCTCGCAGGTTATGATCGTTGAGAGGGCGCATCGTTCATTGAGCCCTAAACCCCCGCCTGGTGCCCCGCCGCGCCCAGTAATCGCACGACTTTTGAACTATAGGGACAGGGATGCAATCCTCAGAGCAGCTAGAGACAAGAGCCCTATAACTCATCAAGGGAACTCTCTTTCCTTCTTCCCTGACTACACGCCTACAGTGCAAGCAGCACGCAGAGAGTTCATGCCAGCGAAACGTATCCTGCAGAACACCTCCATTCCCTATGCTATGCTATACCCAGCTAAGCTCAAAATTACATATGATGGAAAGACGCAATTTTTCACTGATGCTAAATCAGCCCTTAAGTACGCTAAACACATATGTGCAAGGAAGTCGCCATCGCATTCCTCACAACAAACTGTAGCGGAACAGAACTTAAGTAACAATGATTAATCCGCCTATCAAGTGAAACTGCATTTAATCATGCAAGCTGATTTATAATTGTGTTAATTACAAGAATATTGCTCGTTGTTTCGGGCACAATAGAAAATGGTCCACTGTTCATGATAATGTAAAAGTGTTGGCTCTTCTTCGGACAGATTCCGTATCACACGCAAAAGCCTGGTCACCCTGCCTCATGGCAGGTCGTAGCCGGCGTCCCAAGCCCCACAGGGAGATCTCCCATGTGCCTTTGTTTAGTTGAAAGGGTGTTTCTAGGGTGGGGGGGTGGCTACAAGTCACAACCTGATTGGGAGGTTGTTGTGGGTGGTGGGTGGAACGGGGGGAATATAGTATATCCAAACGCATGGTATTTCACTGCGCAGAATATGTATGAAGTGCATAGCACATTTGTTTCTCTTACAGCTCAGTTTATTTTTTATCCTTCACACGATTTACAGCAAGGAAATATTGCTTATTCTATAATTTGTGATGTTTTAATGTGCGATCTTCTCCCATATACACGTCCCATACACCTTATATGCTGAGTAATGACTGAGACCAAATTTCTTACATGGAACGTGCGAGGGCTTAATGATTTTCAGAAAGCACGGTTGATCCATACCTACTTAAGCAGGCACCGCATAGATGTAGGCTTCCTCCAAGAAACTCATCTGAAATACGATTCTGACCCTAAACTAAAGAATAGATATTGGGGTGAGATCCACTCGGCCCCCTACTCCAATTACGCTAGCGAGGTTGCGATATTGATCAAACGGGATCTTGGCTGGACCACAACACAAACACAAAAAGATCCTGATGGGCGTTATCTTATTTTAACCGGGACCCTCATGACAACTAAGATCACCTTTGTGGCAATCTACGACCCTAATGTGGATGACCCACAACTTTTCCTCAATGTATGGGCTAAAATAATGGCACTAGGAGAAGACACGATAATTTGGGGGCAGGGACTTTAACGTCACTCTTAACAATGACTTGGACAAAATAGGCGCTGCTCGCAACCCACATCCCAGGGCAGCCCTACACCTCAATAACATTATCCTTGAGCACGGTCTTATGGATATCTGGCGTAACAGGAACCCAACCACGAGGGAGGGAACATGTATTACTTCGCAACATAATGCCTGGTCTGGGATAGACTACTGGTTAGTCACACACGATATTGCTTCATGGACCATAGACACTCTACATCTTGCACGCACGTTATCTGACCACGCCCCAGTGGTACTGCACTGGAAGTTACCTCAAACATTACCCCGCGCATTCAGCTGGCCCCTACAACCGCACGCGCTCCTGGACTCTGTATTCAGAGAAGAGATCAGAACTGACATTACACAATATTTCTCCACTAATGAAGGGTCGGTGGACTCAGTCTCGATGCTGTGGGAGGCGTTCAAGGTAGTGATCCGAGGGGCCTGCATATCCAAGCAATCAGGGGTGTCGAGCTCTATTAGGTCTACTATAGTAAAACTTGAGCAAGAAATCTAATCCGCGGAGCAACTGTTTTTTCAGACTAGGGAACCCAGACACTTAGCGACCATACGAGGGAAAAATCACAGAATTTGAAGACGAAGCAGCGAGGGAGACCCGATTCTTGGGGAAACACACAAGAGCACGCAGCTATGGGGAGGGCGACAGGCCTGGTAAAACCCTTGCCAATGCACTCAGACAGCGCACATCGCCCGCCTTCATAGCCGAATTATTAGATGAAGACGAATCCCTCATTAGAGGGCAATGGGCTACACATAAACATCTTACAAAATATTACTCTTCACTATACACAGCAAATCAAAAAACACCCCACCCCCGAACTTAGTGAATATTTAGAATCATTAGAACTACTCTGGTTAAGTGACGCCCACAGAGAGTACCTGGACGAACCTTTTACAATAGCTGACATCACACAAGTCATTGGCAGTTTACCTGGCGAAAAAGCACCTGGGCTAGATGGTCTGACCACTACATTTTATAAAACTTATGCGGAGGAGCTGGCGCCCCGACTGTTGGATGCCTATCAGGAGTCAATGGAAGTAGGAATCCTCCCACCGACTATGAGGGAAGCAGTTATCATTTCCCTTCTGAAGCCAGACAAGGCATCTAATATATGTGACTCTTATAGACCTCTGTCGTTAATCAACGTGGATGCTAAGATCCTTGCCAAACTAATAGCCAACAGGCTACAGCCACTACTACCGCTCATAGCTAGACCAGACCAATCAGAATTCATTACGGGTAGGTCGACAGCTCACAGTTTGCGTACTTTCTTCGACACAGTACATTAGCTTGACCTCCAACTCCCTGCCATTGCAGTGTTTCTTGACGCAACCAAGGCGTTTGATTCCTTGGAGTGGCCATTCTTGTTCACGATACTACCAAGATTAGGATTCAGTCCCAACTTTATTAAATTAATAGGCCTGCTCTATACTAAGCCCACAGCCCGACTCAGAGCAAATAATCTAATATCGGAACCATTCTTTATAACTCGTGGCACCAGGCAAGGATGCCCACTCTCGCCACTGCTGTTCGCAGTGGCGATGGTGCCTTTAGCAGCCAGACTTCGCCAACACCATACCGCTCGTGGTCTGGGATTCACAGAGAGAGGACTGATAATATCAATGAATGCAGACGATATAACGTTATACATACGTAAACCAGATGAAAACCTTAACCCCGTGCTGAGAGAGGTCCTTCGATTTGGGGGAATGTCTGGCATACAGATCAACTGGTCGAAATCCTCTATTTTACCTCTGACTGAGGCCCCGTTGAAAGCCGACTTGGAATTCCCACTTAAATGGGCTGATGGGTCTGTAAAATACCTGGGGGTGTGGCTTAGTAGGGACTTACAGGACATATGGCGAATTAACTTTGGCAAGTTACTGGACTGGTTGGAGCGCAGATCGAAAATTTGGGCTGCTCTGCCTCTGTCCCTAGCTGGCAGAATCGCTATCACCAAGATGATAGTTCTTCCTAACTTTTTATATCTATTCATTAACATACCCATACCTCTGACCAAGGCCTTTTTTAACTCCCTGCGCTCTTTGGTGATTGCATTGGTTTGGGCCGGCAAACAACCTCGCGTGAGCTGGGAATTGCTGACTCGCCTGCTTTCTGGAGGTGGAATGGGTGCGCCTGACTTTGAACTTTACGCTCTATGTGCTCAAGCCCAGTTCCTTCCCTTCTGGGTACATCCCACCCCATTCCAGCCACACGTGGCCATTGAAACTGATGTGGCGGACCCTACTCCTCTGCACGTGGCTGTGTATCAGCCATACCACAGACTGGCCAATGAAATAAATTCTGTAGAAACCTTGCGTTGGGCCTGAGAAGGTTTAAGAAAACGTGTTGGGACTCCACTGCTCTACGCACCCTCCACCCCAGTTGTGCATCATCCACATTTTCCTTTTCTTAATGATGGGGGCTCCATAACACGGGCACGCAGCATGGGCATCTCCACATTGGGGGACTTGTACCCACAGGACACATTTTTAGAGCAGCCACAACAACGTGAAGACACTAATATATCACTTCTGAACTTATTCCTTTATTTTCAACTCCGAGCCACTTGCAGGACAATACACTCTACATTCCCAGCCCCCCCCCCCGATATAATGCAGCCGCTAGAGCATCTGTTAACCACACCTTCACCCCGTAGATTAATCACTAGATTATATAACCTCACGCAAACACACACCCCATGGATTGCACCTAGGACACCAACACAATGGAGGACCGACCTCGAAGAACTACCCACAGATGAGCAATGGTCATTTTGCTGCTCACAGCTGAGACATTTATCCCCAAACTATAAGTTGAGACTTATCCATTTCAAATTTATACATAGGGTATATCGCACCCCCATGCAGTTACACAAACTGGGGCTACGCCCGGATTCGCGCTGCTGGAAATGCAAACGGGAAGCCGCAGCCTTTCTACATATTGCGTGGAGTTGCCCGCCCATTGCTGAATTTTGGAAAGAGGTATATGATACCATACAAGCTGTCACCGGATTGTCACTGGAATGCACCCCACTGATGGCACTGCTAGGATATGTAGGGGAAATCCCACTGGCAAAACGTTGTTTGGTGGCCATGATGCTGCTACTTGCAAAGCCTTGACTAGCTATACATTGGGGTGCCCCTAGAGCCCCCCGGGCTGCTGCGTGGGTACGAGACATTGCCTACTGTCAGGAGCAGTTGGCGGTATTCTGGGATCTAATGCCTACGCATCTCGGCCACGGGACATATGGGAACCTTTCACTACCTGGCTCAATGTATGGGATGTGGACCTCCCAGATGGCCCTAATCAAGTACCGGCTGTCAATCTGACAGGGTCGCCCCAATAACTGCCTCAACACTCGCCAAATTTGTATAAATATTCCTTACATGTATGGGTCTGCCTAATTCGTAACACGTGATACGGTGGATCATGGTCAACCTTCTCTCCCCCCAATGTCGGAGCCTCAAATTCTTAGACTTGTCCAGCACACAGCAGAAACTGCTATGCTCTAATTACCATAACTGTGTAAATTGTGTTGATGTTTTACTTGGATTGTTCCTTTTTTTCCCTTTCAAAGAACAAGACGCACTGGAGATACGTACTTGCTTTTTATTCAATATTGCTGTTTCACACTGTATATAATGCTGCCATTTTGAGTAATGCTGTGTAGTGTCAACGTACAAATGTGCCTATACCATGTATATGTCTGACCAAAATTTCAATAAACAAAAGTTTAAAAAAAAAAAAAAGTATTTATCGGGAATAGTATATGGGGTGTTAAGCAATACGTAGAGTAGTTTGGGCAGAGTGATTATTTTGTACAGGACAGCCCTACCCATAATTGTAAAGAGTAGTTTGTGTCACTGTTCTGTGTCTGTTCAAAATTCTTCCAGATCTCTGTCTAGATGCAACTCCTGAAACCGGTTGAGGTCCGTTGTTATGTCGATGCATAAATATTTGAAACCTATCTTTATCAGCCACGTCCTCCCACAGGGATCAATAGTTCTGGGTCCGTTAGGTACACCAGCACTTTGTCAGCGTATAGCAATATTTTTTCTGGGTCATTTGAGATCTGGGGAAAGCCCAAAATTTCTGCCCTGCAGCACACCCAACAGGCCAATGGCTCTAGGCACAATGCAAACAGGAGGGGCGACCGCGCCAGCCCTGTCTCGTTCCTCTCACCAAGGCGAATGTTTCGGGGACCGTCCCATTGACCCTTACTGCCATGGTGGGTGCTTTCTATAAGAAGGCCATCCAGCTACAGAACTTGGGCCCAAATCCCAACCACTTCAGGGTCTCGAACAGGTAGAGCCAGTCTATGGAGTTGAACACATTCTCAGCGTCAAGCTATAATATTGCACTAGGTTCAGCATCCGTCTTAAGCCTATCCAGCCATAAATGCCGTCGTCTAAGACTCAGTCTCATGGCCCACCTCTGCATAAAACCTGGTTGGTCGGCATGTACCAGTTCGTATATCACCCCTGTCAGTTTGTTCCCTGGGATTTTGGCTAGGATCTTACTTTCATTATTCAGCAGGGAGCTGGGTCTATAAGAGGAACAGAGATTGGGCGCTGTAACTTTCTTAGGGATAACTACACTTATGGCATGGTTGAGGTCTGGAGGCAAGCTCCCTTCCTCTTTCGCTGCCTTGAACAAGTTCAGCAAATGGGGGTGGAGGAGCTTGGCAAAGCATTTGTATAGCTCCACAGGGAGCCATTGGTGCCCAGTGTCTTCCCTAGTTGCATAGTTTTCACTGTTTCTCTTATCTACTCAGTCGTCATGTCAGCTTTTAGTACATCTGTATCTGCTGTGTCTCAGACAGAGACGAGCACCTCCGCCAGGAATTCGGTTATTTCGTGATCTGCGCAATCTCTCTGGGTCCTGTAGAGCCTATGATAGAACATGACTTCTCTTTTCATTTTACAGCCCATTCCATTCACTTCCACAAAAGGACTGTAAATGGGTCAAGGTGTTGCATCATCATGTGCACTGGCGTCTGTTTTCCTAATGTGGGTTGCCCCGGATGTATGCCAGCAGTTTACTCTATCTTGTGCCATGCTGTGTCAGTGTGACCGAGCGTTTTACCCTACCCAACTAAAGGGCATATTTATAATGAAGTGGCGGAGTGCCGCATTAGCCTTCCTGGCTTAACGCCGCACTCTGCCACTTCAGAAAAACAGGGCTGCACCATATTTACAACAATATGGTGCAGCCCTGCATTTCCCCCTGCATTGGCGCGAAACTTAGCAGCCAAGCACCAACGCAGGCACCCTTGCTTCATAGTGCAAGGGTGTCTGCATTGAGGGGAAGATTGTTTATGTGCAGGGAGGTCTCCCTTCCTGCACATAAACAATCTTTAAATGACGTTTTGTAATTTTTACGTGTGCTGTGTGCTGCTTAATGCAGCACACATAGAAGTTACAAAACATCATTATTTGTTTTGATTGTTTATATGCAGGCAGGGTCACCTTCCTGCACATAAACAATCAAAGGCAATTTGCTGTTTCTATGTGTGCTGCACAATGCAACACACATTGAAACAGCAAATACGAGGAGCAATAAAGCATTTCTCCTCGTTTCACCTGTTTAAGACCACGTTTTCCCTGGTCTTAATTTTGGCACTGCCTCCTATTTACGCCACCCTTGTAAATAGGGGGCAGCGTCAAAATCAATGGGTGTTGCGGTGGAACACCCACCGCAACACCCACTGCCCACCCCTTTCACGCTAAGTACAGCGTGAAAGGGGGCCTTATTTACAAGGCAGCGTTAAGCCTCATTAAGTGGCTTAATGTTGCCTTGTAAATAAGGTGAAGCCCCTATCGCCACCACGTCGTCAGCCCAGACGACATGTAAAAAGAATCTGTCATGCCAAGCACTTCAGGTTCCCCATCCCCATTGCCCCATTTGTACTTAATTGCTTAGATCAGTGCTGTGTGTAAAAGAATGTGCCCCAGAGAACTGCATATGCTGCATTCAGCTCTTCAAAAGCCATAAGAATTCGAGAATTATACAACGTGCCAATGGAATTTACGTCAGTTCTAGACCATGCAGCTTGCACAGCGAGAGTTGGTTGCAGGGCATAACCTGTTGCCAGGCCCTTCATCACTGCTGCCACCGACTAACCGGCTGCAGGTGGCGCACACCAGCTGTGCACAGTTTTTGGCTGCGCACAGCAGGGGTGGGCCGCAGGGCCAGACCTGTGTCTAGGCCTTCGCCCAAACTGCTGCGGGTCTCCATCCCCAGCTGTGGTTTTATGCAGCAGGCTATGGACAAGCACATGACCTTTGAATCTCTCCCTCTCTGTAATGTTTTTGTCTATATCTCTCTGCCTTACATGCCCTCTTAACCCTTTGTAAAATGAAGCGTACAAATCCGCTACTTAAAATGGTGGGGCACGTGTTATTTTCTGCATTTTTTTTCTGGTTCAGTTACTCAATATTTCCTTGCATCTGGGTTCCCCCAGCTCTCCCTGGGTTGAGACACCTTTGAGGGTGACACCCCATGGCTATAGAAAATCTTTATGGAATGGGCTCGCAATTTTCATGCTGGTGGAAAAAGATGTTTAAGGCTCTTCTCCATCCAATAACATTTTCAAAAATATTCACAATGTGAATGACAGAAGTCTCAGGTCATGACTCGCGATTTTAAATGACAGAGATATACAAAAGTGTTATCCTTTAAAGACTGCTCAACAACTTTTTATACACTAATATTTCAAAAATTACTGAACGGATTTACATCAAACCAACAAAAGTAGGATTTCTGTGTAATGTTTTAATTTCATGCCAAGCTTGGGGGTAAGAGTGTTCAGTGTTCCGGCTGTAAGCGTGAGCAAAATTTCCTATGGGACCTAACAAGGGAAAACACATCTTTTTTCAACCCCTCCCCCCTTAATTCTTTTCTCCTAAACAGAAAATCTGTCCCACAAAAGTTGTAGGAAAATCAAAAGGAATATATATATATATATATATATATATTTGGAGATGAAATAAATCCGTTTATTGCTTAACAAGTCAGGATGACGCGTTTCGACCACAAGCCTGTGGTCTTGATCACATGGCGCGCTAAGGAAATGTGCAGAGTATTTATAGTGACTGTAAGTGACTTTACTATGTTCATTGTGACATATATATATATATATATTTATATATATATATCGCATAATATCCAAAGTAGGTGCGCTCTCAGGATCATAAGACACGCAAACCAAAGATTGATGCAAACCAAGTTTATTCCACTACGCGTTTCGACTGCGTCCGCAGCCTTGCTCACGTGTACTAAGTGCCCAATACAATCAGTGTATATAACATCGGGTTTGGGAACAAACAAAATAGACAGAGGACATTGTCAAAAGCCTAGTGTGGCGGCCATATTGGAATGGTAACCTATCCACAGAGACTTCTCAATGCGCAATACTGGAAATGTAAAACACATAATAGAGTGGTTAACATATGATGATGTAAAAGTGCCATACAAATAAAACAGGTCACAGAAATATAAATTTAGCAACAGCGATGTTAAACACTGACACGTGATATGGTAGACTATGCGCGCATGAACTATAGAGTCAAAATACTAGAAACAGTAACGTCAAGCTAAATCCCCATTGATAAAAGTGTCCGAAATTGGTCATAAATAATCGCATGGTGCACTAAATGGTATTGCAAGTCAAGTAACCCTGAACGATCACATGGAGATCGTCAAGACTATGTCCTAGCTAGTCGCATAATGTTATAAGCGCTGTTACTACGCCGTGTATTGCAGAAGATCGCATCAATTTTCGTCTAGTGATCTAAAACGACATGAAGCGCGTTGTCCAAGGTGTTGTAATAGCCCTTGACTATAAAATATTCGCCTGGTGCTCAAATCTGTATTCGCGCAGTGCGAGAGTGATATAAAGGTTAAGGTGATGTTATAGTTTGGTAATAAGATCTTACCTTATGTTAAAAAAAAAAACCTTAGAGGTTTACGAAAAAAAACAAAAGTCCAAGTGACGTTAAAGTTAAGTGTTGAAGTAACGAAAAACGAAAAATCCCCATTTAGAGTTTACTGAGCTAACTAGAACTTACTCCCCTGCATGCACTGTTTATGACCTCACATACATCATCTTTGACATGTTACATGACATCATTGATAACATCACTGATGACATCTTAAGTGACATTAATGACATCACTGATGGCATCAGGACTGTCAATCCTGAGTGGGACGGGTATGCCCAGACGTGGGTCCCGTGCTCTCCATGCCACTGAAATCAAGCTATCCTGGCTGAAGAGGGGTGAAACCCCGAAACCGGTCCTAGGATGCTTGGTTCCGGTCCAGGGAGGACCTGGCTTGGCAGTTCGGGCTGGACTGTTCTCATGAGGCACAGGGTCAAGACTGATTTGCATATGGCCAGGTCTAAACTGGGGTGGCATGGTGAGCAAAAGAATGATGGATTTAACCCAGATCTTTTGACTGGGGGTGAATGTTTTGATTTGTTCTGCATTCCATCCATCAATTTTGTGTCTTTTGCTTTCTCTTTTGAAATATGACACAAGCCCCTCCCTTCTAGAGGAGTTTCTGATGGCTGTCTGAGCCACAGGTGTGCACATGCATATTAATATTTGACCATAAATATCCTATGAATATGAAATATTCCTCCCTAGAAAGACTTCCTTTCTGACCTGTGTCGAAGTACGAAAGATACCTGTTTCGAGGGCTATTCAGCACTGGCCTTAGGGAGGAGTAAAGGACCATTACGTACCAGAAAGTAGCTCTTAGGAACAGCTGTCAATATGCATACACATAAACCGATTGAACGCTGTAGTCCCACTTTCCAGAGAAGCACTATGATACTAAGTTTTCTGGAGAGAGGACATTATTTATGAGGATTGTGGAAGGCTGGAATTGACAAGGGACTATGCAGACAACATAGAAAGAAGGCTGGGTAGCCTCCTACTTAAAGATGTCAAGCAAGAAAAGAATAGAGACTAAGGCTCCCTGAGCTAGTTTGTATGACCAAATTCATAGCATGGTACCTCAAAAATGTTATCAATGTACTTTGTGCTTTTGCATTAAATAGCATAATCATAACTAAATTACTTCGAATACTCCTGCTGCTATTTATTTTATGTGTTTTCATCAATTTGTCTCCCTCCTTTCACACTCTGTTCCAGACCCACTGGATTCCTGAAGATTTCAGAAGTGAATCCTTCAGGGAGATATATTCGGATCTTCAACTCCTCACGTGCGGAGACGGCTGACCTGAGTGGCTGTGTCATTCAGCAGTGGATTGGAGGACACCCAGTGGCTCTCTTTCGCTTTCCACTGAATACAGGGTTATCGCCTCAGCAGTGTATTACGGTAGGAAGAATAGAATCAAATGCATTTATTAGAACTCTGTTCTCAGTGAGATTGAAGACTGCACCACCTCTGTCCACGCTTCTCTTACTCATAGAAGAAACGTCGACCCTCTTTTTCATCGCCTTCCTTAACACTTGAGGTGTCCTATCAAGCTCTGCCAAATGTCACACAGTGAGGGTTAGACCAACACATTTTAAGGATTTATCATGCAAGTCAGTTGAGCTCAAAGCAGCAGCATCTGACAGAGCGGGCTTTAAATTGGAATCTCCCAAGTTTGTGGCAGTGGCAGCCGGCATGGCTCGCGGGCGGCAGGGCGAGAAGAGTTGGGTCAGGGGGAGGGTGTTGCGCGAGGGATCGGAATTATAAAAAAATGTACCTTGAGGCAGGGTACCGCGTCTTCTCTGCTCCTGCCTCCGTCTCTGACAGGAACAGAAGCAGGGAGCCAGGCTCCCCCCCAAGCCCATCACAACGCTGCAATGCAGCGTTGTGATAGGTCTGAGCGCCGTGACTCAGCGCTCAGCCAGTGGCTGTAGGGGTGGGCATGTTCTCCATGCAGGCTGTAGTGCTGCCTGCATGGAGAAGGGGAAAGTGCACATGACTGGTTTGGGCGGCCAGAGAGGGCCGACCAAACAGTCATTGCGCACTTAGGAGTGGGCAAACCACTCCTTCCCTGCCCTGCTCCAAGAGCAGAGCAGCCCCGCCCACTCACCCACCCGCAAAGCAGAAGGAAGCAGCCTAAAATGATAATAACGCAAAGTTATTATCATTTTATGTTTTTGTTTCCCACTGCTTAAAAGCAGTGGGGCGATGCTGCTCCGCCATAGTGGAGGAGCCGCCCCTGGTCTGTGGTACAAAAGAGGAGCCTGTGCCTTGCCCTTACGCTGGCTTGCGCTAAGCCTGGAGGACAGTGGCGGCTCGCAGAGGTAACACTGTGGGGCGGTGAGGCAGGGCGGGGCTGAGGGGGGGTAGTGGAGTCCACGAAGGAACTACATCTGGTCCCCATCAAGCTGCACAGCCACGTCCATCACGAATGAATCCAATAAATCGAATTTATGTTTCAAACTTCATTTGTTTCACATTTTTCTCCTTTACTTTTCACGTATTTCCCTTTTAACTTCATCAATTCATTTTACTCATTCTAGTACAAGTTCATGATTGTATAAAAACGCAGGAGAATCAAGTGTTTCCACGTGTCACGATTTTATTTAAAATCACCCAATGCATTTCGGGATATTCCCTTCGTCAGGGGTATCTGGAATACAAACAATTAATAAACAACCATCAGCTCGGTTATGACTCCTCTGTTATAATAGACAAATTAAAAACTTCCATTTGACATTTGAATTGACTTTGCTGTGAAACGCTACAGAGTTATACCTCCAAAGCCATTCCGTGTTAACCATCGTTAGTTTCAACACCAACCCTTATTAACACCCCAACTGTCCAAACAATTGCATGTCCCAAATCCAAGAGTCCAAAAGTTCTAAAATGCTTGTGACCCCAAGTTTACCCTTGCACCCATTCTTTTATCACTATTAACGTGATATTCGTCAACGCGCTTACCGTGACATGTATTCATCTGGTTTTAAAATGGAAAAAACATTCCTCGATATCAACTAGTTACTGCGGCGTTACTCCATCTACCCAATCTTCCCGTAATGTGCTATCGCACATCTTTCCATTCTCGGTGATAGCTGCTACAGTTGTTCGCTTGCATTTATCACCCTTCCAACACCCCCAGGTGATCCGTCACGTGCCATAGTGCAAAAACTAAACTCAGTACCGCACTTCAAATGTAGCGAACTCGCTCTCAATCATACTACTTAGACATAGATACTACATTTCCCAGAATACCTTGTGGGTCACGGCACCTGTCACTCCCCAATGGGATAGCTACACATTACCAGTGCTACAACAAATAAACATGCTACACATTTGAAAATGTCAAACAACGTGTTTTCAACATTTAAGCAATCATTGTTCAAATAAACCGTTTTTGCCTAAATAATTACATCAGAGCAATCAATTAAATCAATTCGATTCCGAGTTGTGTTTCATGCTGATAGTAATCGTACATGCCAAGCGAACACGACTCCGGAGTTGTCTGTTTATTCATCATTTAATGCTGTCCCATTCTTCATGTCTATTTCCCTGATCAACACTTTTTAATCCTTTGGGTGCAATCTCTCCGTTATCGGACGGAAAATCATACAATGTACATTCAGAGGTTGTGAGATGCACACCAGTGTACTCCCTGTTTACTGTGCTCCATATTTACTGTACTCAATTGCTTCAAAACTTTGAAGGCGTGCTCGCTTGCTCCGCGCTCCGCCCAATTGCGCTACAATATAGAAAGACCACGAAGGAACCACATCTGGTCCCCATCAAGCTGCACAGCCACGTCCATCACGAATGAATCCAATAAATCGAATTTATGTTTCAAACTTCATTTGTTTCACATTTTTCTCCTTTACTTTTCACGTATTTCCCTTTTAACTTCATCAATTCATTTTACTCATTCTTGTACAAGTTCATGATTGTATAAAAACGCAGGCGAATTAAGTGTTTCCACATGTCACGATTTTATTTAAAATCACCCAATGCATTTCGGGATATTCCCTTCGTCAGGGGTATCTGGAATACAAACAATTAATAAACAACCATCAGCTCGGTTATGACTCCTCTGTTATAATAGACAAATTAAAAACTTCCATTTGACATTTGAATTGACTTTGCTGTGAAACGCTACAGAGTTATACCTCCAAAGCCATTCCGTGCTAACCATCGTTAGTTTCAACACCAACCCTTATTAACACCCCAACTGTCCAAACAATCGCATGTCCCAAATCCAAGAGTCCAAAAGTTCTAAAATGCTTGTGACCCCAAGTTTACCCTTGCACCCATTCTTTTATCACTATTAAGGTGATATTTGTCAACGCGCTTACCGTGACATGTATTCATCTGGTTTTAAAATGGAAAAAACATTCCTCGATATCAACTAGTTACAGCGGCGTTACTCCATCTACACAATTTTCCCGTAATGTGCTGCCGCACATCTTTCCATTCTCGGTGATAGCTGCTACAATTGTTCGCTTGCATGATCACCCTTCCAACACCCCCAGGTGATCCGTCACGTGCCATAGTGAAAAAACTAAACTCAGTACCGGACTTCAAATGTAGCGAACTCCGACATACGACGGCAAAGGTGAACGTAAATAAATAAATATCTGCTGTCGTATGTGGGACTCCACTACCCCCCCACCCAGCCCCGCCTCTGCCCCGTCTCACCGCCCCACAGCGTTACCTCTGCGAGCCGCTACTGCTGGAGGAGCCTGTGAGCTACGAGCAGAGTGGCTAGCAAAAGCCAGAGCCCCACCCCTCCAATTCCGATGTTGCAGAATCTGGACGCATTTTAGCCTGTTGTCACTGAACTGATGAAATCAGCTGCCAGGCAGCATGATCCCCACATTCAGGTGCATGTGGTCCTGCGCAGCCAGCCACTGTCTCCGAGATCTCTCAAAAGAAGTGCTGGTGCCAGTGCTCATCTGAGCATGAAGGGAGAAAGGAAAACACCAGCACGTCTGCCTGCAGAAAGCAAAGAAGAGCAGAGGGGAGCGGGAGAAGGCAATAGAACAGTAAGGGGAGAACCAGGCATGACTGGGAGCGGGAAAGCAGTACAGAGGAAAAGCAAGTGAAGGAAAAGGAGAGTGATTGCTTGTATCACCTTACTCTGGTCCTTGAGGGGAGAGTTAGCTCTTTAGTAGGCCATATAGTGGTGTAATTCCCAAATCCAACAGTGACTTGGGGCCATTTTTGCGGTCAGAAACAGCCCGATTCACGGAATCTGGCTGTTTGCAATAGCAACAATGCTTTTATAAATTTACAAAAGCACAAATTGCAATTCGGTAACACGTTGCCAAATCGCAATTTGTGTTAGCGTTTCGGTATTTGAAAGGGGCATGTTTAGGGCGTCTCTTCCGAATACCGAATTTCAGCTGTATGTATTAATGTTTTGAAACCGAATTCTAGTTGCAAAACATTAATATTTTACCGACACCTCGAAGGAGGTGGTAACCCATTCTAAAATGGCAAGGGGCCCTAAGGGACACCTTCCCCTTTGAGATTTTAAAAAAATAGATATTTTGTAAGAGCAGCCTGTGCTCCCACAGAACACTGCCTGCTCTTGCAAAATGACATTTCGGAGTTTAATTTTTTCTTTTTAAACGCATCCCATATTCCTGTATGGAAAGTGGGCTGCATTTAAAACAAAAAGTATGCTTTATTAAAAAGCAATCACAGACATGGTAGTCCTCTGACCTCCGCAGGCCGCCATCCCTGTGATGGCTGCGATTCCTAAAGGGTGGCAATTTGCAACCTATCGTATTAATTTTCATGAGGTAGGTCGATTTGTGAACCCATTAGGAATCTGTATTTTATTTATACTTATTTTGTACTTTGGAAAATCGCAATCCCTAAATTTTGTATATCTGGCCCATAGACCAGTATCAGGCCGTCCTAAAGCAGGCCTGAATTTGGGCTTTTGAGCGCAATTAATAGGCCTCCCAGATGAACTGATGACTTTGATGTAGTGTGTACATGAATTGAGAAGATTGTGCAGAAAGTGGCCACTAATCTAAACATGAACCAATATAAACAACTCCAAAAATTGGTTTCCTTGCAATTTATTTTTTAAGCTTTATTGGAGAACATAGTGCTGTGAGAGATTGGGGTACAGCTAGAGAGACATGATGAAGGCAAAAAAGGATGTTTGAGAGAGCAGGAGACATAGATGAGGAGAGATACAGTGAGGGAGAAAGAAGCAGGGAAAGGGAAGGGGAGAAGTAAAAGAAAAGGGAGACGCTTGAGTGAAAGCAAAAGAGGAAGTGAAAAAGCTAAGCAGGAAACGGGGTTGCAGAGAAATGTGGGAGGGAGGAAAAAGGACTAAGTGAAGTAGAAACTAGTGGTAGGGCTGGGAGAAGAAAGGAGATGGAGAAAGTGGATAGCAGGCAATTGCAGATTTATTTAGGGTTCACTGCAAACCCAATTTTGGATACTCCAGAACGACAGCAGTCATGCAGTGTGGCCCCTGGTGCTTCCTCCTGAAATGAGAGCTGCAGGACATGGTGTAATTCTTGGACAATTAATGGTAAAATGCATATTAGTACTTCAAGTCATGGGTTTCAACAGAGATATTGTGCCAGATCTTAAAACCATTCTCTGAAGGGAACTTGCATGTGCCATAGTTTCACTGTACAAAGGCCGGTCAAGTGTTATCCTGTAATTAAATGTGCTCCAATATGAACGCTGCAAGGCAGATCCAGTGGTTGTTTCAAATTCTTTTTTTAATTATGGTTTATTGGTCACTTAATCTCTGAACAAGGTGTGTCCCGCTTGAGTTTAGGTGCACTATTGATGGTGAGGTTTTGTGTTAATCTTTCAGGAGTGTAATATTAGTGGTAATTACTCTTGTTACTGGTGGACCAATGCTGTATGTACTGAGAAGGGCCAGGATACATGTACTGTGAGCAGCCGGCCAGGCATGTGTATACTGGGAGGGACCGATGATTCATGTACTGCGAGAGCCTACGCCAGGAATGTGTGCACTGGGAGGGACCAAAGATGCACGTACTGTGAGCGGGCAGGCCAGGCATATGTGTACTGGGAGGGACCAATGATGCATGTACTGTGAGCGGCCACTGATGCATGTATGGCAAGCAGCCATTGATGCAGGTCATGGATGGGACCACTGATGCAGCAGGTCCCCGGGGGATGCTCATCTTTCTCTAGGGCATATACTTCTGGCGATCACTGAGACACATAATGCACTGTCGGCATGCTGTGACTTGCTGGCAGACCAAGTGAGAACTGGGCTGGGCATCTAACTGAGTCCGAACTGGTCCAGACTATATCAGTGCTGCACAGGATTTAATCTGCATCATTTCTTTTTAATTTGCTACAAAAGCTGACAATTTCATTAGGTCTAGCCTAAGCAGTGCTTGCGCTGTCTCTTCGAGACATGCTGTATTCAGGATGAGGGCATGAAACCCCGCCCACTTTCCGTCCATCTTTTTAATTGGCTCCTGCCCCTGTCCTTTGTAAATGGTGGCTTTTAATTGGTCAATAGGCTTAGTAGTCCCTCCTTAGTACCACCTTTTCTCTTCTTGTAACCTCCCGTGAGGGCACCCCGTTACATGTGTTGTTACTCTGTATGCTTTAATTACAGTCCCCCTAAGCACTATTTTCTTAAATAGCTTTAGGACACGCTCTCCCTCAACGCTTATTTTTTTTCACCATTTAAGCAGCACCACACGCCTCTGCAAGAATAATGGAAGCCGCGCTTTTCTTTTGTTATTTGCGGGCCGAACGCGGCCGCATGCCTTTCTTTTTCTGTTTAATTTTTTTAGAATGGCGGCACCCGCGCTTTAGCTTTCAACATCTTAAGCTAAAGCGCAGGTGCCGTGATTGCTTTAAAAGTAAAGAAAATTGAAAATAAAATTGCCATTTTTAGGGCTCGCGCCTGCGTTGCAGTGCGCAGCACTGCTCGCGCAGCGAGAGCCCTTTTGTATGGGGTTCTGAAAGCTGCTCACACGCTCGTGCGTGTGGTTTTGCTTTCCGCGGCTGCCATTGGCTTTCGCATGCTTTTTTTTAAAAAAGCCAGCACGCAATTGGGCAAAGGCGGGCGCATGTCCCGCCTTTGCTCCGCCCATTCCCGTCGGTGGCCAGCACGCGCAGCAGCGCGCGTTCGCTTCGCTGCCACGCTCCCTAGCCCCCGCTCCTCTGTGGTGCGCGCGCACCACTGGTTTTGTAAGCATTCAGCCACGTTTATGCTGCAACATTTTTTCTACTTTTAATTGATCTTGCGTATGCTTGTCGAGTTTTTTTATTTTGGAGAGTTGAGTGTGAATGAAAATATGTTTCAGATTTCATATATTTCATATATGTTAGTGCCTAAACTCACCAATGACTTAAATGCCGTTTTCACTCATAAGCCATAGTTAACATTGCCATTACTAGTTTTCTTTTTTCATGTTTACTGTACAGCCGATATACACATTAGAAGTTATATCCCAAGACAAAGAATTAAAACTGAACAGTTTTACAAAAAAGAATTAATAAATCGAAGTCCTCCATTCTAAAAGCACACTGGTTAGTTGACCTTATGCTCAAGTGCCCAGTATATCCTGTGATTTACTTTATTATAATAAAGATATCACGGCACTAGTAATTTGATCTTTTCCCTGCTTTGTTCCGAGGACGGGCGAGGCATAAAGCAGTCTTATTTCTTCACGGGTAACTAACTTCATATCCATCACTTGTAGAGCTCTTCATTTTCCCCATTTCATTTTATTATTCTAACTCACTAAACCTTCTCATCCACGATTAGTTATTCGCCTTAAATTAATGCAGGAGAATGAGAGCAACATGTTGAAAGATTTTATAATTTTGAGAGGCCCTTTGTATGTTGAGAGCAGGAAACTAGATTAGGCTCTGAGCGGCTCGCAAATGCTTGCATGCTAGACTATCGAAAATAGGGTGTTTATTTTTGGGATTACCAGAAGGTAGCTGTATTTTACATTTTTAATTTGCTTGGGTATTCGGGTGGAAAGCAGCGGTCTCAAAACGTACTCCTTACATGTTAAACTTAGTTGATTTCTGCTGCGCCCTGCACCAGTTAAGGTACCGACTTCTCTGTGCAGTTTAATGACGGGACCGCGCCAGATTAGGGGACAACACAAAGGGGGGTGCTTGGGTGAAGGAGCAGTCCGTGTGAGAGATGGTATTTTTTGTACGACTGTCACTGACCAATGCGTGCATGTTTACAGTAATGCCTGGGTAATGCAACCATTGTACATCACATGTGGAAAGAGGTTGCCTGTTGATGCCAGGAGCCAGGTAAAAGTCGTTTATCTTCTCTTAAGGCAAATTTGCTCAGCGTCAGTGCTATTAATCATTGTTTGCTTTCCAAGAATAGGCCTTTCACCTTCCAGTCTCTTAACTCTTCCTCCCCTCCAAAAGGAACATTATTTTTAAGTGCTGGTTTGAATCGGTCTCGGTCAGTCTAGTGGATGTAGTCTGGTAGTAGTTGCTAGTATTAAACTATCCAGTGCCTGTACACAACCTGTTCCTTCTTCGAGTGTTTTGCACCCTTAAACAAGAATCTTGGGAGTGCAGAGCTCTGTTGAAATGTGTTGGTCTGCTAGAATGGATACTTAGTGGGAGGTTACAGGTTGGGTAATGACTGATGTAGATTATGAAAAATAAAATACACGTTTATTTACTTTTTATGGTTTGCAAATAGACTTCTCCTGTTCAAAGTTGTACACACAAGATGTGACCAACATAATTTTCAGGGAAGGGGATATTGAAAACGAGCTCAATTTTCATAACATTGAAGGGTGTAAATGGTTCTCTTGATTGCTTTAATTAGCTGTACCAGGAGTGTAAACAAACCAGCTCTTTGTTTATTCTTTATTTTAGGAGCTGTCTGCACCTTTTTGCTTTGCTAGAGGTTTGCGCTTGTACCAGTCTGGTTGGGTCCTACATGCACATTGGTTTAAGAATTTGTGATCACTCCCTAGCACTAGTCTACATTAACTTGTCCCTGTGTAACTTTAGCCGTTATTGCAAAATACTCTATGATGGAGGCTTGCCTTGAGACCAACTCTGCCAATGCTTGTTTTGTATAGATTAATTGGTTAACAAAATCAATAGGTCTCGCCTTTGCGAAAGCTATTGGCTTTGCCAATGTCTTTTACCTATATTGTATAGCGGCGTGGTGGCGCAGCATGGCTTAAAGTTAGAAAAGAAACTCTATGATGCGGCCAGAGTCGGAAATGTAACCTCACACAGTCTTTACTCAGGTTGAGGGTATGCTTCATAACCTTGAAAAGTGTTTGATCGTTAGAAAGTAGACATCTTGCCCTACAGCAAATGTATCAGTCTTTTATCCATACTGCTTAAGATGTTTTAATTGGAGCTAAAGTAAAGAAGTGTAGAAAAGTGAGGCTAAAATAAGCCATGCCCGGAGAAATTAATTGCCAAGCTTTCTGCACTGCATTCCTATCCTTTTCGCTGCTATGGTCTGCTGCAGAAACCAATAATCCAAGCATAGAAAAGGTTTATGAAGCTTTGGACAACAGCAGGTTTCCATTCGTAGGCCAAATAGGTATTGATGAATGACCACAGCACACCCCACTAACTAATTGTTATATCATAAGCACCACTTGCCCATCATATGCTCTTTAAAGGTGGTTGGTTTGAGAGCTGCAGATACATTTTGTGCTCTTTAACAGTGAGAATGCCTCATAAGCAGCCCACACCCAACTTTTCTTTTGAAACGTTATATACATTAATAGTCAATATAAAATGTACATCAGAATTGTCTCAAAATATATCTGGCTTCAGATTGTATGTTACAAGGATAACTATGCAATGGATTTCACTTACTGTTTTTGCTCCATTATTTCTCACTATAAACCCTCTTGCTCAATCCAGTCTTTCAAAGCATTCAAGCCTTTCAAAGCAGGAACAATTGTAATTCTGAAGTCCTATTTATGGGGGTGATTTTTTGTCTTGATATATTGATCGTGTTTTGAAACTGCTTCCTTAAATCTAGGTTTGAATGCATATTTTCTCCACGCTAATGCTAAACCTTCTCTATTGCTGTTCAAATACAGGCTAGTACATGGGCCTCTGGGCTAACCAGCTAAACCCTTCAGCAGAGTCCTTCTGTTGCCTCCATCATTTCAAAGGAAGTCCCCATATCCATTGTTGTAAGGATAAACGCATCAGATTCAAAGTGGCATTGAGTTGGGACCTAAGGGTTGGTTAGCTAAATGTATCACCATTGTGGCAGTAGTGGATAGGCCCCAAATATGCTTGAGGAGTGGGTATGTTTAAAAAAACTTTCCTTGAACAGCTGCTACAGTCTGGTTCTCTTCCGTCTTTATAATGAGGCAAATGTTTAGCTTAGGTGTGAAAGCATAGATGACTGTGAGGCTAGTGCTAAACTAGCTAATAATCCAAGTTGCACCATCAATACTCACAGAGGAAACTAAGATGCCTAGACCAGTGCTTCCTAGAGGTTTTAGAACTAAGACCCAGTTTGTAGTACGACAAACTTTTGCAAACCTCCTAGCTTTAATGGACATGAGAAGGGATCATTTATCCTAGGGGTTATCTCTGCCAGGTGAATTCCCAGGTATTTGATAGTGGACGACCTCCACGTCAAGGGTGGATTGGCCCTCAAGCAAGCTTAGTTCAACATTTCGAGAGGGAAGCCAAAGGCCTTCAATTTCGAATTGTTTAGCTTAAACCGTGACACTATGCAAAGGCCCTGCAGTTCTTCTAGAAGGGGGTGTAACAATAGCAGTTTCTGCTAGTGCCACCAAGTTATCGTCCGTGAAGAGGGATAACTTGAAATCAGTACTTCACCTCACACTTTATGGCTGTCCCTGTCCTAACCTTTTGGGACAGGAGTACTAAGTTTAACTCGGAAATTAGTGGTGACAAAGGGCACACCTGCCCCGGTGCTTTGTTCAAAAGGTCTTTCCAAGAAATCCCGACCATTGTCGTAGATCTTCGCAGCAGGTTTGAGTAATAAGCCAGCAGCATATCTACAAACCTGCATCCCATTCCCCTGGCCCTCCTTGCTGCTTCTGGGAAGTTCCATTCATGTATATTTTAGTGCCTATATTTAATAGCGGGATCGGCCTGTAGGATCTGCAGTTCTCCAGATTTTTCCCATACAAAGCAGTTTTAAATCTGCTTATGTAATTGGGTGTAGACCCCACATTAGTTAATTCAGTCTTATTGTTAAAATATAGTTGGTAGATACAGACTCAATATGGCTCGATTTGAAAGTTGGCCTGGATTGGTCCACAGTAAAAAACAAGCATTTGCAATGCAATAGGTCTCGCATTATTAAAGTTTGAGCTATTGGCATTGCTAAATAATGCAACACCAATAGCTCAAACTTTAATAATGCGAGACCTATTGCATTGCAAATGCTTGTTTTTCTATTCGTTTACTTTTGAAGCAATTGCAGCACCCACGATTTAGCTTATGATGTTCAAAGCTAAAGCACGGGTGCCGCCATTGTAACAAAAGTAAATCAATAGAAAGAAAAGCGTACGCCCGCCATTTTTTTTTCAATATGCTTACTTTTGTTACAATCGTGGCACCCGTGCTTTAGCTTTCAACATCTTCAGCTAAAGCGCGGGTGCCGCGATTGCTTCAAAAGTAAAGAAATAGAAAAAACAGGGGTTTTCTATTTCTTTACTTTTTAAGCAATCGTGACAACCACGCTTTAGCTTACGATGTTGAAAGCTAATGTGTGAGTGCCACAAAGGTCTCACCTTTGCAAGAGTTTGAGATGTTGGCATTCTAAATGACAATGCCTTTTATTTATGTATTTAGAAAACCTGCAAGCTGTGTCTTCGCACCACTTGCAGGTTTTCAAAACACATAAATAAAAGGCATTATCATTTACAATGCCAGTTACTTCCAACTCTCGCAAACGCGAGACCTATTGCACTGCAAATGCTTGTTTTAGATACCTGTGAGCAGTCAGAGCAACCTGTAGCTGTTGGATGTTCGTGAATTAAAGTTTCTGAATATAGCTACATAGCCTGAAGTGTGTGACACGCCTCCAATGATTTGCTGCGTTTTAGAGCCCATGTGAAAAGCAAAACTGCAAGTCCCAGTGTACAAAACAGCCAGGTTGGGATGAACATATCACATAAAAGTGGAACTCATTGAGTGGCGTTTTGTGGCATGTTTGCCCACTGGGGCTTCGCTGCAGTCCTGGGTGCATTTTTGCTGATGGAGGATTTAAGTATGGAATATCAGTGTGGTGAGCCTTGTTCGTGTTATGTTCTTGTAAATCATCTGCCATCCATTAATGCATTTGTGCCTGCATATTATGGCCCTAGCCATGGGTACACATCCGTCACTGGTATTCTGAGTGAGAGGCAGACAGTGGAATCAGGCAAGAGATGGTGCAGTAGCTGTTTAAGTGTGATGCACTGGTTTCCAGAGCATAACATTGAACAAAATAGGGTAATTCTAAAAATTATTTTATTTCTTGCACATAACCGATATTTTCTACTTGTATTAAAGTGTCACTCAGTATATCACACGTCACTAAAATATTAAACATAAGCATACGAAAAACATGAAATATTACACATAAGCAACCTGACACGTTGTCAGCCACGCCCATCCTTGTAAAGAGGGCCCCTAAAAGGGAGGAGATGGGGGTTTGTCTCCGATCACTCATCCTTGCAGAATATGTATAGATGGGTACAACACTTACCTTAAAAACAGCTCCTTCTTTCAGGACCTCGGTACCATACTGCCTGCACTTCCGGCTCCACAAATCAGCAAACCCGGAAGTGACATCATCCAGCCTCATTCTGAGAAGGCCCGTCCAAGGGCGGGCACTTCTGTTCTATACTGTTCTGAATAAAGACTCTGTTAGGGGAGGGCTTCTCCCCTTATATAGGCAGAGAAGAGGCTGCAGAGCAGCGCCCTCAAGAACTTGAACCAAACCTCGCACAACAAGCCTCATGTAGGAAGGGAGGGATTCAGAAGCATCTGGGTGTCCTTGTGTCTCTTCTCAACTGGGTGGAATTGTAAATAAAGAAATCCTTCCAGGAGCACAAATCCCTTTCTTCCCCAAGAGTCCAGTGTAGTAAAGAGTACAAGATTGTAGTATCCTTCCTCTTAGCTGGTGGAAGCCTGTGCTCAGTCGTGGTACACCAGAGAGTTTCTCTGCAGCAGGTACACAAACCTTGCAGTCCTAGGCTCGTGTACCGTGTCGGACATGCCACATGCCCGTCCTCTTAGGCTTCTTCCACTTCCCAAGGACTGCTTGGTTGGTCTTCTCTCCATCCATACTGGTGGTACGCCCAAACCAGAAAGCGGGAATAGGGATACCTAGAAGAAAGAGGAATGCTGTAATAGACTCGCGTTGAGCAGCTGGTATTCTCACTTCCCAGCTGGCACTCACACTTCACAGCTTGTACTCGCACTTCCCAGCTGGTACTCGCACTTCCCAGCTGGTACTCATACTTTGCAGCTGGTACTCATACTTTGCAGCTGGTACTCACACTTCACAGCTGGTACTCACACTTCACAGCTGGTCCTCGCATTTCGCAGCTAGTACTCATACTTCGCAGCTGCTATTTGCGTTTAGCAGCTGGTACTTGCACTTCACAGCTGGTACTCGCACTTCGCAGCTGGTCCTTGCATTTCGCAGCTGGTACTCGCACTTCACAGCTGGTACTCGCACTTTGCAGCTGGTACTCGCACTTCGCAGCTGGTACTCGCACTTCGCAGCTGGTACTCGCACTTCTAGCTGGTACTCGCACTTCGCAGCTGGCACTCACACTTCACAGCTGGTATTCATACTTCCATGCCCCTTCCTTTAAATTACGGACTAGACTAAGACATACAGATATAGCTACGGGAGGCCAGGAATGAGCGATCCCTTCAACGTTGCATTGCAAGATATTTCTGCGCAGCAGGCTTTTAGAGGGAGATTTACTAAGATTTTACATTGTGTTTGCGTCACAAAAGTGACGCAGATCAGCGCACAATCTTTTTTTTCTGATTCACTTTCCAGCGCTAAACTTGTTTAGCGCTGGAAATAACGTGAAAGTAACGCGAAGCAGTGCATAGTGCTGCTTTGCATTACTTAGCGCCAAGGGGGCGTACCATGAGTGGTGCATGTGTGATCCCATGCAACCACCCAGGATTTCTGACACTAAACCCTGTTTACTAAATAAAGTTGACAGGGTTTAGCGTCAGAAAACTGCGCCCTTTTGAAGTAGGCGGAAGGAAGGAGAAGTTCTTTAATTTCTCCTTTTTTTCCGACTTTGTATGTGTGCTGCACTTTACAGCACACATACAAAGAGGGAAAAGGGTTTAAGCTAGTGTAAGCATAGTATTTTGTACTGGAAGGCTATCCTTCTAGCACAAAACCTATGTTAGACTCACGGAGACACCCTTGCACTATGGCGCATAGGTGTCTCCATGGTGCACGGCAGCTAATTTCAGTGCTGGCGATAGGGAAAGGGGAGGAGAGAGCAATATTTCTTTCCTTTCCTTTTCACGCAGCGCAGCATTTGCGGCTGCTGCACTACGCTGCGTGAATAAGTGTTAAATATGGCCCTTAGTTTGCATTTACACACACAAGAGGCTGAAACGAAACATTCCTTGTAGAGCTCAACAAAACATATGATGGACCCTACAAGCCACCCTTATGGAGGGCGCTCTTTATCTGCGAGACTGTTTCCAAATACTTCACTCACTACCATCTGTCTCCTGTGAAGAGACAAGAACATGTGTGAAGGGTGAGTGTATATCATCATACACTCACTCACTCCCTCGCTCAGCAGAGCCCACAAGAGAAAAGGTGGCAACCACCTGTCATCGTGACATTATCCCTGGTTGGCTACTGCGGTTTATTCCGGTGCAAACACTTTCACAAAGTCGTCCCTTCCATTATGGCCTGGTATCCGCCGAGTCCTCCCACCCCCTAGACATACCTTTTACCCGTTCACTCGCCGACCTTAAGAGACCACATACCCTCCGCCTTCCCCAAGGCATCGCAAAAGAATCAATCAAACAGTAACTTGGATTAGGGGTCGTAAACCCCGGCCGTATTTTATTATAAACATAACAAAACATTAATTTTATTTACATTTTATAATACGCAGAAAAGTCCAGTCAATTACATTGATAAGTACAGTACTCCATTGAAATGTACAGTATTCCAGTTGGCTATCCTTAACATGTTTCTAATACATAGCCATTCCTGTCTTAAGCTAAATGTTCTGCATTCAAACCTTTTCTGCGTATCCCTGTTTGAGCCTACGGCAAGGTCAATGACTGGTCCAAAAATTATGCTAGGGTCCACCCTCCTACCGGAGTGTCCTACACAGGGGGCCCTGTTTGCCAGAGATTACCACCCCAGGTACCCCCTACGCCCTTACAATATCAACTCCAAGGGGGCTGCGCTGTCATTGCCAAGTTTCCTGCGCCAATGCGCATGCGCGGGGGTTGGCCCAAAATGCCTACCGGAAGCGGATCTTCCCCTCCCCCCGCACCCTTCCAGCCTACCGGCTGTAACTGCCCCCTGGAGTTCCAAGAGAACCCAAATGGCTCCTTCCCAGGGCGTTCTCATTTACCAATGGTGATGCCTACAAAGGACTGAAAATTATGCCCACCAATCATGACCTTACCGCCACAGGCCAGCATAGTTGCCCGACTATCTGGCCTCCCCCCTCTGCCTCTAAGAGGTCATGCCCTGTTCCATGCCCCCTCCAACCAAGCTAACAGGTTTCTAGACGAATTCCCTTTTAATTTTCGGAGAGATGTACTCCATCCTGCATAACAAACCCAACACCCCTGATGCACCCATGTGCGCTTGTCTGCAATCGTGTGAAGCGAGACAATTTATCCCTAAGCTTACTGATCCTTGAGACCGAGTGATTCAAGGCCCAAACCGACTTACCTGTCCGCCAACGGAACATGGGGACCCTTGTGTGACCATGCGTCACTGTTTGTGGGAATCTGTCTGCCAGCCACCTACCCTGTTGATCAGTGCTTACACTACACCTATCCAACCCAGATGAACCCGATCATAGCCCCCCATATGCAAAATTACAGCTGCGGGGGCATGTGTGTCATATCCAGCTCACCCCCCAATTTGTCTCCTAGCTGGTCCAGACGTAGCCCCCCACTTTCCTGCAAGAGAAACATTGACAACCTGCCTGCTGTGCCCGGTGAGCATAACTCCCGTAAGAGAACATGCCTCAACCTGCTTACACATGGTTGACCAACCATCCACACTTCCGCCTCCTGCCGCCCCCCGGGCGGGTACCTGGGCTGCGGTGGGGTCAGACGACAGGCGAACCGGTGTAAGCTTCCTCCCTGCAGGACAGAACATGGAAGCTGCAAAACCAACCAAAGATAACAAAAACACCGTCAGTAACATGTAGCAACCACTTTCACAGCATGTATAAACGCACATAGCACTTGAAATTGATTCAACCTTCCCTCCTGCGGGACAGGACATGGAAACTGCCAAAACCCGCCAAGGATAACAAAAACACAGTCAGTAACACGTAGTAACCACTTTCACAGCGTGTATAAACGCACATAGCACTTGAAATTGCTTCAACCTTTCTTCCTGCAGGACAGGACATGGCGTATGAAAAGATGATGTGAGCCCACCCTCCTACCGGGAGGATTTGCACAGGGCGCTAGGAGTTTAAATCCCCCAGTACCCCTCCACGTTCTCACTAGTATCACCCGTGGGGCTGTGTTGACATGCCAAGTTAATTGCGCCACTGCGCTTGTGCGGGGTTTGGCCCAATAGTGCCTACTAGAAGCGGAACTTCACCCCCTGCACCCTTCCATCGCCCCAGTGCATCCAGTGCTACCGATGTCCGAGTGAGAATATGACTAGCCCGGGCTCTTTCTCTTAGGAACCCACAGCCTCATCCCCCCTTTGGGGATGTGTGGGCCCTCCTCTCGTGAGGACCCGACCCACTAACTCTACCGGCAGCGCTTGTGCAGGGGGGGGGCCGCCTACCCATGAAGGGCACCCCCATACGCCCATCTTGGACCAACAAAACATATGATGGGCCCTACAAGCCACCCTTATGGAGGGCGCACTTTATCTGCGAGGCTGTTTCCAAATACTTCACTCACTACCATCTGTCTCCTGTGAAGAGACAAGAACATGTGTGAAGGGTGAGTGTATATCATCACTCACTCACTCACTCCCTCGCTCACTCACTCGCTCAGCAGAGCCCACGAGTGAAAAGGTGACAACCACTTGTCATCGTGACATTATCCCTGGTTGGCTACTGCGGTTTATTCCGGTGCAAACACTTTCACAAAATCTTCCCTTCCATTGTGCACAAGTCCCCGAGTGCTTATAGGTGAGTAAACTTGGCGCTATGTAAATCCAGCCATCCAGGTGCACTGCACGGGCTTCAGAGGTGCTTTAACACTAGCAGGGCTCGCACGGTGCAGTACAGCAGTTGTCGTCTGTGACCTAGGCTAGCAGCACTATTTACACTGTCTCCGTGCTCCCAGAAAGGGATGAAGCGGCGCCTCGGGTCCGCCTAGGGTTTTGGTGAGCTACAGTGTGGGAAGGACTGTCGGTGCTCAGAGCGGTGGCACCGAGCTGAGAACAGACGTGAAATGCTGGGAGCAGTGAACGGGCAGCTGTATGCCTGAGAGGGGTGAGGACGTCTTCTCCCAGGAGCTCACAGATATTTAACCACAAGAGCCCACTTTGGGACAGAGCGCTGCGCTCACAAGCACGTGCCTCTTCCCTTCAAAATGCGCGGAATGCGGGGGAACGGGTGGCACGAACGTTATTGTTATATATCAGAATTCACATGTAACAATTTACAAAGACTAAAAAAAATATCTAAAAAATTGCACGGCATGATGAGTTTAAAGGTGGGCTATATTCGCGTTTCCCTCCTGGAATATGACCCACTTTCGTGAAACGTGGGTGTATTATGTGAAATACGCCTGGGCTGTTGTCTGCATGAAAGCTGAGCTCGAGCCGTGCCCTTGCATGCAAACCTCAGGCCGGACACCAACTCCACATATCTCCCATACAGAAGCTACAACGCACAGCCAGGTTCATAGTTTGTGTAAGACATTTTCTGCTGGAGGAAGAAGAAGAAAAAACTTAAGTGAAATGTGCAAGTTGAGTCATCCCGATTTCTGCTTGCACCACAACAGGCCTGGGAGGAACACCTTGTGTATTGTGCAGGGCAGGCACCCCCTGGTCACAATCCTCTGGAGCAGCACTTGCAATGCCTTGTTATGCACAACAACTTCCATCAGTCAGCTGCCCTTTAAACTGCACACCACTAACCTGTCCTTGCATCCCACAAGGAGTCTCCCCCTGCCTCCGAGGTACAGACAAGACGGCGAATTTTCACTGTGAAACCCCCCTGTTCATTTCCAGTGACTCCATGCAAACAGTAGATTGTCACAATCTAAAGCCAGGCTCACTTTAAACATGGTTTTGCCAGGCAGTGACAGACATCTCTCCAAAATGGACAACAATCATAAAAGCATGTTGACCTGTGTTCGAGAGGACCACCAGGCATTTTGGTGGGTGCTTTCCCCATTTTCTACTCATCAGATCATTAGGGTTATTGTCTGTGAGGTGGTCAGCTGGCTAAATTATCGGCTGCGGAATCAAGATCCCCCTAACCCCATCTTCCCTACTGGACTAAATTTGTGAACCTGAACAATTTACACTCAGTTTCCTTTGGTGGGGAGAGCTTAGACTTAGACAGAGAGAGATTATACAACATTCTTCAAATGTTTATCCTCTTGTTTCCTTGTATTGCACATGTGTGCTTAGTCTTTGCTTTCTCATTAACTCTTTGTCCATTGGGAGGGGGTGGGGGGGGGTGGACTAGCCGCCATCATGGAAAGGGAAGAAAGACTTTTGTTTGTGTGAAAGAATTCTATCTTCGCAAGTGTATTCAGGGCCGGACTGGGAACAGCAACCAGCCCTGGCAGGTTGCTTCTCCACCGGCCCTGGGAACGGGAGGGGAGGGGGTGTGTTAGCGCTAAGCACTGCTCCCGCTTTTCTTACAGAGGGCCGATTTTGCAGCACTGCTGCAAAACCGGCACCCTGTACGAAAAGCGGCCCCCTGCGTCCACAAAACCGGCCCCTACCCCTCCGGCCCACCGGGGAAATGCCCGGTGCCCGCGACGGCCAGTCCGGCCCTGAGTGTATTTATCGGGGTATTCAGTCCTGGGATGCTGAACACCTTGCTTGGATAAGGACTGTGACGAGGAGACCGTGGACTCCGAGTGATGAAGACTACTGGTAAATAATGATTTCAATCCCTCTGTCTAAAAAGGCTCCCTCACCTATGTCTCTTGTGCCCTCGTGGACGGAGGCCTCTGGTCGTTATTTTCAGGTGGCAAGAAGGCCTCAGCCTGATACACATGTTATGTTATATAGTTTTATAGAGCGCGCAGCTACCCAACAGGGTCTCCCGGCGCTGAGCAGGACAACAAACAAACAAACCACAGACAGCCAGAGATAGCAAAGGAAGCATACACACACCAATAATCAAGCAGTAACTGACCCTTCCTTACTGGCCATCTAGAAGCGTAGCCTAAAGTGCCGAGCTCCACAGAGGCCAGCCCTCCTGTCGCAGTTGCGACTGCTCCCCTTTCCAGCTGTGGTCAGCTCAGAAAGACATCAAGTGAAAATCCTGTTAACAAGTTGGTGCTCTGAGGAATTGTCATCTGAGTGAGGCCTATTAAACCCCCTTTCCTGAGCACAGTGATTTTAAAGCTCACCTAAACAGCACAATGTTAAGGAAGCAATCACACAGGGCTGGTCCATGGGCGGCAAAACACAGCGACTAAAGTTGTGGGGGCAAGCTTCTGTGTAAGGAGGTGTGACATGAAACTTCATAGAACTGCGGGCACGAAAGGTGCACGCGGCATGGGTCTTGGCAGTCCTCATCCGCCCTTGCCTGTTTTTCATTGGTAAATGAATTCTGAAAGCATATGGCGCTCACCAGTCAATGACAATGGCGGGGACCATATAGAGGCAGGGTACAAAAGTAGGAAGGGATGTGACGCCTCAATTGACCATGGCTCCTGGTCCTCTATCAAATCCGGTTTCTGCAGTGCACAGTATCCACGGGAATCTGTTCACCAGAGACCCCAGCAGCCCTTTATGCAGAGATTTACTCCCAGAATAAATGGATGCAACGCCAGCGCTTGTACTGAACATTAGTGGAGGGATTTGATCAGTTTCTTTGACAGGTATAATGCTACTTTTGTTTCATGTGTTTCGGTAGTCAGTTAATAACAAAGTGACGATGGACAGAGGCTGATTAGCAGTCCAGATGAAGGGGCCCTCCTTTCAACGTGTACGGTCAGATGAATGCAATTACTGGGGCACTGGAGAGATTGCCATCATCAGGAGGCTGAGTGGTCTCTGTGCATGTACCTGTTGTTCACTAGGTATCGCTGCTACACACAGCCTAGTGAGAGAGAGCAGTATTAGTGATAGCGTCTCCTAGCAACCGGTGGCAGGGGTGAGGTGAGACTGAGAGCCTGACTGGTGCACACAGGGTGAGCATGATTGGCCAGGTGGGCGGTTGGGTGTACCTGAGCTGGGATGTTCTGGTGTGAGAGGGGCTGAAGCTGAGTGCCCGAGGGACAGGATGGATATTGAATAGGGTGCGATGGGCGCGCCTAGGAAGGGTCCTTCTATGACCATGGCAGAACCCGAGGGTTCCCCGAGAACACACACAAATCCGTCTAGACTCCCTGCCCAGCTTTGCCCTTGTGTAGCCTGGACACCTATCATTCAAATGAATGGAGTGTGCTGGTACCAGGTGGCAATATAGCAGATAAAAGGCCTGGGAAGGAACAGTAAATGGGTAAGCATGTGGCATGGCAGTAATAAAGCCATGAAGCTTTTTGCGGGTCTGGGCACAGGACAGCACCCTACCTGTCCAGACTGCAGGACAGGTCCTGGCACAGCTGTTCTTGCCCCCATCATTTAGTTGCTACCCTCAGTGTAGACCCGCAGCTCCTGTATCTTGATGCGGTCACCATCCCTCTGTGCTGGGAAGACGTTGCCAGCACCAGGGGTAGGTTAACCCCAGTATTCTGTCATGAGATTCGCTGTCTTCGAGACCCAGAGGTTAGGATCAAGGCACGTGACTGACGTTTCACTTGAGGAGGCCACTGGGACCTGGTGAGTGCAGCCCTCTGGATGTGCACCTGTTTGTGTATTATGCAGAATAATTCTGAATCTGGGTGATTCTAATCCTTCCGGCTGCATGCCTTCATTCCCCCTGGGAGTGAGTGCTTGCAATGTTCAACACTCCGTCCATCATCCCCTTTGGTTTTGCTATGTTCGCCTTAAGTTGGCAGGGTATGCCCAGACGTGGGTCCCTTGCTCACTTTGCCACTGGATTCAAGATAGCCTGGCTGATGACGGCTGTAAGCCAGAAACCTGTTCCAGGATGCTTGTTTACGGTCCAGGGAAGACATGGCTTGGCAGTTCGGGCTGGACTGTTCCCATGAGGCACAGGGTCAGACTGATTTGCATATGGCCATGTCTGAACTGGGGTGGCGGAGTGAGCTAAAGAATGATGATGGATTAAACCCAGATCAGTTGACTGGGAGTGAGTGCTTGCAATGTTCAACACTCCGTCCATCATCCCCTTTGGTTTTGCTATGTTTGCCCTAAGTTGGCAGGGTATGCCCAGACGTGGGTCCCTTGCTCACTTTGCCACTGGATTCAAGATAGCCTGGCTGATGACGGCTGTAAGCCAGAAACCGGTCACAGGATGCTTGTTTACGGTCCAGGGAAGACATGGCTTGGCAGTTCGGGCTGGACTGTTCCCATGAGGCACAGGGTCAGACTGATTTGCATATGGCCATGTCTGAACTGGGGTGGCGGAGTGAGCTAAAGAATGATGATGGATTAAACCCAGATCAGTTGACTGGGAGTGAGTGCTTGCAATGTTCAACACTCCGTCCATCATCCCCTTTGGTTTTGCTATGTTCGCCCTAAGTTGGCAGGGTATGCCCAGACGTGGGTCCCTTGCTCACTTTGCCACTGGATTCAAGATAGCCTGGCTGATGACGGCTGTAAGCCAGAAACCGGTCCCAGGATGCTTGTTTACGGTCCAGGGAAGACATGGCTTGGCAGTTCGGGCTGGATTGTTCCCATGAGGCACAGGGTCAGACTGATTTGCATATGGCCATGTCTGAACTGGGGTGGCGGAGTGAGCTAAAGAATGATGATGGATTAAACCCAGATCAGTTGACTGGGAGTGAGTGCTTGCAATCTTCAACACTCCGTCCATCATCCCCTTTGGTTTTGCTATGTTCGCCCTAAGTTGGCAGGGTATGCCCAGACGTGGGTCCCTTGCTCAGTTTGCCACTGGATTCAAGATAGCCTGGCTGATGACGTTGAAAGCCCGGGGCGCAGGGTCGCAGACAGCCTGGCACTGATAAGGGACACGATCCAGTACATCACGGACCGCAAGATCAGGGCTGCCCTGGTCTGTCTAGATCAGGAGAAGGCATTCGACCGCGTCTCCCATGAGTTCATGGAGAGGGTACTGCAAGGTTTTGGGCTGGGGGAGCGCTTCTGCGGTTACGTTAAAGTAATGTATAAAGACATCTTCAGTTCAGTCATTGTAAATGGTTGTAAAACAGACCCCTTTCCTATCAGGTCTGGGGTAAGACAAGGCTGCCCGCTCTCGCCACCTCTGTTTGTTTTGGTTATAGAACTACTTGCTGAGTACATCAGGAAGAACCCGAACATCAGAGGGATCCCGACACCTGGCGACGCGAAGAAGGAGGTCAAGTGCTCACTATACATGGATGACGTCACCCTCTTCTGCGCGGACGGGAAATCGGTCCAATCCCTGCTGGAGGCATGCACGGACTTCGGCAAGGCATCGGGTGCGAAAATCAACGTGGACAAGTCACAAGTCAAACTGTTTGGGCGATGGGACCTCTGCAACGAGCCTCTCCCCTTCCCCATCGAGGCAGGACTGATGAAGATCCTCGGCGTCTGGTTTGGAGGACCAGGGGCAGCAGCGAAGAGCTGGAACGAACGCTTGGCCAAGGTAAAGCAAAAACTGGGCCTCTGGAGCCTGAGAAACCTGAGCATTGAAGGGAAGGCTCTGGTGCTCAGGAACGACGCACTGCCCGTGCTGCAGTATGTGACACAGGCCTGGCCACTCCTGGCCAATGTAGCACGCGCCATCAACAGCATGGTGTTCCACTTTGTCTGGCACTCAAAGATGGACAGGGTGAAACGGTCAGTCATGCACAAGGAGCACCGCAAAGGGGGAAGGCAGTCCCCGACATCTCAACGATCCTCAGGGCCTTCTTTGTGTGTGGCTGCGTCCGAATAACCCTGTTAAATGTGAACAAGGACCACTCCGCCTACAAGGTGTTCCGTTTCTTCCTCCTCCCGGTGTGGAGACGGCTGGGATGGGATAAGTGGGAGAACGCTATGACTTTCAACTGGGACCTCCCATGGTACTACAGGGAGGTGGAAAAATTTGTGGAGGAATTTGGGCTGAACTGTGTTACCCCTTGCCTTTGGAAGCCCAAAACAATCCACAAACTGATCAGGGCCAGGGACACCACTGAACCAGTGAGCGACCTGCCACCAGCAACGGCAACGCACGTGTGGGGGAATGTATCCTCCCAAATTCTGACCAACAGACACAAGGACATAGCATGGATGACCGTGAAGGGGGCCTGCCAGTGAGGTCCTTCATGCACAGCAGAGGCCTGTGCCCGCACAGGAACTGCCCAAGGGGATGTCCCGCAGAGGAATCTGCACACCATCTGTTCTGGGCCTGCCCCTTTGCCCAGAGACTACGGGCTGCTTTACAACAAGAACTGGTAGCCTTCATCCCCTACAAGAACATTACGGACCAGTCCATGCTGTATGGGCTGTTTCCAGGGACACACACAGAGGAAGCTATCCAGGGGTGCTGGAGACTCCTCTGCTGCATTAAAGACATTCTCCTGTACGCCAGGACCCGCCTGGTAACCAATGGAGAGGTGGTAAACAGAGAAGGGTGCCGCAGGATGGTGCTCAGCCTGCTCAGAGACTATGCAGCCATGAACAAAAAGGAAAGTGAGGAAGAGGAAGAACTGTAATAAAACCCTCCTTCCCCACTGTACTCTTTAAAGTGGCGACCCCATTAAAACCGTATACGCTATTTTCAAACATTTCTGAATCCCAAACTGATGGAATGTAAAAAGTTAAATTACATTGATTGAAAAGTTAAAGTGGACTGCCCACCCTAAGGGGTGAGGTACCACTTCCTTATAAACTATGTATCGCAACTTTTAAGCACTTAATAAAAGTTTTTGCCCCAAAACTAAAAAAAAAAAAAAAAAAAAACCGGTCCCAGGATGCTTGTTTACGGTACAGGGAAGACATGGCTTGGCAGTTCGGGCTGGACTGTTCCCATGAGGCACAGGGTCAGACTGATTTGCATATGGCCATGTCTGAACTGGGGTGTCAGAGTGAGCTAAAGAATGATGATGGATTAAACCCAGATCAGTTGACTGGGAGTGAGTACTTGCAATGTTCAACACTCCGTCCATCATCCCTTTTGGTTTTGCTAGGTGCAGGACATGCCCATTTCAGGGACATCCAGTGAGGTACAAACCCCTGCATTACTGTAGTAGGGAAGGGAAGGTTGTAGCAGTTTCTGGACTCGCCAAACCATGCTGGAGGCTTTGGGTGTGTGTGCTTTTGTGTGCATGAGACACACCACAAATCCGCATGTCATCCGTCACGCATGCGCAGAAGAGCCGCTGCTGCTGGCACATACAGCTGGTGGCCCCGCTGGGCCAGGAAGCAGCGCGCTAATACCCTGTCAGCCTCATCATAATATGAGTCATGGGGTGACATCTTCAAGCAGGAGACGGTGTCTTACACAGGCAGGAAGGCAGGCAGGTAGATAAATAGGAGCCAGGAAGCTAACCTGCCTACCCTTGGCACTGTTGCCCTGCTGTATTTACATCCGTGTTTGTTTTGGATTTCAGATCTGGGCCTCGGCCGCCGACAACCCCTGTGAGTCATCCACCGAGCTGCACTGGAAGCAGCAGCTGCACTTCCGGACCGGCCCAGAATGCACCACTCTGCTGACCAGGCCTGGCGGACAGGTGAGTGGCCAGAGGGGGCCTGACAGAGACCCCGGTGGGCGTGGTCAGGGGCATTCACATGTCAGACTACTGAATAGAGGTGGGCAGGTCAGCGATACCATAGGGAGAGACGATTCATGGGTTCGGCTTCGCTCTAAGAACAAAAGAACAAGCCGAGCCAGCAAAATATAGTCACAGTAAATTTTTAAAAACATTTTTGGGGAAACCACAAAAAGACATAAGCGGGTCTAAATAGTTTTACAAAGATGTAATCACTGCATAAAATGAACAGTATGCAATAACGATGCATTCTGGAATTTGTTATCCCCGCACTCGATGTTAAAACCAAAACTACAAGTCCCAGAATGAAAAGCTCAGTTGGGTAAAAGCCATATGTCACACATGACGTGGTTACACATGGCTGCTTTTACTCAATAGGCATTAGCCCTTCTTTGCAGGCCTGACTCTGCCATTGAAAATGTTCCGATTAAATGACGGTGTAGAGGCTGCAGCTATGGGTTGAGTGCAGCAAACAGAAAGTTAATGGGTTGTAGGTCCCTCTGCCGACTGCTCTAGGCCCCAAAAGCCCCGTCCCTTTGTTAGCTGTCTCCTGCTGTGCTAGGGCGGGAGGAATCCAGCTAGCGTCCACTCTGGATGCCCCAGACTCTTTGCACAACAGTGCTGTGGGCTCTGTGCTGAACCCAGGAATTAGTGAACCCCTCCCATCGTTCACTCTTCATCAGGGACATTAAACCTGTCAAGACCATAAACGTGTTTAGCTCCAGGAGGCGATTCTGCGTGATGCCACAACAGCCTGGTTTGTTTACGCCCCGCGCCCCAGCAGGGCTCTGCAGCAGGTCATAAGTTTGAATCTGCCAATGCAGTTTATTTATCTTAGGAAATTAAACAGGGCACTCCGGGGCCACACGTGCACATAACAAGCATCAGCAAAGCCAATAGGGCTCCCCCTTGAGACTTGCTGGCTCGGTCCATGCGTTTTGTTCTTGCTGCACAGCACAGACAAAAATGCCGATGCAGTGCAGCATGCACAAAAGGAAGGGAAAAAAAGGCGGCCACGTCATTTTGTAGGTGCATTCATGCTTGCTTCATGACGTACGCGTGTGACGTGGTGCCATTTTTTTAATTTACCGAACCGAGATGGATTGGTAAATAAAAAATATGACCATGTAGTAGCACAAAAGTGCTTTTATTTATAAAGCAGAAGAGTCAGAAGTCATTTCCTGCCCAGCCCTTCAAAAAGAAAAAAAAAAGCTCTAATTAAAAAATAGCACTGTCGGGTGTTTGGGGTGGGAGAGAGGTAACAGAGTACCTCATAGTAGTGGGTGGGGGAAGAAGGAAACAGAAGCACAAGACGGGGGAACAACAAGGAGAGCGGGGAAAACGAACATGAGGGAGAGAACAACCCAGTGGCGAATGGAGAAGCACACAAGCGAGAGCCATGAGGGGTGCACATAGGCGAGAGAGAGTAACACAGTGCGGGGCGAAGAGAAACAGACAAGAGAGAGCAACATGAAGTGTGGGGGGTGGGAGAGAAGCACATGAGGGATACAGCTGGAAAATACAAGCAATCTCATGGAGTGTTTAGGGAAAAAGAAAAAAATAGTTCTCTAAAAGTGAAGAGTGGAAGGACACAAGTAAAAAGTCTAGGCGTCCGAGGAAGGACAAACATAGGATGGACAAGGCAAGCCATCGAATTAGAAGTAAATGAAATTGCCAATAAAGCCTACCCGTGGTAAGGAATGGGCGGGCGTTAAGCCTACTGTAAGTTCTTAGTAAGCCGACATTAGATCTTTTGCAACCAGACAGCTTGCTGTCCATATTTAGAGTGTGATTACCTGACTATTCTTAGAAGTGCATTTTGGTCTGTATGAAACTTTTTCCCTAACCAGACACTGGCAGCAGCTGTTACAGGTAGCAAACAAATATTTGAATGCTATTAGTTTGCTTTGTCAAATGCGAGGAACGTTGTAGCAGCACACCATCAGTCACTTAATTGTGAAATTAACTTGGGTACCAAAGTTTTACTGGTCGCACCAAACTCTATCCAAAAAACATCACACTGATTTGTTGGACCTGCCTTTTGAAAGTTATGTATTTAACTTCATGCACTCTCCTATTTAGGGAAAATTAAAACCGCAAGATGCAAATCCTGCTGGTACGAAATGTACTTCTGAAAATGCCTTTATTGATGAAGGACATTATTTCAAAAGGTATATTAAAGTGATGGGATTTGTCTTTCCTTAAGGGCTTGTTCCTGGGAACTGCACACATTGTTTGCAGTGTGAATTACTTAAATCCCAGCTGAGGGCAATAGCTTGGATCCAAAACCCAGACCGCCTTACTACCCACCTGTAGCTGGTAATGAAGGATGAAAGTGGAAGATGCAGCCCATGAGGCAGCCCTGCAAATATCAGAAATAGAACCCCCCTGGTCCTCCATCAAAGAGACAGACCCTTTGAAGACTTCCCCTAGATGTAATAAGGAGAATCAGAACTCACAGGGGCATTCGTTGAAGAAATTATCGCCCTAATACATCTGCTTAGACAAAGCACAATAAACTTTAGGCCCATCCCGGGAGAGACCAACGTATAGAACAGAGGATCACAGCAATGAAAGTCTGCTCTCCTAGCCAGGTAAATGGAGACGATCCTGTGAGAAACCAGAGTACGAAGAGCATGCTCCTATCACAAAAAGGATTAGGAAGAAAGAAGGAACAGTAATCTTTTCCTGTAATTCTTGTCCAGAGGTTGATCTTTCAAATGAAACAGGGACCCAGCCTCAACCATACTTTGCCAGAAACATCCTGAGATCAGGAGGTACACACAGCAAACATCCAAATTCATCCAACCTTTTAGCATAGATAATAGCAGCGAGAAAGAGAATCTTGGGGGAAATAAATTTCGAAGAAACCACCCCAATGGTTCTATAAGCCGTGCGGCTGTTTAAATGACCATTGAAAGCAAAGAGTAGAAACAGCTATATCTTAGAAATGCATCCTGGGGAAAGTATAAAACCAAGGCTTCTTGACAATTTCAGGCCGTAACTCTCAGGACCTACCTCAGTGCCTAAAAGCACAATGGTGGTCATAAGCTTTTAGGGTTGAATCACTGCCTGATCTTTGAACTATGGAACTCTGAACTAAAAAAAACCAGATGTTGAAGACCTAACCTCTCAACAGCCAAGCTGTCAAACGTGAGCTTCTAGAGAATGGCACGGCGGATGAGGAGGAGCCCTCAGTGGATATGAAAATACTAAGAGAATCCATTTGCATTCCACCAATATTTGCCAAAGTAGCAGAAACTGAAACATCCTTGGTCAAAAAGGAGATCACCAACTCCCAAGCCTTTGAGAGATGTATAGCAGAAGTCTTGTTATCATGTGGATTTGCAAGGCTGCCTGTGAGCTGCTAAAACAACGTGGAGCTGCCCAAGGTAAGAGGGCAATGTTGGTCCTTTCCCCTCAAATAAAGAAATGGTGATTTGCCAGTTCTGATGCATGCAGGTGATCTTATTCTCACCCCAATTAGTCTTCAGCAGAAATATGATCAGTTATCTAATTATGCCATGGAAACCAACTAATAAATAACATCACCAAAAATTAGATGGTGATTTTTTTGAATGGTCAGGCAAAGGCCAAATTTAGGTGGCCTCTAGATGAGTTACCACTGGAGGTCGTTAATGAATACAAATATTTGGGGTAGTAATTTATCTAGGGCAGCCCAATTCCAGAAAAACTAGATCATTAACATCCTTCGGAAAAGGCATGCTGACGGCATGCCTCTATGGGACATAGGAGCACCTGGGCACTATGAAAGATCTATGAAGTAAACACACCCGATGACTTTATTTGGAATTGAATGCCTATCCTCTAAGGATTACCTGCTGTTAAATCAGAGGGGAAATTATAGAGGAGCTTTCTAACCATGCATCAGGTGACGTCTATGGAAGGCATTGCCCTGAACTAGGCATGCTTGGCATTACGCCGCCCTGAGTCCTTCTTTCAGATGTCCTTGGGCCCGAGTGGATATTTGCTTAATTTGGTAACCGAGAAGAAAAAAAAGGACATTTTCAACTTTACCTGCAATATTTCTACACTCTTTTGAAGTTGAACCTCACTAGACAGGAGGTATACCTTTGTAAGCCATCAGAGTGCCTGGGAAATGTTTGAAAGTAGGCCCCATGGAGTAGAGTTTCTAAAGTGATCTGGCAGGCTATATGGAAACGAATCGACTACAGCCCATTCCTCAGACTGCTGCAATGGACTCTTCCACATTTTATCTGAAAGCCTATTTAGAGGCAAACCTAAGGCATTTCTAATTAAATCTAAAAACAAGCAGTTTCCATCAGGCTGAGGACAGAGAGATGTCGAGGGGGCAGGAAGTTAATGAAAGACTATGTCCACGCTGTAAACAAAGTATAATGTATCGCCATCATGTCCTATTTGCTCAACATTGCGCTCATCAAAAATATATAAGAGCATTGCTGTTAGAGGGAACCATCAAAACAGCACTTGCAGCAATAGTTTTTCAACAAAACATTTTTGCTACTGATTGTTCAAATTTTGTCACATGTTTTAGCAGTCCAGTTGATTTGTTTTAATTATGGTCTTAACACACTGATAATTAAGATTTGTGTAATGCTCTAAGTATGGTGATAAAATAGTTCTAAGAATGCTGAATCACACACATTCCCTTATTATGGCCAGCCTGTATGGAGGTACAGGTTGTATTTTTAGATTTTGTTTATTTTTTTAAATACATATAACAATTTACTACTAAGTTAACTGTGGAAAAGAATGGAGAAAAACTCTGGACAAGGACAGGACAGAGAATCCACTGCAAGCACCTTTGCTTCCTGAAAGTAGGCGCAGTAATGAGGAAGTAAGGCACTGTGTTGGGAAGCACAGACAGGACAACCGAAGCTTGTGCATAACCCAGAGATGATCTTGGGAGACAAACAGAAATACTGACATGAGGAAAAAGTGACATCTGAAGGTATCCGCTTCGTTGTCCCGACATCGGACATGCACAGCCAAAACAGATGCAACACTAGACCATGCTGCTACTGATCTTGGAAATCAGATGAACAAAACCCGTTGATCTGGTGCCAGTCTTTTGAGTGATGTACGGCTTAGAGTTCATATTGTCCATCTGGACAGGGACTGGCCAGCTCAAGAGATGAGGCTGAACTGCCTGTAGAGACTGTAACACCAGTGGCAGTTTCCTTCAGTAGGAAGAATAAAGAGAATCCCATTGAAACCATAGCCCCTGTCTACATTCTGCTGGTACCATCGGACCAAACCACAGGAGTCATATCACCGTGATGTTTGAGCCACCAAAGAACAGGGCCTCTAAACAGATGGTGATCAGTGTTTAATGAATTCCGAACATATGTACTTTCTACTTTATCAAAAGAAATAAGACTTAGTCCAGAAAAAAATAGAACCTGGCCTCAGTGTACTACAAGCACTGGAAAGGAGCGAGAGGGGACTTCCTCCAGTTCAGCAGGAGCACATGCTCCTGAAGCAAGCTGCACATGAGCCATATCCTGTTTCGTAATTTTTTCATGAGCTAACCGGTCATCTAGATGTGAATAGACCATTCTCCACTTGTCGTAAAGAATCTCCGTCAAAAGGGTCCACACCTTCATAAAATCCCTCAGGGTTAATTTGAGACCAAAGGCAAAGAACAGAAACTGATACTAGCAAGATCGATGGCAAATGAGGGAATCTTTAGCCTTCCTAGTGCGCTGGAATTTTAATATATATATGTTTGCGCTCTAGTGAAGCCAAGACGCCCCTGGGCAATACCAATTGCAGGATCAAATGTGGAGTATTCATCTTGAAATGAATCCTGAATATTAAGCAAATAAGAGCCTTTAGGTCAATGATTAGATGAAAAACTTCATTTTGTTTTTTCACCAAGAAACTAATTGAAAAGATGCCTTATCTCCATTCCACCTTTGGTACAAGGAACCCCTTCCTTTTGTCCAAGAGCGTCAGGATTTGGAAACACTTTGCTTCCTCCTTTGGAAGGTCCCAAGGAAACACAGTCACCAGAACATACGTGTCAGTGGGCACCAAAATTAACTTGATCATTTAACCTCTGTTGATGTCCGGTACTCAGTGGTTGATACAGAATAAAGCAACATGTCATAGAAATGAGTAAGCCACCCACCATCTGGAAAGAGCTGAAGGACATGACCCTTGGCACTGTCAGGACATGGGAGCCTTAGGGGTGAAAAAGCAAATGTCTTTCAAGAAACGTTATGGTACTGTTGCTTGTCAGGACATCGACCCATGTAAGAGGTGCAGGAGAACAGGGAGCTCTGCTAAAATGCAGGAAAAGTAATGAAAACTGTGAAAATTGTTTTTATGGCTTCTCTGAAACAGGGTGATGTTTGCAATCCTTGAAAGCTTAGGAGACCAACTCTTCCAAATGAGCACCAAACAAGAGGCGTATAGAAAAAGGCAATTTGAATAAGGTCGATATCTATTCCACTTCTTCCTTCCAATTTGTTCTTAATAACTGTTGATAACATGAAAAGTACCCTTTTTGTATGGTCACCTCTCCCCACTTTTTGTTCCAATGATGAAGGTTATGACTCTGAAAGTGCACTGAAGCCTATTTCCCAGGCCCCAGTGCTTTTTCACTATAATGTTATGTATAAATTGGCATCCCCAATTGACAAAGACTATACCCCCTTTCTAAGTCCCTAGTATATGGTATCAGTGGTACCCATGGCTTGGGTGGTAAAGGTGTCACCAGGGCTTGCAGAACTGTTTGTGCCACCCTGAGTGACCCAAGAAAACTATTGGCAGCAGGTCTGCCATTGCAGACTTCAGGAACAGTGTAAACTGCTCCTTTTCGACTTTGCCTTCACCATGTGTGGCCAAGTTAATGCACTGCTTTTAATATATGTCAGTCACCCCTAAGGAAGGCCTTCTGAGCTCAGGAGGCAGGGTGCCTGATATTAAAGGCGTGGGCATGTAAGTGCAAGCTTATATGTCCCTATAGTGGCATTCACAATTAAAGTACACTAGAAGTGATAGGCGGTCCATAGGATAACATGGGCTGGCATCCTGGCAAACACGAGGGCGGCAGCTCCATATCGATACCGCCTAAATATGTCGTGTTTGGTATCAAACAACGTGCCTTCTCACCCCTGCCATGAATCTTGTGTTGAGGCGATGTGACATGTACCCAGATGGCTACCTTTGAGGTTGCCCACCTGGTGGCTGGCAGCCGTGCTTGCTGCAGCCAAGACAGGATTCTGACCTCCTGCCAGGCAGTGTGATCACTCCCAGAGTCAGGAACAGAGGCCTGGGCAAGAAGGAGATCACACCTTCTCCCTCCCAGGAAGGCTAGTGAAGTGGCGCATTAAAGTGGTGATCTTCAAAGGCTGCACCGCCTCTGATATGCATCAGGGCTTACTCCCAGAGAGCCTTCCCCAGGCGGGAAATTAGGTATGCTGGAGGTGTACACCCCCAAAAAGCTACCACACCTCTAGGGTGGGGGCTGCCTGCTCTGTAGAGCTAAGGAAGATGTCTGCCATTTTTAAAAGTGGTAGAAAAAGTGGATTCTGGGTAGAAAAGGTCACCTACACCCTGGATGTGGTCATTACAGGGGTGGATTAGTCACTGGGGTAAGCAGCCCATTGGCCACTTGCACTCACACCCCTAATGCCCTAAATCTTGGATTTAAGGGCTAGCCCTGACACCAGAACATCAGTTCTGGACAACCTGCATTGTTCTCATCATTGCTGTCATAATTTTGATTCCTATTGTACTTCGTTGGTGCGATTTATTGTATGCTTGTCTATTTAATTGTTATCGTGCTCGAGGGCACTTCTGCTACTGTTCTGGTCGAGCCTACCCCTCCAACCCACGACCGGATCTGTGTACCCCCCTTGTTTTTAACCTCTCCCACTGTCCCATTGTGTTTTGGTTTCCCATGTTTTCGCCAAATCTGTACAGCGCTCTGATACCCGTTTAGGTCTTGTTCGCGCTTTATAAAACGTTTCAAATAAATAAGAGGACAAAGAAGAGACCCGTGTCTGCGACAACAGGACTTGCACAAAGCAAAATAGGGAATCTTTGTCCCTGTGTCAACGCTCCTGGAACTGCCTGATCAAGACTCGTCCTAGCCTAACTCTTGGTTACCCCAGACAGCAGGACCCCTGTGAGAGCCTGAAGTGCCCTCAGACTCCCCTGAACTAGTGGCACTAGTGCCTAATGCCCTCCAAACTGCAGGTAAAACAATGCTCTGGATCTGAAGAATCACTGATCCAGATGGTCTAGTGCATTGTGGGAACTGTAGTCCTGCCTTCTACGAAGTTACAGGCAGCTACTGCATTCCCCATGGCCACCTGGCGTCGAAGCACCTTTTTCCAACGATTACTGCTGCCAAGGCTTGTTGGACACCAGTCTGGCAACTGACCCCTGCACACGATGCTGCACCTAGAGGGAATTCCACCCAACCTTCGACCGACATCAGCAACCACCCCGTTGTTGCCTTTTTGCATCTTATTCCCCCGCAGACCGTGTAACCGGTGAAAGCAGCTCTCCCGCAGCTCCCATTCAGCACCAGGGATAGCCAGGACAACTCTGCATTGGGCTCCATGGGCAGGTAAAATTGAACTGACTGTCGTGGCCTGGTCCTGGGACCAACATTACCTTTACCGTGCAAGGATTCCACGCCACTCGACTTGCAAGTGACGGATATCCACTAGTGTTTTTTTCTCCCATTGACCGCAATGATAAAGGCTAGCTGTAGTATTTTCCACTGATTTTATATTGCTTCTAAAATTTATAACTTCAGTTATGTATGCTATTCCGTTAATTTTGGTGTCTAAATTAAGATAAAAATACACTTTACTTTTCTAAATTGGTGTCAGATTTGTATTGAGTTGTGTCAATTACTTATTGTCCATGTTGGTACTCAGAAATGCTTATTAATCAAAACAGAGGGCACTGTTCCAGATGAGGGGTACAAGTAGAGTAAGAAAAAGGTGTAATTAGTCCTAGGATTTTTGAGGCCCACTTGTGAGGGGAAAGAGTAAGTCTTGTCTCTTAATGCCCTCACACACCCCGAAGGATGTCATGCTTCATCATTTGGGCGTTTTGCTCCTCGTCGGGCCGGCGCTGCAATGCCCTACGGGTCCCCCGAAGGGTCACTTTAGCGGAGATCTTTTAAGACAAAACGCAGTATGGTGCATGCGGGTGTGTGGTGTGGGTCCTCTAAGAGGGTGAAGTGGTGCGTGCAGCGTGAGTCTAAAACTGTCTAAGGGTTACCCAAAGAATGATTTTTAATGAAAAGGGCACCCTTGGCAGACTAAAAAACCCGTAGGTTAGGCGTTACCTATGTAGGTTTAATGAGCCCTAGGTAACTAGAGAGGTCGACATGTTTCGCGCCTATGTGGTCACAACAGATCCGTGGCGCTTCTTCAGGACCAAGAGAATAGATTAACTAAAGTGTGGTGCACGTGATAAGTGAACAGGGTTAATACCCTCAATGGATATCCGGGCGGACACGGTAACAGTGTACCCTGCAGTCTAACTGCAATAACTAGTTAGATGTTGGCCGCTCCTGGATACCACCTAGGCGGGAAATGACAAAAAATGAAGAGAAGTATGCGTCAAAGCTACATGTGGGGAATGTCAATGTTTCCCCAGAGCTTATCTTCAGTTTACGCAAATAAAAAGTGACTTTGTACGAGCAGACATGGGTAATAAAGTGCCTATTGAAGAGCGGCTGGCCTGCGGGGTCTCAACTCTGAGTGCCGGGGGGATGTCGCGTAGGCGGAGGAGCCCTAGCGTATGCGGTCCCACCGACCCACAAGGAGTCACCCGCATATTCCGCCACTCTCCTGATCAAATGCCCAGTGTTCGTATCACCAGACCGTGCCTCAATATCTTAAGCGACGTGCTGAAATGACATGCCCAACAAAGTAGCTCTTGTCGGGGTTCGGTAACCATCGTATATTGTGGCCACAATCTTACAAATATGGTCTCAATGGCCATGTCACATAAATTCTTACCTAAAAAGTGTGAGGAGAGTTGCTCCATAGGCTAGTAGGAGTCGAGCGCCCGCACCTTACCGGGCTAACCAGGAAATGACATAATGTGGAAACACTCGTCAGTTTCATCTAACGTTAAGACATAACAGTGCGGTATACATCGTTTTCAGCAAAATGCTCCATGTGTCCCCATCGGCGAGATCTTACTTACAGTTTTGCTTAGGTGCCGGCTCTTGTGCACCTACCCCAAACGTACTCCTGCCTGCATGTGAATGGTCTTCGGCAGAGACGATATTTATAATCTGGCTAATTGGTTGTGGCGGTGCCTTCTTCCGGTCATTTCAGCCAGCATGAATCTCAGCTGTGTATTGCTCGTGAGGAGACTGTATTGCGCATGGGTGTAATGGAGACCCTGTGTCCCCGCGCATGCGCTGTTACTGCTGGGCCTACCCCGGTCGTCATAGCAACCAGTGATGCAGCCTGAATGTAAACGTGATTAGATTTTAGCGCGTTACTGAGTGTATGCTCGCTAGTGCGCTTACAAAGCGTGAGTCTGGGGAGTGCTCAATAATTATGGCAATTGGATCGTGGTCCAAAAATTTCAAAAATCTGAAAAAACCCAGTGTATACCGTATATCAGTCAATCTTGGAGGGCCGATTATTGCTTCCTGTGCGAACCCTAGTATTAGTAAAGGATTCTACCCTACACTAAGGCCCTTCGTTGTGGACCTATCTAACGTAGAGGCTCTAACCCCAGACCCCCTAGATCTTATGGAGAAGGGGGGAGGAGAATTGTAAGGGGTGGAGTAGGTGGTCCGGTCATTTGAATATCACCCCATTGGTGATTTCTTATTGGCCTCAAGTGTGTTAAAAGACGTGCTGTTGATGGTTATTTTATCAGTTCTTTTACCTGGAAGCGTCACGTATTTATGGTCTCTTAATGTCAATGAGAATGTAGGTTAATGAGATGTTTTAGAGTTCTGCCCAGGGTATCTAATCATTGAGACCATGTTCATGTGTGCGCAGACGGTGCACCCAACGTTGTTCTCGACGGAGTAAAGCTGTGCTGCTCCACATCTGGTTGGTCTCCAGTATTGTCCATTGTATTTCGTCACAGGAATGGCCTTTATCAATGTAGTGGTTCGTCATCTTCGTTGCTGTCCGGCCACGTCTGATCGTGCTCCTATGTTCGCTGATCCTGACTTTGATAGGTCGGGTGGTCATCCCTATGTATCTCAGTGTACATGGGCAGGTGATCAGGTAGACACAATTCTTGGTGTTGCAGTTTGTGTGTCTTTGATGTTCCCATGTAAAGTCATCCAGGTTGAGGGTTTTGTTATGTCGTGTGAAGGGACACGCACTGCATGTGCCTCACGGGAAATGGCCTTTCACTGGAGGAAGGCCCCACAAGGTCGTCTCTTGGATGTTTTTCTTGACTCGTGGTCTGGTGTTGATCAGTTGGTCCCGTAGATTCGCAGTTCTTTTGAACGCAAACCGGGGTAATTCCATGTTTAGGGTGCCAGTGTTCAGGATCTTCCAGTTTCGTTTCACGATGTTCTTGATTTTGTTCGACATGGGTGTAAAGGTTGTCACACATGTAATCGTGTTGTCAGGTTCTTTCTCCCTTGTCTCCAGTAGTGCCTGTCGGTTATTATTTCTGGCTCGTTTCCTAGCCCTGTTGATCACCTCACCTGGGTTGTCCCTGTCCTGGAGGTTTCTTGCCAGGGAGCTAGCTTGGGCATCATATTCCTGGATGTTGCTGCAGTTGCGGCGTATGGTAGATTATCTCTAAGGGCCTTGGGGTGGTGACTCTTGAAGCTGAGGAGGCTATTTCGGTCTGTTGCTTTTTTGTAAGTGGCTGTGTGTAGTTGTCCTTCCTCCAGGGTGATGAGAAGGTCCAGGAATGGAATCTCCTTGTCACTGGCTGTTTTAGTGAAGCGTAGGTGGGGGTTCAAGTTATTAACCCATTCATGGAATTTGTTACTGGTGTCCACATCTCCACTCCAGAGGATGAGCACATCATCTATGTACCTCTTCCAGGTGATGAGGTTCTCTTTGAAAGAGTTGTTATCCGTGAAGATGTTAATTGCTTCAAAATGTGCCATGTACAACCCTGCCAGGCTCAGCGCAAAGGTACTCCCCATGCTAGTACCTTGTACCTGGTGGTAGATGGTGGTTTTGTACATAAAGAAATTATTTTTTAGTGCCATGGTGATGATCTCGGTGATGAATACCGCCGGTGTGTTGGTGGCGAGTTCAGTTTCTTGAAGTAATTTCCCCACTACTTCGATGGTTGCGTTTTGGGGAATGTTCGTGTACAGTGCCTCTACATCGAGGGTGAGGAGGAGGCTGTTGGTCTCTGTGTTGTTGTAGTTAATCTCCTGTATTAGATTCAGGACGTCCCGTGTGTCCTTCAGGTATGCTGGAGTTGCTTGGAATAGTGGGCGTAGAAAATGGTCGCTGAATTGGCTCAATGGTTCCAGCAGGGAGCCTATGCCGGATACGATCAGGCGTCCCAGGGGAGGAATGATCCCTTTATGAATCTTGGGTAGAAGATAGAGATAGGGCATCCTGGGGTCCCCATTGACCAGGAATGCCGCCACCTGGGGGGAGATCCATCCCTCGTTGGCTGCCTTGTTCACCAAGATACGTATCTGTGAAAGTAATCGATCCGTGGGATCTGTTTCTAGTCTCTTGTAGTATTCGGGGACGTTGAGTTGTCTTGAGCATTCCTTTTCGTAGTCCTCAATTTTGAGGATGACCGTTGCGCCCCCCCTTGTCCGCCGGTTTGATGATGATGGTCTCGTCATCTGTGAGTGAGCGAACTGCGTTGCGTAATTTCTTGGGCATGTTATCATATGTAGGTTTTCCAGTAAGGCAATTGGCCTCCTTGAGGACAGCTTTCTCAAACGTTATTACCTCGCTGGGGACCATCCCTGCCATGGGAGTAAATCTGGAGGGGGGCCTGAGTCCTGTGTCTTGACGTTCTAGTACAGGATTGTTGCAGAAAAAGGACTTCAGTCTTATCTTGCGGAACAGCTGGTGGAGTTCTTCATTCATGCGAAAGTTGTCTTCTTTAGGGGTGGGTACAAACCCAAGGCCCATCTCAAGGACAGTGGTTTCATCAGTGTTGAGCTGTCTCTCCGATAAGTTCACAATCAAGGTCTTGGGTATGTCGTGCTCCTCGTCGTTCTCTGCTGTGCCTCCGGGTCCTGCCATTGCACCTGCTTTTGCCCTCTTCTTCTTCCTCTGCCTCGCCCCCTGCCTCTGTTCTGAAAAGGAGGTGGCGCATTTTGGAAAAAGGGTTGCTGAAATCCCTGGTGTGGTCCGGAAAATGCCGGATACCACATGGGGCCTTGTGGTGGAAAGGGTTGGTGAGGGTACCCATACATGGGTGGCATCAGTGGTGGTGGGAGGAGTCCACGGTTGTTCATGTTCCTTCCCCAGCTACTGTTACTCGAGTTACTATTTGTCGAGCGCCCAGAATTCACCGACGAAGATGATCCATCGTCAGATGATGTATCGCTCTCTGATGGTCTGAAGTCGTCCTTCGTGTAGGGATATAGTTTTTCTCTGTCGAACTTTTTGATGTCTTTCTGCAGTTTCGACACCTTCTGTTGTAGAAGGTAATCCCTGTGGTCTGTCATTTCTGCATTAATCTCGGCCAGACGTGTTTTGAAAGCGGAGATGCTAATGCACGTCTTGAGGCCGTTTTCTGCAATGTTGATCTTAATTATTAGTGCCTCAGAGAGGCGTTTGGCCGTGCCAATAATTAGGATGAGCCAGTCACGGGCACACTTCCACGCGATCTGGCTCCATTCCCGTCTGAAGACTAGACCGTCCAGGCAGATTCTGGGGGCCGTACGTATTATTAGGCCGTTAGGTGCAGCGTTCATTCTTAGGTATTCCGTAATGATGGTACCATGCATGGCGATTTTGACCTGTAGTTTAAGGATGCCAGTGAATTCCAATCGCCTTGTATGGAGGCGCTAGCCATATTTCCCTCGCTATCCAGTAGTGAGGGGGTTCTTAGGATCTCAGCCACGATGTCTTCGCCGAAGCCGAGTCCTAGGTTCTCACCCATGGTCGAAGTGGTCATATCTCGTACTTGGAATGAAAGGAGGAGAACAGAGAAGAAAGTGGTAGGGTCCCTCGACTGTGCCGCCATGCTATAAATGTATCTATACAAAGAGGGGGGACCAGGAGCCAGTTAAGGTCCAGTGCCCGTGCTCCTAACGTCAACCGTATTAATCAAAACAGAGGGCACTGTTCCAGATGAGGGGCACAAGTAGTCACCCACTCAATATAGAGTAAGAAAAAGGTGTAAATAGTCCTAGGATTTTTGAGGCCCACTTGTGAGGGGAAAGAGTAAGTCTTGTCTCTTAATGCCCTCACACACCCCGAAGGATGTCATGCTTCATCATTTGGGCGTTTTGCTCCTCGTCGGGCCAGCGCTACAATGCCCTACGGGTCCCCCGAAGGGTCACTTTAGCGGAGATCTTTTAAGACAAAACGCCGTATGGTGCATGCGGGTGTGTGGTGTGGGTCCTCTAAGAGGGTGAAGTGGTGCGTGCAGAGTGAGTCTAAAACTGTCTAAGGGTTACCCAAATAATGATTTTTAATGAAAAGGGCACCCTTGGCAGACTAAAAAACCCGTAGGTTAGGCGTTACCTATGTAGGCTTAATGAGCCCTAGGTAACTAGAGAGGTCGACATGTTTCGCGCCTATGTGGTCAAAACAGATCCGTGGCGCTTCTTCAGGACCAAGAGAATAAATTAACTAAAGTGTGGTGCACGTGATAAGTGAACAGGGTTAATACCCTCAATGGATATCCGGGCGGGCACGGTAACAGTGTACCCTGCAGTCTAACTGCAATAACTAGTTAGATGTTGGCCGCTCCTGGATACCACCTAGGCGAGAAATGACAAAAAATTAAGAGAAGTATGCGTCAAAGCTACAGGTGGGGAATGTCAATGTTTCTCCAGAGCTTATCCTCAGTTTACGCAAATAAAAAGTGACTTTGTACGAGCAGACATGGGTAATAAAGTGCCTGTTGAAGAGCGGCTGGACTGCGGGGTCTCAACTCTGAGTGCCGGGGGGATGTCGCGTAGGCGGAGGAGCCCTAGCGTATGTGGTCCCACCGACCCACAAGGAGTCACCCGCATATTCCGCCACTCTCCTGATCAAATGCCCAGTGTTCGTATCACCAGACCGTGCCTCAATATCTTAAGCGACGTGCTGAAATGACATGCCCAACAAAGTAGCTCTTGTCGGGGTTCGGTAACCATCGTATATTGTGGCCACAATCTCACAAATATGGTCTCAATGGCCATGTCACATAAAATCTTACCTAAAACGTGTGAGGAGAGTTGCTCCATAGGCTAGTAGGAGTCGAGCGCCCGCACCTTACCGGGCTAAACAGGAAATGACATAATGTGGAAACACTCGTCAGTTTCATCTAACGTTAAGACATAACAGTGCGGTATACATGGTTTTCAGCAAAATGCTCCACGTGTCCCCATTGGCGAGATCTTACTTACAGTTTTGCTCGGGTGCCGGCTCTTGTGCACCTTTCTCGCCTAGGTGGTATCCAGGAGCGGCCAACATCTAACTAGTTATTGCAGTTAGACTGCAGGGTACACTGTTACCGTGCCCGCCCGGATATCCATTGAGGTTATTAACCAGTAGCGGTCCGTGGTAGGAGTGCCGGCCGGGCGGTGACGTGGGGTGGGGGCAGGGTGGGGGGTAGTAAACCAGGGATTACGGCCGAATACAGGTAAGTAAACATTTAAGTAAATAAAACGAATTTCGTTGCGCGCACTGCATCGCATTTGGCGATGCAGCGCTCACAACGAAATTCGTTTTATTTATTTAAATGTTTACTTACCTGTATTCGGCCGTAATCCGTGGTTTACTACCCCCACCCTGCCCCTCCCTCACCCTATGTCACCACCCGGTTATTCTCTTGGTCCTGAAGAAGCGCCACGGATCTGTTTTGACCACATAGGCACAAAACATGTCGACCTCTCTAGTTACCTAGGGCTCATTAAGCCTACATAGGTAACGCCTAACCTACAGGTTTTTTAGTCTGCCGAGGGTGCCCTTTTCATTAAAAATCATTCTTTGGGTAACCCTTAGACAGTTTTAGACTCACGCTGCACGCACCACTTCACCCTCTTAGAGGACCCACACCACACACCCGCATGCACCATACGGCGGTTTGTCTTAAAAGATCTCCGCTAAAGTGACCCTTCGGGGGACCCGTAGGGCATTGCAGCGCCGGCCCGACGAGGAGTGCTTGTGTTGCAATGCATGACGCATAAAAACACAAGGCTGCACCACTGAGCTGCTTAAAACAAAACAGGTAATGACAAAGACTATAGATCGAGCTTTAATGTAGTAACGCATAGAGACACAAACATGCAGGTTGCAAGCGTTAGTACATTAAAGCTAGACTTAATTGCTTTGCCAATGCTCGTTTTAATATTGATTGCACAGGGGGAGCTTTTTCTTCCTTTTATTTATGACTTCGAGTGCTTTAAATGTCTGATGCCAAACTTGACCATTCGCGATCGCCCGCATTGAGAAATCTCACTAGGATGTGGTCTAGTGTTGGATTTTGCTTGCTCGCGCTCGCCAACTTAACTTTGGCGAGCGCGAACGAAGAAAAAACTCCGCTCTGCAGTTTTTCGGAACGCCGCGTGCTCCAGGGGAGCAGAGTTCACCGCCCAGGCATATTAAGGATACAAACATTGTAATTACGCAGGTGCAAATGCAGCTATTGAAAACTCACAAGAGCAAAGTTGTTGAATATTTTGCAAGAATGCATTTTAATATCACTATATCTAGATTTCTTCCGTGAGCCAGTTCATACCTGAGTGAGCCATCAACGATATTTCAAACAGCCAAAATAATTGCTACTGATCACTGCGAGCGCAGAGAAACCGTCTTCGGGACGCTATGAACCCTAACCTGAGGAGCATCAGACTACCTATGTTTGAGTACTGTTCAGGCCTAGTGGCTCGGCTACTGGAGGCTCGATAGCTGGGGGGCCTTACATCCGCATGGGCCGTATCTGCCCCTGATCTGTGTTCTATGCGTGCCTTGTTCATGTACATCGAAGCGCCCTGAAATTGCTGAAAGGCAATGTTGAGCGCTTTAGGATACACCCAATTCCCCTTAAATTGCATAAAGCAGAGGACATTTTCAGAGTAAGAAAGTTAAAATAAATCCTTTTTTTTTGTTTAAAAAAATCGGGTGACTCCCGCCTAAATCGCGTGCTAACATGTATGCTTGAAGAAATAAGTAAACAGAAATTGAGTGACTCTAGATAAGGATAAGCAGGCCTGCTCTTGCCCATCTCTATTTTTTTTTATTTTATTCAATTGCAGTGATAGAAAAAATACAATACAATGGCAACATTTATACAAAGTGTAGCAGTCCCCCCATTCCTCCCCACCCGGAGTAATGGCTAGTGCTGAAAGAAAAAAAAATAGCTGAAATAATATTTTATGTATAAATATCAATATCAAAAATTGGTAATATGAAAAAACATTTGAATAACAATGCAGCAAATCATTACTAGGAATTTTTTTTTATTTGGTCAACGTTACTAAAAAACAGTAAATAAAGTGACCTGTGCAACAATACATCACTAAAAAAGTGATAAAGCATCCCTGCGGTTTAAACATTATAAGATATAGTTAAAAAGATATATACATAAGTAACTAGTGCATAAGAGAAGAAGATGACTTGTGCATTTTTGTCGAGAAAAGTAATTTACTCGCTAATCTCGCCTGTTTCCAGAGTTGATAAATTAAGCCAGTGAGAAAGATGACCCCAGATGATTAGTCCTTTTTTTTTTGGATCTATGTCCCTTTTAGAGTATATTGCCTTCTCGAGCGAATGAATTGAATAAAAACGGGCTAGCCAATGTGTAAACAGTGGGGATTAGGATCCAGCCAGGCAGACCAATACATAGCCTAAGGACAGCCATAGCAATAAATATTAGAGCTCCTCCATTCTTTCTTTCTATTGAGTCTAGTGTGCCCAACATTATGGTGGAGGGTGTTAAATATAAGCTATGAGAAAGCACCTGTCCCAGGAAGTGTTGGATTTTATTTATTAATGGTCCTAATTTAGAGCATGTAGCAAACATGTGGATTCAGTCGGCTTTATATTCAGCACAACGAGGACAGTATGTTCCTTTGCCAGAGCCCCACTTCGCAATCTTACAGGGAGTATAGTATAAAAAAAAAAAAAGTTTTATAAAACTGTGCCTGAAGGTTGGAAGATAACAAATCACTTTGGGCGGCCTTAAGTGCGAAGGAGAAAGCATTATTAGTGATGTTCAGTTTCTGTTGCCACTTGGAGGAAATTATAGACAAATCATCAGACATTAGACTGTTAAGAAAGTTATAAATAATTCCAATGCGTGGAGGTATATTTCCGCAAAGTTTTTCAATCAGTTCACATTTAGTGAAGCCCAAAGGACCCCCTGTCTTCCGTGAAAAAAAGGATTTAATAGCTAGGTATTTAAAAGATTCCATGTTATCCAAATTATAGCGGAATTGAAGATCTTTAAAGGGCAAGACCTCGTTAGATGAACAAAGATCTCCTAATTTCTTTACTCCATTATCTATCCAAATTTGGAAGTAGGACGTACTAAAGATATCCGGTAGATTCGAATTACTTATTGTAGGAGTATAATAGTTCAATCTGCCGATACCAAGAATTTTACGTAAAGCTGTAAAAACTTTATAGGCGCCTAGAAGGGTCTTAAATTTGACTCTTTTGTAGTATCCCAATTCCAGCTGTCGCCACAGACAGCCCCAAGCATCGGGCCGAGCAAGAGCTCAACGGATGAAGGCAGACCGGCAGCTGGCGTTGGGGGAGAGACTTGTAACAGTATAGGGCACGATTGTAGAACAGTAGCCCAATAATATAATTTTAAGTTGGGCAAGGCCCATCCCCTTCTATCCCGGGGTAACGATAAAAATTTAAGTGCCCTTCTAGGTTGAGAAAATGCCCATACAAATTGGGAAAATAACTTTTCAAACCTTAAAAGTGTCGATTTATTAAACTCTAAGGGTATAGCCCTGAATAGGTATAGTATTTTTGGGAAAAAAATCATTTTCAACAAATTGCATCGTCCAACAATAGAAAGGTGTAAATTGTTGAGGCGGTTCAAGGCTTTCCTTGTTTCTAGGATAAGAGGGTCCGTGTTCTGACTAACTATAAGGTCGATATCAGCTGAAATATCAATACCCAGATATTTGGCTTTAGCCACTACTCTTCCGTCATTCCAGGCTACTTTGCTGTTAATTATAATTTGGGTTTTTCCTTCATTTAGTTTATAGCCGGATAAGGAGCCGAATAGATGAGCCTCAGCCTCGATTTCGGGAATGGCTTTCATTGGATCCGGCGTGACCAAGGCCAGATCATCGGCATATGCCATGACTTTAGATTCTATACCAAATCTACTCACTGCCATTATAGACTGGTTTCCTTCTAGTTTTTTAATGAACGGGTCAATATAGATGGCAAAAAGTAGTGGGGAACAGGGGCAACCTTGACGGGTCCCCCGAGTAATTTTGATTTGTTCGGTCAATCCCCTTTTGATGGATACCCTGGCCATGGGAGTAATATATAAAGCTTTAATGGCCTGAATGGCTTTGGACCCAAAGTTCATTCTCTGCATGACGCCCCAGAGAAAGTTCCAGGAGACCCGATCAAATGCTTTTTCGGCATCTAAGAATATTGCAGTAATTGGGTCCCCCGAGATCTGTGCGGCGTCAAGCAGAGTAATGAGCCTCCAGACTATGTTCTGTAGTACCCCTAGCAGGGATAAATCCATGCTGCCACCTGGATACTAGACCTTCAATTCTAGCCGAAAGCCGTGAGGCAAAGATTTTGGAATAAGCTTTCGAATCACCATTAATAAGGGTGATTGGACGATATGAGCCCATTTCTGTTGGTGATTTATCTTTTTTAGGAAAAACTATAATTTTAGCGGTAGACCATGATTGAGGAGGGGAAATACCCTGGAAGATTTGAGTCACTACGGCATTAAAAATATCTTTGATTTGTGGGAGAAAAACTTTATAGAATTCGACTGGGATGCAGTCGGGCCCGGCAGCTTTCCCATCTGGTAGGCTGTGCAGAGCTCTAACGATTTCTTCCCATGATGGGGCAGTTTCCAGTAACTCTTGTTCTTCTCTGCTAAGTGTAGGCAATGTAATCGAATCTAGATAAGTATCTAGATGATTACTGAAGTCAGATTGCTCACCTGCACCCTCAGAATATAAATCCCGGAAGAATCCGCAGAAGGCTGTACGAATTTCATCAGGGTCGCTGGTTATAACTCCTACAGATGATTTAATTTTTTTTAATTTCGCTAGCCGAAACTTGTAGCCTGGTTCTCATAGCCAATTGGTGGCCAATTTTTTCGCTGCATTCTTATGTTTTTTCTCGAGCTGCAGCCCATTTGGAAGCAGCTTTATCAGCCAGAACCGAACAAATCTCTGCCCTGGCGGCGGCCACAGCCAGTTGAGCCGAATCAATCTCACCCTTGGACTGGATTACTGAGATAAGGGATTCTTCAGTTTTTGCTAATTTAGCTTGTAATTCCATCAGCTGAGCTTTCTCTTGTTTATTTTTCTTAAGTGAAAATTGTAAGGTTTTCCCGCGAACACAGGCTTTTAAAGTGTCCCAGACTACCATAAGGGGGGCTGAGCCTAAGTTGTTATCGAGGAAGTTCTTAATCCATTGTTTCATATGAATCTGGTAGCCTTCATCCTGTAAAAGTGCTCTTTCAAAGCTCCAGGATGAGATTTCCTTCGTGTTATCAGCCCCGGATATTAAGGCTTAAGGGGTTATGGTCAGAAAGAATACGGGGAGCAGTTCAATTTCGCTGTAATGAACTAAAGAAGAAGAAACCATAAAAAATCCAAGCGTGCAAGAGATTTGTGGGTGCAGAAAAAAATGTATATCCAGGTGAATTTGGGTGTAAATAAGACCATACATCCACCAACCCATGAGTATATAGAAGATTTTTAAGTGCTCGAAGCACTTTGGGTTTGCAGGTGGTCTGATGGCATTGAGAATTAGACCCCCAATTAGACGGTAAATTAATATTAAGATCCCCACATAAGATAACAGGCAGGGGCCAATGAGCCAATTCAGCTGAGACCTGGTCAATCACCCTGGGGTCATCCAAGACACTCCCATATATAGAACACAAAGTAAATGAGAATGCAGGGGTTATGCGACATTCAGCAAGCATCCATCTTCCTTGGGGGTCAGATTTAATTCGAGTAGATTGAGGGAGATAGTTATAACGTGCTAAGATGGCAACACCCTTAGTACGAGTCCCTTGTGTAGTACCCCCAACAACTTTGTATCCTAAGCTATTTAAAAGATGCAATTGAGAGCCTTCTATGTGTGTCTCTTGGAGACAGACTATATTGGCCCCTGATAGCCGGAAACTCTGAGCTACCCTTTGCCTTTTTCGAATGTCGTTTAGCCCACAGATGTTCAAAGAAAGGATCTTAAGATTTAAAGCATTTGTGGTTGGGATCAAATTGGTGTCAGTCTGTATAAAAGGGACTGAAACTTCCATATTCATATTAGAAGTAGTTTTATCGATTACCATGGTCCCCTGAGTTTGGACTGGTTGGTTGGCTTCAAGTTCTAAAATATCAGTTGGAAGTAAAGGAGGGATCAATTGCAATTCTGGAAGCTCATTTTGGCTAGCTGTGCCTAAGTTTGTCGAGTCACCTTCTTTGTGGGGGTTGTTTGTTGATCTTAACCCGCTACTGGGGCCCAGCCCTACAGTGGAAAACAGTTTAGCAACAGAAGGTTGCGAGTAGCTTCCTTCTTTTGAGGGACCCCCGTGGGTAGATTTGTTTAGCGCCTTTTTAGTACCCAGAGTCTCTCTTTTATTTTTGGGAGTAGGTTCTGCTTCAGGAGGAATGGGCGCAGCATTAAAACCAGAGCTGGGATTAACTGATAGCTTGCCTTTAAACCCTCTGACCCCGCGAGAAGCCATGCCCCACTCACCGGCACCAATGTTGTAGAGTGGCACCCGGCCTCTACGGGCGTACGCTTACGCACCGCACCCCTCGTGACCGGGCGCGGTTACAGGGGTATAAAATAAAGTGGCGTAGGTCGCATGCGACCTTACGGCCAGACCTCCTCACAGTGTCGAGTGTGTATTTACCTCACCCCCTCACAACAGGCCCACACAGTATTTGCCCCTTAGACCCTGTCACCTCACCACATTTGGCAAACGAGGGAGTGTATGCGGACCCTCGCGAGCGTCGGCGAAAATCAAGAGCGGTGATCGGACGGTGTCGGTGCCGGGGCGGAAGCGCACGCAGTGACGGCGATCCATCTGCCGTGCGCACCCCGGCCACCGGCCCTCACGCTGCGACGACCCGCCCGCTCCAACAACGGTGAAGGTAGGGCGAAACCGCCCGCAAGGCGCTGTGGAAAGCTGTGCGTTGTGAGAGGCAGGGAGAGGCAGCGCGTGGCCTACATGCGCGAGGGCAAAGCCCCGGCCGCATCGCCTGCTGCCTCTGAAGAAGTGCTCATCAAACGCGCACGCGCCCTAAACGAAGGGCCTTGTTGACTTATGCGGCCACGTGGTAATCTTGCTCCTACGCGCGCAGCCACAAGCTCAGGCCTGCCGCGTGCAACGGACGCTTAGTGAGCGCAGATCTCAGTCGGTCAGCTGGTTTGCGACTCCGCTGGACAAGTGGTTTCTTTAGCCCCCCCCCCCTGCGCTCCAGATCAATTTGGGACACGCACGTGCATCAAGAGAGTTCCAAAGCCCCCCCCTGCGAGTGCAAACCCAGAGAAGAGGCATTATGGGGGATGAGCCGGCAGCACAAGCTCAGGCACTAGCTCCTGCCACGCCACACTCTCACGCATCAGTGACGCCACTGCCTCCGTTCAGCCAGCTCACCGACCCGGCCACGGCTGCGCCGCGGTGGAAGCGCTGGGTAGGACGCCTCAACCACTACTTCACTGGGACCCGCGAAAATGATGGGAAAGTGAAACGCTCACTGCTTATGCATTTCGGTGGGGAAGAATTGTACGACCTGTTTGAGACTCTGCCAGATACCGGCGAAGACGACGACTATGACACTGCAATCACGGCTCTCAATAAATACTTTGACCCCAGATGAATCCGGACTACGAACGCTTCAAGCTAAGGCAAGCGCGACAGACTGAGGCAGAGACGGTGGACGTGTTCTATGCCCGCCTTCGAAGACTGGCAACTACGTGCACGGGGATAGACCGGAACGACGAAATTAGGGCACAGCTGATCGCCGGCTGCAAGTCAGTGGCCCTGCGGCACCTCATCTTGCGGCAGCCCGGAATTTTGCTTGACGACATCCTGATTCTCGCCCGTTCGCATGAGCTGTCCGACCAGAGGGCCGAAGAAATGGAGGTCGTCCGTCTCAGGAACACGCCGGCTGCCGCCACGCCAAAACAGGTACATGTAAAAGAAGAAACGGTAGACACCATCCAAAGGCGGTCGATGGGGATCTCTGGAAGGGGCACAGGTGACAGGTCCCGTAGCAAGTGCGGATACTGCGGATTCGACCATAAGGAACGAGACAGATGCCCCGCGAGAGGGCACTCGTGCACAAAGTGCGGCAAGGCGAACCACTACGCAAGCGTCTGTCGTGGACGAGGGGGAAGGACACGCGGCGGCGCAACCAGAGGACGCCAGGCAAACCTGAGGAACCTATCTCTGGAAGAGTGTGAAGAGACCGACGCCATGGCATATACCACTGATGTCACGCACTATGAGGACGACGACATATTTGTCATCTCATTCGCGGGCAGGTCCGGAAAGAAAGGTCGCCCACCCCCTCTGTGTCACATACAGATCAATGGACACCCAATTTCGGCCCTGATCGACACCGGGGCGTCCGTGAATGTAATGGACTCTAAACACTATGACCAACTAATGCCCAGACCGCCGTTGGCTCCAAGCAGAGCGAGGATTTTCACGTATGGGGGTACGGAGCCCATCCCCCTGCGAGGGGTGGTGGAGGTAGAAGTCACAAGCGACTCACACACTGTAACAACGACATTCCACGTCACTGAAGGAGAAAAGGGGACACTACTTAGCTGTCACATGGCGGAGGACCGAGAACTCGTGTTCTTCACCAAGCAGGTGCACGAACATCATGCCGAAGCAATGCTCAAGGAATTCCCGCAACTATTCAGGGGCCTTGGAAAGCTGAATGACTATCAAGTCAAGCTGCATATCGATCGGAGTGTCCAACCGCACGCTCTGCGACATCGACGGATACCAATACATCTCCGCCCGCTGGTAGAAAAAGAACTCCAGAGCCTCGAGGACATGGGGGTGATTGAGAAAGTGTCAGGACCCACTCCGTGGGTATCCCCGCTGGTGGTGGCGCCAAAGCCCAAACAACCGGGCGCCATCCGCCTATGTGTTGATATGAGGCTCCCCAACCAGGCCATCCGACGGGAGAGGCACGTGACCCCGACGATGGATGATATTGTGGCGGATCTCAACGGGGCCCAGTGGTTTTCGAAACTCGACTTAAACTCAGGATATCACCAGCTCGAGCTAGCCCCTGAAAGCCGATATATAACCACATTCTCCACGCACGTGGGTCTGAGAAGATACACCCGACTCAGCTTCGGGGTGTCATCCGCCGCCGAGGTTTTTCAAAATGCCGTCCAAGAAGCTCTGTCAGGCCTGGTCGGGGTCATCAACCTCAGCGTTGATATCCTCATCTACTCTCAGAGCCTCGAAGAACATCACACTCGGCTAAGGGCCACCCTCCAAAGGCTAGCAGACCGGGGCCTTACCCTGCACCAGAAGAAATGTGCGTTCTACCAAGGATCCATAGATTTCTTCGGATATGTCTTGTCCCGGGAGGGACTCCGGGTAGATCCCAAGAAGGCGGCAGCGATCAGGAGCGCGCCAGTACCTCAAAGCCCAACGGCAGTAAGAAGCTTCCTGGGAATGGCGACGTACTGCGGCAGGTTCCTACCCAATCTCCCCACGATATCAGAGCCCCTGCGACAGCTGACAAAAACCGGGGCGCCCTGGGTGTGGACCCCGCTGGAGGAAGAGGCTTTCCAAAACATCAAAAGGGCCCTGCTAGACCAAACGACAATGGCGTACTTCCACCCCAAACGGAACACGGAAGTGGTCGTCGATGCGAGCCCGGTGGGGCTAGGTGCCGTAATGCTACAAGAAGACCGACAAGGAGTGTACGTGCCAGTAGCATACGCCAGCCGCGCTCTATCGCCGACGGAAACCAGATATGCGCAGATTGAGCGCGAGGCCTTAGCGATCCGTTGGGCCTGCCAACATTTTCATCTCTACCTGTATGGCCACTCCTTCAAGGTCATAACGGACCACAAACCGCTGGTGCCCCTGTTTAGTGGATCCAATAGGTTGGCACCTCCAAGAATCGAACGGTGGGCAGTACAACTGCAAGCCTACTCATTTCAACTGCTGTACCGCCCAGGAGCAGACAATCCTGCTGACTTCCTGTCGAAACACCCCCTGCAAGAGGAGGCCGGACAGGCCCAGGATGACAGCCCAAGCATGGAAGCATACGTGAAGATGATTGAAGGCAACGCCTGCCCGCTGGCGGTCACCAAAGAGGAGATGAGCAGCGCCACGGAGCTGGACACCACCCTTCAACGGGTCAAGGACGCCCTCATGACAGGGAGATGGCACCGATTTTTGGAAGGCGTGGCGGAGTTGGAAGAGGAAGAGCAGAACGCCAGGAGACAAGTGTGGAGGGTGAAGCACGAACTGAGCATAGGAGGATCCGGCCTGGTACTCAGAGGACAGAGAATAGTGGTTCCAAGAGAGCTACACCGCCGGATGGTGACCCTAGCCCATCAAGGGCACCAAGGGGCAGCCAAGACGAAGGCCAGGCTCCGGTCCAAGGTGTGGTTCCCAGGGATGGACAGGTTGGTGGACGAAGAGATACAGACATGCCACCCATGCGCCATCACGGGCGCTGACCCGACTCCTGCGCCTGTTATCACAGAAGGGCCCTGTGACGTACCATGGACTAAGATAAATGTCGACTTTGGCAGCTTCCCAGACGGACGCTACACCCTTGTAGCCATCGACTCCTGCACTAAGTTTCCGGTGGTGGAGCTTGTAACATCCACCGCGTTCATGCACGTACAGCCGGCACTCGAAAGGATCTTTGCAATGTTCGGCCTACCAGAGGAAATAAAATCCGACAACGGGCCACCGTTCCAGGGGCAGGAGTTTCAGGAGTTCCTAGGGAAGCGAGCCATCCGACATCGGCGGATCACACCGCAATGGCCGCAGGCCAACGGAGAGGTCGAGCGCTTTATGCGGACACTGAACAGAGCGTTGCGAATAGGGGTAGACCGGCATCAAGACCCAGAGATCTGTCTGCATCAATTCCTGTTTGCATACCGGCAGACGCCCCACTCCACGACGGGGTGTGCCCCGGCAGCCATCCTGCTAAGGCGGTCGCCCAGGGACCTCATCCCCGAGGACACCAGCTGGGCTTCCCCAGACGTCGACTCAGAACGGGCACAACAGAAGTGCCAACAGACTAATGACAAGGCCACCCTTCGCCGCAAAGCCAAGGCACCATCAATACAAGTCGGAGCCCGCGTGATCCGAAAAGACAGACAGCCAGGGTGGAAATTCCGCACACCCTATGAACCGGAAGATTGGGTCGTCACAAGTGTCAACGGAACCATGATCACCGCGCAACGTGGGAGACACACGGTGGTGAGGAATGTTTCGTGGTTCAAGGAGATCACCAAGGCCCCCCAACCGGGTCCAGCGACACCCGCAGCAGGGGAGGAAACGCCCGATTCGCCTGGAGCGACCACTCAAGGAGAATCCGAGAATCCGCCTGCACCAGGCCAGGATCAGGAAGATGACCAAGGGTCAGGCCCGTCACGATCAGCAGAGGGCGCAGGTTCCAGCCCCGGTGAAACATCATCCCGTAGTCAACGATACCAGCTGAGGCCCAATCCGGCGCCGAGCCAGAAGTTGAGAGACTATGTGTGTCACACCGTCGGGCCCGCAGAACACCTGATGGATTTGGCCGAGACTCGATGAACTATGGACATTCGTTGCTGCAAGCCATTTTGCTCTCTCTTTATCTCTCTATCTCTCTCTCTCTCTCTTTATCTCTTTATCTCTTTATCTCTCTCTCTCTCTCCCTCTCTCTCTCCTCGTGTTTTGTATTTTCTCTCTAATTCCTTCACCACTCACAGGCTGTCCAGTTGTAGCTAAATGTGGGATGGGATGTAGAGTGCCACCCGGCCTCTACGGGCGTATGCTTACGCACCGCACCCCTCGTGACCGGGCGCGGTTACGGGGGTATAAAATAAAGTGGCATAGGTCGCACGCGACCTTACGGCCAGACCTCCTCACAGGGTCGAGTGCGTATTTACCTCACCCCCTCACAACAGGCCCACACAGTATTTGCCCCTCAGACCCTGTCACCTCACCACAAATGTCAGGGTCCGGGTCGCCAAAGTCAGCGGTAGACACCTCTGTGTCAAATTGGCTTCGCAGGGAACCTCGCCGTGTCACCAAAGAAAACAGCCAAGCAAAAAGAAAACCAAAGATGACGCCGGGACCAAACCAGTCACACCAGCTATTCCAACTATTCCGGTTCACCAGGAACGTAATCAATAAAATCCGGGCTTCGGGAATTTCGTGGCTTGAAGTTGTCAGTTTCCGCCGCGACCTCGGAGATACCCGCGGTCGCCGTGCTCGTGGTGATTCACAGTGTTGCAAGAGGAATCTACTGAAGCGCCGGGAGCAACAGCCAGACGCGAACCCCAGCACTGACCGTTCGTGTGCGGTCACGAGGTCAGGTCGCATAGCTGATGTCCGAGAAATCCCGTGGCGCAGGCGGCGGCGAGACGGATTATCACGCAGGAACCATCTTGCCCCATCTCTATTTTTCTAATGCGACATTGATCTTACACTATAAGGGGGGCTTGGGGGGGGTTGCCGACCGCAGGGAGGTCCCCCCCCCGGGCAGTTTGGGAGGGGCGAGGGGGCGAGGGGGCGGGGGGAGCGGGCTGATAACCAGCCATTTTACCTTTGGGCTTGTTTTTTGTAGCCCAATTGGAGCCCAAGCATAAATGCTTTGGGCTCCTGCTCCCGGCCACCATTTTAGGTTTGGTGACCTGGTGGCCGGGAGCTTCAGCTTAGAAATATTTTGTCCCTCCCTCCCTCCCCTCATTAAAAAATTTTATTAAAGCAATTTTATTTCCTTTTTTCTTCTCTGGGTTTCCCCTTTTTTATTGGGCTAAAAAATATTTTAAGGGGGCTTTTGCGAGACAGGTGTACAGGGTACTATTATGTACTGTCGCTTGAACAGGTGCTGTGCGGGGGTCATTTGAAGTTTGCCAGGGTTGGCAGGGTTTTGGTGATTAATTTTGAAGTTGGGATTTATCGACAGGGAAAGGGTAGGCAGGTTACTTGTTATTTCGGTTACACAGGTTGGGGGTTTGACAGCTGGAAAGGGGCAGGCAGGGGAAGGCGTTTAACGGACGGGTTGGATTTATAGGGTTATACGTTGATGTATTGTTTGCTATGGTTTGTAATGTTGTAATGTACGGGTGGGGGCGGGCTCAAAGAAAATGCTAGGGGTGGGGGCGGGGCTCGGGGGTGTTAGGTAAATGGTTTATTTAGTGAGGCCTAGTTTTGTAAGGCGGTTTGCCGAGGTATTTATATTGTGATGTGCACCTGTTCAATAAAAGCGGCCTTTTACACACAGTCACTGGTTTGTGGTCTGCTTGCCCCCCCACCCCTCCCTCCCAAATGATGTGACCACCTTGAAAAATCATGGTTTTTATACGGATCATAAAATGTCTGTTGGCACAATCATCAAGTCACGCGCTCTCGTTCTTCCGGGGTTACACACATCACGTCTTTAGTATTTGTTTGTCAATAGCTTGCCTTGCAGAGACACACCCTTAAACAAATAAAACAATAAACACTTCCTCGAGCTTGTTACCAAGACGCTGTTTTTTATAAACACATGTCCAGGACTATTGTTAGGTTTCTATTGTATTGTTTCTATTGTATTGTTTTTGTCAGGGTCTATTTTACTTGTTACATTTGTAGCGAGTGGCTGATTAATCCCGTAGCCGCCGAGGTGCCCCGCTAGATTTAAAGTACACCTAGAGGAGGAAGAATGGCTGTTTCGTTTGCTTGTCCCGTGCTGCCATCTAGTGTCTTGATTGAGAAAGTGTCGGAACTGCTTCGAACTTTAGCTTGCTGAGTTGTGTTTGTTGCCTGTCGTTCCAAATTCTTTACCGATAGCGTTCGATGTACGTATTGCTTAAAATATTACCATAGAATATTATATCTAACCAGTTCAAAGCATATTTGCCCATATTACAAATAAATCAAGTGTTGCATATTTCTTGACATTTGATTAAAAAATGGGGCATAACTTCAAATAACTTCCCACCCCCATTAAACACATAACGTAGCGTTTTAGGCGAATGACGTTAAGGATAACCCTCCAGGTTGCCAGTGCGACTCTAACCGCTAGATCCCCAAACCAGATCGGTGACACCTGCAGATCCAGACAGTGACAGAGGCGCTCGCACCAGATGGTGGCATGAGCCATAAACGCACCTGCAAGACACAGTAGGCTCCGCCAAGATGGCTGCCGCCGCCACTGCCGCTGGACACGTCTAGCTCCCATTACAGTCTTGTAAAACTACCCACAAGCCTGCCATAATTAGTCATTCATTCTGATTCCACATCACTTACATTTTTGGAAAACTCATAATTACAACTCCCTCAACACTATTAAGACATTTAAGCTTGAAATATCATTCTCGTATCACTATTAAATATATTATATTTTAAAAACAACGGGAACAGATAAAAGACACAAAATACAAGCAGTCTAAAATAAGATGACAAATGTCTGCTTCACCAGTTTAGCCACACGTACAATGTAAATTGAGGAAGCCATCTCTGGCTAACACAGGAACACCGGTTTAGAACATTCCTTCCTACCCTCCAATGAATTGGTCGACGCTTCAAACCAGCTTCAGTTTTAGTTTCAGCAAGAGATTGCGCAATGTAGGGTCAAATAAAACTTGAGATACACAGACATTGCTGGAGTAATCTTACACATACCAAAACATTTCTACCCCATCAATTCAATGCATCTTCCTCAAACAAATAAGTAGTTGACAAAACTCTAGCATTTCCAACTTTAGTAGCGCCACCCACTGGTAATGTTGGGAAATTCAAACTTTTGGAAGAGCGTGTTAATTCTTTGGATAACAGTGCTAGCCCAACCAGCTGCACACTGACACCAAACTGTTGTCTTGTAGGGGTGGGTGGGGGTGGGGGGGGGGGGGTGTATATTAGCCCTCGGCGATACCTCCGGTGGACGGGCCTAGGATCGGGGCCTAGAGATAACACTCAGGCACACAGTGACGAGCCACACTGGTTGCTCTCTACGTGACGACAGCCCGAGCGCTGACGTCACCTTTAGTTACACCCCTGGCCCGAGCCTGGCCCAGAGGGTTGTGTGTGAATACAATGTATGTGTGTGGCCGGGTAGCTCACTACATCCCTTCCAACCAATCAAAAAGGGAACACAATAAACTAAAATAACAAACAAAAAAACAATACAAAACAACCAATACTGAACAGCATTCTTGTATGCCGTTATCAGTTCGATGTGCCCCCCCGGCACTCAGCACACAAAGGGGCATATTCTCAAGAACGTGTGATAACTACCGCAAAATCAGTCTAACGCAACTCTCCACATCGCAGTCCTTCGCGGGAAAACAACTCCGTGTCAACGTGGTATTCACAACACGGCGGCCCCATGCAATAGTCCCACGATAACTCGTCGAAAGAACGTGTTAAAACCAACGCGACGCAGAAAAAACGCGAAACACGAACGCGAAAATAATTGCAATGATGCCAAACGCGATACCAAACTCAGCGATAACCAGCCATAGGCCTGCAATCCCCACGCGTCATGCGGGAAAATGCAGCATAAAAGCAGATCAAAAAAACGGTGAGATGACAATGTACGAGCACAACCACACATCCCTGACGTAGAACAGATGGCCATTGTCCCGCATCAAATAGGCATCTCCTCACAGTCACAATGTACATTGACATGCAGTCTGCAGAAACATGCATGGAACACACATTGAAACCGCATCTCCCCTTCACATTGCAGAGGGACAAGCAACCCCTCCTGCACACAGACGTGTCATGACCATGAGCAATCCACCATGAAAGCGTGGACGAATGTAGGGGCAGTTGACTCCCGCTTACGTACATGTTGCCCATGTTGTGGGACTCGAGCCACAGGGGGCATCCCTGCATCATGGTGGCACATATCTGACCCCAAAAGGAGCCCTGTTGTCACCTGTAGGACACAAATGGCAGCCAAAATGGAATGAATTTCGACACAAGTGAAACGCCGAAGAGTGGGATTCCACACTAACTGCGACACACAGAACTGGCATTCCGAATACGTGACACCCTAAACAGCCCGTTTGCACAGAGGTGACACACCCACCATCCCTGAACAAATCACAAAATTGACAGCAATACATGTCGCACTCACACTTGTCTGAGTGATGTGCCTGTACAGATGAGTGACATGCACTCAGGGAATGTGTATTCTGAAAGCATTCAGTAGCACATGCTGTGCCTGTGGCCATATTGTACTATCCCATGATTGCCAAGGACAGTCACAATGTGACGTGCTCATGTGAAGAAATTGTCAATGATGGTGTTCCCACGGGCAACTCCTGCTGCGGCCGCAGTGGGGTGTGGGCCACCTGCCCCATCCTCATCATCATCGTCCGGTGCATCTGGCACTTGTATCCATGGGGCCTTGCTGCGTACACATATGTTGTGCAACACACAACATGCAACGATCATCTTGCACACAATGCCTGGGCTGTGCAGGAGCCTCCCACCTGTGACGTCCAGGCACCTGAAACGTGACTCCAACATGCCAAATGTGCGTTCCACGATGCCCCTGGTGCGTTTGTGGGCCGCATTGTACAGCCTCTGGGCCTGTGTGTCCGGGGAACGGAGGGGTGGCATCATCCAAGCGCAGAGTACATATCCTTGGTCACCTGTGACTGTGCAGAGAGACATGAGCCAATATTCGGCCCTGCAAGATGTGATGGCCCGCTCAGTGGCTCATTGGTGTGTGATATGTGTGACCTCGTGATTCCTGCATGGCATGTACTGCATGTTGCAAGTGAGCGGCATCAATGTGTATTACGTAGCCTCACTGCTGCTCCTCCCTCCCCCCCCCCCCCGAGTCTAATTACTAGTGTGCGCAGCGCAGTTGCATCACATGCACCCCTACGGCACACTATTGCCATGCCTGTCTGCGCATGTCCACAAGCCTGACAACGACACAGTGATGTCGTGCGCTGAAGGTGGACAGACACGTGTGTGTAGGCCTATGGTAAGGACAGGGCAGACACAGATGTAGAGGTCATGCCTGGCTGAACTCGCCATGCGGTTGAGGGTAGACCTTTGGCCTATGCTGCGGAAATAGCGACACACACAACAGTTGGCATGTCTGATCCCTGACCCCGAGCGGGCTTGCGCACCCTCATCTACCCCTCGGCCGAGCCCGTACTCCGGGGGCATGCTACATAGCAACATTGTATATTGCGTGACGGGTGGCGCCGACACTACACCTGAGACACGCATCAGTAACCGCCTTGGCAAGGCCTACACTTAACAACGCCCAGGGCCACGTGTTGAATGACCACACCCCTACGCCGTACGCCGGTCCACTCCCTCACCCCCACAGGGGGGTCCGACACAGATACATGTCCCAGGTCCACCCCACTGCCTGAGGTGACAACTTTGCGCACGCTGTACACAGCACAATGTAATGTGGTATGGCCCGGGGTCCACATGCATACAGAATGACCACACAGACACACTGAGATAATCAGTGGAACTGGCTACGGGCACCTGCTCCCGGCAGCTTTTATTGCCAGGGTCACACGTCCAGTGACGCCTGTGCTGGATGGGGGTTGGGTAGTGTAAGCCACCCCTCAGGGGTTGGATGGTGATGGCAACAACTACAACAGTGATCAGACAATCAGGAGTTCAAAGTACAAACAGCAAGGGTCCATGACTTGAGCTGCACAGAGTCGGTGGCCCCGGATGCTCAGCGGCCGGCACAGGCACACCGCCACGGGACGGTGCCTGGCATTGCACTGAGGTAGGGCCACGGATCTGAACGGGTACTCGTTGATGTCCAAGGAGAATGTCGCAGAGTGTTACGGGGGACAGTGGAAGGTGTCCATCAAGGGCATGACGCAGAGGGCAGGAGCAAGCAGAGACATGCAATATGGAGGAGTTGAATGCTACAGTCTCCTCTTTCCCACAATGTCAGTACCAGCTACATGATGATGAAGACAACCCCCAGGACATAGACTCAGATGCCACCAACGTTCAACCAGAGAGTGTCCATGACTCCCGTGGCACAGAGTCAGTGGCACCAGAGCCGGAAGGGGATGCAGTCAGCGATGAGGCCTGTACAATGATATAAACTCTGAAATTAACAAATCAAGACTCAGTTCCAATTGTGTGTCCTACTCGACCGCAGTGTGTGCCGGAGGCAGCGGTCAGCGCGGGGCACCCGCTGTGCAGCCATCTCCTCCTGGATCTCTAATACACGGCGTTGAAATGGCATGTGGAGAAGATTCCTGGTTGACAGAGTTGGTGGCACCACATCGAAGGGAGTATATGGATATAAACGATGCCATAAATATGTACTCTGCCATTGTGTAATCAAGACTCAGTTCCAATTGTGTGACCTACTTGACCGTAGTGTAGGCCGGAGGCAGCGGTGGAGTACGTAAACGAAAAAGGAGTAAAGCGGGCCTGTGTCGCGGAGGCCGTGATGGTCTGGGAGGCTGCCAAGGTCGCGGGCTTGGCGCTTGCGCCGGCACGTGGTGGGCCCTCTTTGACACACGCCATGTCGGCAGGTGAGCTGTGAGGCCTGGCTGCGCAGGGGTGGGCATGACAGGTTCGGGGACCAGCGGCCCGGGGTGCAGCAGGCGCACAGGATCGCCGGCCACCCCGCTCACGGCGTCGGCCTCGTGGAGGGGTGTGAGGCGCCGCCCTGGCAGACACGTTGGGCATTCCAGAAGAGCACCACGCCCAGTGCTACGTGCTTTTGATTCACACCCCTATGCTGGCCTGGCGTCCTCCGGGCCAGCCCACTCCGCACACGCTTACAGGGGGGATGTCACAAGCTACATTTCCGCGATCTTCCCCACTGGCTGGGGTGACATGGTTGCGTCCACTGTCCACTACACTCCAAACACCAGCAGTGCATGTAGACATGGCTATGTCTGTGGTCTTCATACTGCAGTCTGTCCAGCACATCTCCGCCACACTTGGCATTGTGTACATTCTCATTCATGGGTCACTTGCCTCCTTCGCACATGCCTGATTCCCACCTCTCCCCACATTCCGGTATTGTGTGGCTGAGGTGCCATGCCGTTGATGGCTCATGTACATGGCTAACCAAGGTTGCCACAGTAAGTTGTGCTGTCGTGTCTGGTGGGGGGCATGTTGTTTGGCATGTTGTATGTGATTTTGTGACGTGTGCAGTGCCAGAGTTGTGAGTTGCATGATTGTGGGGTTGTGGTGTGTTCATTTTGTACTTGCCAACAAGCAGTGCATTCCCATGGGTGCCATCCTGGAAGCGCTGGTTGATGTTGGACTGTCGGGAGATGAAGGGATCATGCACACTGCCTGGGTAGTTGGCTATGACATTGGTGAGGAGTCCCCTGTGGTCCACTATTGCTTGCATGTTGATGGGATGCGTGTGCTTTCTGTTGTGGTAATTGTGTGCGGTGTTGGCAGGGGGCACAAGTGGGACAAGTGTTCAGTCGATTGCCCCCGACACGTGCGGGGATCCAGCTATGGCGTATAGTCCTTGCTTGGTCTCCAGCTGTTCCTGCGCATTGTGGGGGACATATGGGTGCTGGGGTCCCTAGCTGGTGAGGGCATCCAGGACAGGTGTGAGGAACTTGGATGGGGCTGGCTGTGAGACTCCTCCGACTCTGGCGGTTGTTGTTTGGGAGGATACCAGAGGCCAACAGGTGCAGCACAGCCAGCAGCTTTGTCTGCGGAGGGATGTTGGTTGTCCGCTGTGTAGGTACCGTCAGCCTGTGGGCAATGATGTTCAGGATGCGGAGGATGGTTGTCCTTTTGGGCCTGTAGTGGGCATTGGCATTGTCTGGTGTTAGGTCTGTAGGGCTGGTGCATTTCCTGAATGTCCGCTGTCTTTGTCAGCGCTGCCTCTGTGGTGGTCGGGGTGGGGTGGCTCCGTTGGGGGGGGTGGCGGTCCTGGGGGTGGTGGCGGTGGATGTTGTTGCCCCCTCGGTGCTCCGGGGGCATGGTGAGTGGCTCCATGGCATCTGTTGTTCTTCATGTGTGGCTCTGGGCTGGGCTCCCTATGATGGTGCAGCTTGTCGTCTGACTTTACACCAGGTCAGAGCAGGTGTTAGTTTCCTGCTGCTAACGTGCCTTATCGCCTGTTTTGTGGTCTTATCGCCGATGTGGCTGGTCGTTGAGAATGTTGCGGTGTGGTGTTGTCGCGGGTCTTTGCTCGGGAATGCCTACTCTGCATCTCATTAGCGTTAGTTGCCGGGGTCATCTGTGGCGATGTTTTTTGCGACTGCTTTCGCAGGAAAACTGGTGTTATGGGCTGTTAGCACCAGCTTGTGAATGGGGCGATAAATTTAGCGCGACTTTGGCTGCGATAAAGTGCCAATAACTCGGCGATAGCTCCTTGAGAATATGCCCCAAAGTCTTTCAACCTCTGGCTTGGTTGGGGATTGGCTCGCAGCCGATATGGATGCCCCCTGCCAGGTCCTCTGACCTCTCCTGCATTCGGAACAGCTTCTGCCCTTGGCTCCGGCTCGGCTCTTGTCCTGTCTTCCTCCTCTCTTGTCGACTCCCCTTCTACTTCTCCCGGTGCCTCCACGGGCATGTGTTCTTGACTTTCTCCTTGTCCACTCATTTCTCCCTGCATGGGTAGTCTCTTGAACCATAACACATTCCAGGCCAGTGTTCGCTCCCCATGCCTCACAGTGACCATGGTATCCTTCACCTCTACGACCTTCCACGGCTCATGCTCAAACGGAGTCCGAAACTTCCACCCCGGATGCCTACCTTCACAACCACCTGGTCTCCGGGGCACAGCCGCACCTCTTTCGCTCTTCTCGCCTAATTGGCCTTATCATTGTTCTTCTGCCGTTTTGTTTGCGCTGCCTCACTGTCCAATTCACTGGGGACCCATTGCTCACTAGCCGGCACCACATCTCGTACTTCTCTCTTCATGATGAGCTCACTCGGGGAGCACCCTGTAGTGCTATGTGGGGTCTACCGATAGGCTCTCAGGAACCGATGTAGGCAGATCTCCAGATCCTCTTTCAGGTCCACTCCAATGCGGAGCGCCTTGTTAACTGTCCTCATAAATCGCTCCACCTCTCCATTGGTCCGATGTCTGATGTTGTAGTGCAGCAAGTACTCCTTAAACTCTTGTCTGTGAAATGGTGGACCATTGTCAGTGCGTATCTCATCCGGGGTTCCTAACAGAGCAAATGTCTTTTCCAACGCTGGTTTGATGGACTCAAAAGCTGTGGATCTTACCACTTCTATCACCGGAAACTTTGAATAGCTGTCCACCATCACTAAGGTGAACCTCCCGTCCGGGAAGCTCCCAAAATCCATGCTTACATTCATCCATGGTTTCCTGCTGGGTGGCTCAGTGATCACTGGAGTCGCATGCGGGTCGCCTCCAGTTATGATGCAAGCGTGACAACTCCTAACTTTTTCCTCGACCATCCGGTCCATTCCCAGGAACCATACTTTGGATCTCAATCTTGCCTTTGTTTTCTCCACTCCTTGATGACCCTGATGGGCCAGGTCCACTGTCCTCTGCCACAGCGCCAATGGCATCACGATCTTTACGCCTCTCAGAATCAGGCCATTTCCACTCTCACTTAGCTCATCTCTACACCTCCAGACGCCCATCCTGGCCTCCTTCTCTTGTTCCGTTCGTCCGCTCACGCCTTCCAGGAAACTCCTCCACTTGCGCTCCTTCAGAGCAATTCGGACCGCCATGAGGCACTCATCCACTCTCGTAGCCTCCATTAATTCTTCGAGCGCCAATGCTCTAGGACAGGCTGCTTCCATGACCTGCTTGACAAACACCTCTGCACCTATGTCCACTTCACTCTTCTGATTGTGATCCCCCAGCCAGAGGGTGACAGGACAAATAATACGCAGGGTTGTTGACCCCTGGTCTGTACACAATGTAAAAATTGTAGTGCTGAAGCTGTACTGCCCACCTTTCGATGCGAGGCGGAACACTTCTGGCAGTCCCTCCAAATAATGGCACGAGTGGTTTATGGTCCGTGACTACTCGGAATTTGTGCCCACAGAGATAGATGTCAAAATGCTGGCACGCCCACCTGATGGCCAGCGCCTCCCTTTCGATCTGGGCATATCTTGACTCCACCGCTGTCAGTGCTCTGCTGGCGTATGCTATGGGCACCCAATCCTCGTTGGCATCTTGCTGATGGAGGACCTCTCCCACCCCTATTGGACTCGCATCCAGCACCAGCTCCGTCACATGCCCTGGCTTGAAGTAAGAGACAGTCGCCCCTTGTAAAAGTGCCCCCTTCACCTCCTGAAATGCTTTCGCCTCCACGCTGGTCCATTGCCACTTCACGTCTTTCTTGGTGAGCGCTCTAAACGGTTCTGATATTGTTGCCAGGTGAGGGATGAAGCAGCCACAATAATTAGCCATCCCTAGAAAGCTCCTCATCTCAGTCTGGTTCTGGGGCACAGTTGCAGCTCGGATTGCCTCCACCTTCGCCGGATCAACCTGGAGACCTGCTTTGGAGAATCTGTATCCGAAGAACTCCACATCGTTCATGTAAAACGCACACTTCTCCTTATGCAGTGTCAACCCTTGATCCACCAGTCGTCTCAATGTTGCTCTCAGCCTGTCGTGATGGTCTTCCAACGACTTTGAAAATATCAGGACATCGTCACTTACATTGATCACTCCGATTAATCCGGATAATGCCTCACGGATTGCATCCTGAAAGACTTCAGCCGCTGAGGATATGCCGAAACAGAGTCTCTTGAAACGCCGTAGCCCTACGTCAGTGGAAAACGTAGTTATGTAGCGACTGTTCTCTTCTAGCATTAGTTGGTGATAGCCAGAGTTCAAATCCACTTTCGAGAACCATTGTGCTCCATTAATATCGGCTACTATCTCAACAATTGTAGGCGTTATGTGCCGCTCCCTTCTTATTGCCTTGTTGGGCAAGGGCATGTCCACGCACAGGCGGATCACTCCGGGCTGTTTTGGTTTTGGGGCAATTACCAGCGGGGACACCCACAGAGTGGGTCCCGACACCTTCTCAATTACCCCCGCCTTCTCGAGTTTCTCCAGCTCGGCCTCGACCAACGGCCTCAAATGGAATGGCACTCTCCTGTGTCGGAGTGCCACGGGCTTGATAGTTTTATCGATATGTAGCTTCACCTTCACTCCCTTCAGACATCCCAGGCCTTCGAACAGTGTGGGGAACTCAGCCATTATGTCATCAGCGTGTGACTGGTGCACTTGCTTTGCGAACATCACGAGCCTGAGATCTTCAGCTGAGTGACACCCTAGTAGTGTCCCGGCACTGTCTTTCGTTACATGGAATCTGGTCTTTGCCGACGTTTCGCCGTGCTTTACTTCAACTTCAATTACTCCCTGCAGTGGTATCGGAGTATCTCCACCTTATGTGAATATTCTTGCCTTTGTCATCAACAGCGGGGGCTGAGGCTTGAGTTGCTGGTAATGGGCAGCATCCAGTATGCTCACCGATGCCCCTGCGTCAATGAGCGCCGTTACCGTGCTTTCTCCTATATTTATTTGGCACATGGGAGGCGGGTGTTTCCTGTTGTTTGTTCTTCCTGTGTAGGATATGACAAACACTTCATCTTCCTCATCGTCGTCTGTGATTCTCATCCTCCTGCACAGTCTATCCACCTCCTCTACGTCGTCCTCTGCCTTGAACACCTGTCTCCTGTATCCCTGATCCTTCATCTTTCCTTTGGCAATTGGAGCTTTGGTTGCACTCCTGCACACTTTGGCAAAATGTCCCATTTTTCCACACCGCAGACATGGCTTTCCTTGTGCCAGGCAACCCCTCGGTGGATGACTGTCGAGTCCACAACTGCCACACCCTCTACTTCCTGCTCGCGCACTTCCTGTCGCACCTCCTCTGCCGGATCCCTTCCTAATGGCGTCCATCCTTTCTTCTTTGATCATGACTGGCTGCGCCTGCATTGGTCCTGTCGCCCTTCTCGCTAGGGCAGACTCCATTTCCCCTGCTCTCGTATCCACGAGTTCGTGCGACCTCCCAAGCACCAGGATGTCATCGAGCGAAATGCCTGGTTGCCGCAGAATTAACTTCCTCAGATCCGACGACTTGCAGCCTTGAATCTACTGCGCCCTGATCTCCAGCTGCGAATCTATTCCCGTGCACGAGCTAGCCAATTTTCTCAACCTGGCGAAGAACATATCCACTGACTCTTCTTCCTTTTGTTTCGCCTGCTGCAGTTTAAAGTGTTTGAAATCCAGATTCACTTGCGGGTCGAAGTAACAGTCCAGCGCTCTCACCGCTCTATCATAATCATTTCTGTCTCCTGTGTCCGGTAAGTCTTGAAACAGCTCATATAGCTCGTCTCCTCCCATGTGTAGCATGGTGGACCGCTTAACCGCTCCATTCGTTTCGCGCACTGCCACAAAATAGTTCTCCAACTGTCCTTTCCATTTGCGCCATCTGGGGGCCGCTGTAGCGGGGTCCACCAGTTGACTGAATGGCGGCAGCGCCGTCCGTGTGGTGCGCGCCCCTTGCTCTGCAGCCCCTTCTCCGCCACCTTCTGCCTGTTGGGACATTGCTCTTTATACTTTTCTATTACTTTGTGTATTGTTCTGTTGTCGAGTGCCCAGCTCTTTATTGCTTTATATTCACTTTTTTTTTGGTGCTGTTGATCTCTTGGCCCAGCCTCCAGCTCTTCAAGCCTGTCGTGCCTTCAAGTGCATCCAGCACTGTGCTGTGCCCTCGGTCATGAGTGGTGCTGGTTGTATTTAATACCCTGTTTCTTTTTCTGTGAGGTCCTGATCACCTGCCCTCTCACTGGGCCCTTTGCGCTTGCTTTCCCCAACTTCCGTGGGTCTGACCTTCACACGCGCCTTCTGCAAGGGCCTCGCCTCAGCCACCTCGTCCCTTGATCGCACGGCCCCTCCTGCTGCCTCTGCCTTCAACTGGCCTGCCGCTCCTTCGCGCTCCAGTGCTCGCTGGGCATGCCCCCTTTTCTCGCGCTCGGCTCTTCTTCCCCGATGCCTGCGCTTGTCCCACAGCCACTCACCAGCACTCCACTGCACGGCGGGACACCTGCTCCACCTCCGACACTCCGGATCAGCTCTCCGCACTCCACGTGGCTGCCTCGACTTTGCGCCACTTCGTGACCCCGGGTAGGTGTCACGGCCGCCGGCACGTCATGTATCCACACCGCCTCATCGTCAAGGTGGTCTTGGAGGGGGGGGGTGTATATTAGCCCTCGGTGATACCTCCGGTGGACGGGCCTAGGATTGGGGCCTAGAGATAACACGCAGGCACACAGTGACGAGCCACACTGATTGCTCTCTACGTGACGACAGCCCGAGCGCGAGCCCGGCCCAGAGGTTTGTGTGTGGATACAATGTATGTGTGTGGCCGGGTGGCTCACTACACAAATGATGAACGCATTTGCAGGGTTATTCTAAGAAAAACACCAGGACGAGTATCTCCGCATCCTTTTTAAGGCAGGGCAAACCAAACTCAGGTCGAATGGCTTCTATCATGGTAACCGCACAAAGAGAATGGTCTCGCTTCCTGCACGTGCTCTCCTGTAGGGTGTCTTCAAATGGTCTAACCGGCGAGGTCAAGGGACAACAATACACGGCTCTGCATTTACTTTTTCAACGAAAGCCCTAATTAAAGGCACCAATGATGGCCCGCCATACGTGGTGCTAATTTGACAATTGAATGTTAATAAAATTCTTCCTTTTACTTCCTTAAAATGGGTACCCCATGAAAGGTTTGCATTATTTATTTATGGATATTTACATTCAGTGCAGCTTTCACTCCAGGGAGTCTCTTGGCGCTGGCACCTACAGCAACCAGGAACAGTGAACGGAATGTGCAACTGGTCCTACTGGAACTAGGAGACCGCGTCACCTTAATGAAACAGATACTACACCATCTCAGTTGTCAGTATCAATTAATGAAATGTGACTACAATCGTAGCCACAAAGCATTTATACACATCATTGTGATTTGCAATTAGGAGGGGGGCCCTTCTAACCCTCTCCTAATGGACGATACATAATGAGTCACAGAATTCTTGCGAGTTGCAAAGTCTTTTCCAACTCACAAAAGGACTTTAGTACATTGAAAGCAGTCTTTTTGTTAATTGTAAGGTTTGCGACTGCAATCGTATTCAATTATTGCGACTGCAAACGTATTCAATTATTGAGACAAGGTAGCTCATACCCACATGGGTTATTGCACATGGAGCCCTGAATGGGAGGAGAGAAGAAGTTAGTAATAGCGGAAAACATAAATAAACTCGTTTCAGTATTTCTGGTGCAGTCACTAAGTATTTATCAACCAATGTCTTTCTCAACCATTGTTCGGCCTGCACCCTAATCGTGAAACAAGAAAGATAAGGTGACTCTAGACAGAGAGCTAAGTGGTCATCGCTGGTTTGAATCTATGAATGATATTGTATCTATTGAAGTGGTTTTTCACACGTTTCAAGATGCCCGCCATTGTTGCCTAATGAACATGAGGCATTTTGCAACCATCTTCACTGTCGATGAATTCACGTAACACAACTCGTTTACTTTTATGTGTAAAATGGCAACCTTGACAGTGATGAAATGGACATTGAAAAAGGCGTCGTGCCGAAACGCCTCGGTCAGTGCTTGGAGGCTTGCGCAGTAAAGTTTTTCTATAATAATTTATCCGCGAGTGCACTCGTTATTGGTTGAAGATTATTGTTCATCCTTATGTATATATATATATATATATATATATGTATATATATATATATATATATATCTGAACAATCTTTCACTTACTCACAATGGGTTGCCATAAAGGCCAGCACTATGGTGGGAGATTTTCTGTGAAATAAGTTCTTACTTCCTAATCTTTGATTAGCTTCCATTTAGAATACTGTTTGCATACAGAGCAGACAGTTTGAGATGCCGACAGGGATCCCTTCAAGGACATCAGAGGTCTTTGCAAAGAAGGATAGGTGGGAACATGCTTTTGCTTGCCTTCCTCTATATTGTGCCACTGTTAGCTGGCAGCACGCTCATTGTTATCGTCTTTCTTCTTTCAGCCCATTGACTGGTACCGAGCACCTCACAGAGCCTCTCCAGTGTTGCATCATAAGGTGAATGTTTCAGAGCACCCCCAAACACAGCATCAGGAGCCAACACATGCTGGAGAACCTGTCACCCAAAGTCCACCAGCAGGGCCAACAGGAGGGATTACAACAAATAATCTGGCAATGTCCCCACCACTGAGGTAAATGTCTCCGTACTATCAGGAATGTTTTCCAGCTGTAAACAAGAACATTTTGGGAAAACAACATGACCATAGAGCTCAGCTGGTAATACTAACTTCCTTTCACTGTCCCACTGGCGTGAAGTTTTCAATCAATGATGCACCTCAGCTCCTTCTGAAGATCCTAATGTTCCTCACCTTCGAACACCTGCAGCTTAGCTGGGCTCTAGCAATGGTGTGGTGGTAATATTCCTTTGTGAACAATATGTATAGGTCTCCATTGCTCACAGGTGCCTATAAGAAAGGAGCGTGCAGGGTGGGCACCAAGAAGGTTGGCAGGGTAGAGTCTATGAACCTACACAGAGTGCAACGTCCATTGTGTCTCCAGACACTGTCTCCCACCCTTCCGCTACATCACTCTTAACCTCCCTTCACGTTTGATGCACTTACATAACTAGGAGTCAGGTAGGAACGAGCAGAGCTGAGGGCCTTGATAGTGCTGGTGCAGTGCATGTGCTTGGAAATGGTCTTGGTCTTTAACAGAGAGGCCACATCATCCACCACTGCACTGATGTGAAATCTCAACCATGACGAACTATCTAATTGCATGAAGATTAAATTAGCTTGTTCCTAATTGCTGACAATTTTTCTGTTGATGAGACCCTGGGTTTCTGGTGAAGTGGGAAAGATGCAATTAAGTAAGAACTATAATTGAGATGTTTAGGCTCTGCAGTCCGTACCTTAATCACTAGACCACATATATGACTCCACCAATGGCATGGGTGTTTCTACGGATGTACAATTTATGTGTACCCTCTGTCCTTCCCACATTCTTTGGAACAGAGCACGCCCTCCTTCTGCACCACCAGCCCTCAGGAGAAGTGCATGGAATCCTACAGCCAGCGAGAAGAGAAATCCCAGGATCTACTCCCGGAGCACAGCGCGAGGGTGCAGCTGGGACTGCTTCCTACCAGAAAACCTCAGCACTGCTACAGGTACTCATTTATGCTTCAAGTTTTCTGAATATGCTGATCTTTTTCGTGGCAGCACTCAAACATATTCAGTGTAGCTCTAAATGAGAGAGCCTACTCAGAAAACACTGATCCTTTTTGAATGCATATGATTTTCAAAAACACAAACATTTGCAAAACAGGCTGGTAGTGTATAAAACGAGATCCATATATGTGTAAAAGACCTGCATCGGATCGGTGACGGGTGGAATTAAGGAATGATATGAACAACTCATGGATATAGCGTTCTATTTGCCCTGAGGAAGTTCACATGTGGTGAACGAAACGCGTTGGATGTTTGCTGTAATGTTTGGTGTCTCATTTTTTATCCACAAAGAGAAATAGAGAAGATATGGAACACATGTAATTTGGAATTGGACTTCTTTGAATGAACTGTGATTCATCGGTGCACCACCATTTGTGATTTATAAAATAGGTTGGTAGTGTATGACGTTGTGGGCAGCAATGCAAAGGAAAGGGTGTCAATCATATGACCCTTCATCGTACATATAAGGAAGGGCACTGGGGGGATGCCTCATCTTCAGACGGAAAGGGATGAGGCAAATGGGAAATAATTTCAATGAATTCCAATTAATAATGTAGGCAGGGCAGCCACACCCAGACAACAACGTAGAGGGCTTGAGATGGAGTAGATGAGGTAAAGAATATAGATCAAAGAAGTCCGGTTTTATTCAATGACGTAGCATAAACAGCGCTTATAGGAATGGCATACAAGCTGATGTATGTGTAGCAGAGGTCCTACGTGCGTAACATGCAGTGCACCAATTGCACGTGCTATATCCTCATGTGTTTGTGCAGCTTGCTGCAGCGCCTATGTAAAAACTCCATCTGAGTCCCAAGTGGTACCACAATGAATAATCCTTCAAATGGCAATCAGCAGAAGGGGTAACTTAGGGACGCGAAGGAGGAGCGAAGTGAATTAGAGTCAAGGAGTCATGGACTGCCAAGGAAGGTGGGAGCTGCTGCTGTGTGCACCTACGTTGTGCAGATACATGTCCGCCTCAGTGACATACACACAACAATATTGTAAATGTCTCTCCCTTCCGTAAGGAATATCCTGATACTTCCACATGCAAAAATCAGCAACCAGTTACCAGCTCATTAAAAAATTGGCTTTTGCCACTAATGCACAAGTTACTAACTTGTGTAACGATATATCTGTAAGAGACAGTAGTTAGTGACAGATTCCTTACCTTAGAATATCCCCAGGCGTCAGGCTGGATCCGGAAAGTTTTTGCGTAGCAGTACCCTTGCGCGTCGGTAGGCGGCGTCGTGCGGCTCCGCGTCCGTCGGCCGGCGTCGTGATCGCCGGGATGACGTCGCGGGCAGTACTTAGACGCCGCCCTGCGCGCTGGACGTCAGTTCTGTACACGACTTTCCGCGACAGGAACGCAGAGCCATGCAAGAAGCTGACATAGGTGTCTGAAAAACACTAGGGCCCTGAAAGGGATGTCCTTAACCCTAGAAATCAGTTCGCAGAAGGGGAGGATGGTGGGCGGTAGGAATCTGTCACTAACTACTGTCTCTTACAGATATATCGTTACACAAGTTAGTAACTTGTGCATCTGAAAGAGACACGTTAGTGACAGATTCCTTACCTTAGAATAGATACCCCAGCAATACCAACCCCGGTGGTGGGTCTGCGAACAAAGATCAGACAAGGAAGTCCCGGAGGACAGAACGGCCAAAGAAGCCGTCCCTCCGGACCTGACTGTCAAGGCAGTAATGCTTGGTAAACGTGTGCAGCGAGGCCCATGTAGCTGCCTGACAGATATCCTGCAGCGGAACACCGCGGCCTAAGGCCGTGGTAGCAGCCGTTGCCCTGGTGGAATGGGCACGCAGCCCAACAGGAGGCTCCTTCTTAGCCAAAGAATAGCAGGCTTTGATACACAAGGTTACCCAGCGGGAGATGGTTCTCTTGTGCACCGCCCGACCTTTTTTGGCGCCCACGTAGCCAACAAAGAGCTGGTGATCCACCCGGAAGTGTTGTGTGCGGTTGACATAAAAAGAAAGCGCACGTTTTGGGTCCAGACGGTGGAGCCTCTCTTCCTCTCTGGAAGGATGCGGAGGCGGAAAGAAGGTGGGCAAAGTGATGGTCTGCCCAATGTGGAAGGCAGTAACCACCTTTGGCAAGAAGGACGGACGCGTCCTAAGAACAACCTTGTCTGGATGGACAGACAGAAAGGGAGGTTTGCATGAAAGAGCCTGGAGCTCACTCACCCGCCGAGCGGAGGTGATGGCCACCAGAAAGGCTGTCTTCAGAGTCAGAAGACGAAGAGGACAGTTATGTAGAGGCTCAAAGGGAGCGCACATAAGAAAGGTAAGAACCAAGTTCAAGTCCCACTGAGGCATCACAAACGGAACAGGAGGGAAGAGGTGTGTAATGCCTTTTAGAAACCTGTTAACAACAGGGGACTTGAAAAGTGAGGGCTGATCAGGAAGCCTGAGGAAGGCCGAGATGGCACAAAGATAGCCCTTGATGGTACCCAGGGCAGAACCCTGTTGGGCCAGGGAAAGAAGGAACAGAAGAACCTCAGAAAGAGGGGCAGAAAGGGGATTCACAGCCTTTGCTGTGCACCATGCCACAAACTTGTTCCACCTGCAGGCGTATACCACCTTAGTGGAGGGACGCCTGGCTGCCAGAACCATTTCACAAACTTCGGGAGGCAAGTCGAAAGGAATCAACTGCCGCCGCTCAATCTCCACGCAAGCAGGTGGAGGCTGGACAGGTTCGGGTGGAGGACCGTCCCCTGCTGCTGCGACAGAAGATCCTCCCGAAGAGGCAGACGGATCGGGGATCTACGCTCATACTGAGTAGCTCGGGATACCAAACTCTTCGAGCCCAGTCCGGAGCCACAAGAATGACTTGGGCCCGGTCGTGCCGAATCTTCTTCAACACTCTGGGTAGAAGTGGTATAGGCGGAAAGGCGTACAACAGACCGCAACTCCACTCGCGACGAAAAGCGTCGCCGAGCGAGTGCCGCCTTGGAAATTCCAACGCGCCGAACTGATGACATTGCGCGTTCTCTTCGGTGGCGAATAGATCTAACCAAGCCTCTCCCCACTGTAGAAAGAGTCCTTGCGCCACTTCCGAGTGAAGACGCCATTCGTGATCCATCATGCACCTGCGGCTGAGTTCGTCCGCCCTGGCGTTCAGGGAACCTGCCAGGTGTTGAACCATCAGGAACATGCCCTGATGTTCCAGCCATGTCCAGAGGCGCAGAGCCTTCTGACAAAGGGTCCACGACCCCACCCCGCCTTGTTTGTTGCAATACCACATGGCGGTGGTGTTGTCTGTGAACACCTGCACTACCGTCCCTTTGACAGAGGGAAGGAATGCCTTGAGTGCAAGTCGGATCGCCCGGAGCTCCAGAAGGTTGATATGGAGCCGGGACTCCGCCGGAGACCAGAGGCCTCTGCTCTCCGCCTCTCCCATGTGACCGCTCCATCCCAGAAGGGACGCATCCGTCACAACTGTGTGCTCTGGCTGGGGAAGGGAGAGGGATCTGCCCATGACCCATTGCCGGTTCGAGAGCCACCACTGCAACTGTTTTGCGGTCCCCTCCGAGATCTGGACGTGATCGGACAGGTTGCCCTGGTGCTGCGCCCACTGGAACTTCAGGTCCCACTGCAGAGCCCGCATATGCCATCTGGCATGATTGACCAGCAGGATGCCGGAGGCCATGAGGCCCAGCAGCCTCAGGGTCATCCGTACCGAAACCCAGGATAAAGGCTGAAAGATCGGAATCATAGCCTGAATATCCCGGACTCGCCGTTCGGGAGGATAGGCCCGAAACTGCGTCGTGTCCAGAACTGCTCCGATGAAAAGGAGCTGTAGAGAAGGAATCAGATGCGACTTCGGCACATTGATGGAGAACCCCAGCGAGTGCAGGAGTTCGGCCATAGTCTAGAGGTGGGAGACGACTGCCTGGGACGAGCCCGCCTTCAGCAGCCAGTCGTCGAGGTAGGGGAAGACTGGAACCCCTGCCCGGCGCAGATGAGCTGCGACCACCGCCATCACTTTGGTGAACACCCGAGGGGCACTTGTAAGGCCAAAGGGGAGCACGGTGAACTGAAAATGCTCGAGGCCTACCGTGAACCGCAGGTAACGCCGGTGGGCCGGCAGGACGGGGATGTGAAAATAAGCGTCCTGCAAGTCCAACGCTACCAACCAGTCTCCAGGGTCGAGGGCAGTCAAGACCTGAGCTAGGGTGAGCATCTTGAACTTCTCCTTCCGGAGGAAGCGATTGACGTTCCGGAGGTCCAAGATAGGACGCATGTCCTCCTTGTCCTTTTGGGCACCAGGAAGTAGTGGGAGTAGCAACCACGTCCTACTTCTGGGGTCGGAACATGCTCGATGGCCATCTTGGCCAAGAGGGCTGTGACTTCCTTCTGCAGAAGTACCAAGTGATCCCCTGACATGCGGTGGAATTGAGGTGGCATGGCTGGGGGGGGTGGTCTCGAAGGGGAGGGAGTAGCCCCTTCGGACAATGTCCAAGACCCACCTGTCCGAGGTGATGGGACGCCAGTGGTGAAGGTGATGGCGGACCCTGCCCTCTACTGGCGTGCTATGCACCGGAAAGGAGGGACTAGGAGGGCTTGGAGGCCGCGGACGGGTTGGAGGTGGTGGCCTGACCCGCACGCTGGTTGCCCGAACCGCCACGGCGGTATCCACGCCCTCGGCCACGCGAAGACGCTTGCTGCGCGGGCCGGTGGCTGGGCAGCTGACGTGACTGGGCGCCCCTTCCGTGGCCACGAAAGGGGCAAAAAGCAGAGGTGAGCGGAGGGCGTACAACAGAAAGGCCGAGGGACTTGGCAGTAGCCCGTGAGTCCTTAAACCGCTTCAGCGCATGGTCTGCCTTTGAACCAAAAAGACCGACTCCATCAAAGGGCATGTCCATGAGTGTATTCTGGACATCACCCGAGAAACCAGTTGTCCTCAGCCAGGCGTGGCGACGCAGCGCCACCGTCGTTGCAAGCGATCTCCCCAGCGAGTCGGCGGTATCAAGGCCACAACGGATGGTGTATTTAGCCGCATCTCCCCCTTCCGCAATGGCGCGGGTAAGCAGTGTCTGGACCTCCTCAGAACACTGCAGCAAAACAGCCGCCACCGAATCCCACAGGGAGTGGGTATATCGGCCCAAAAGGCAAGCGGTGTTGACGGACCGCAAGCCAGCACTGGAGGAAGAAAAAGCCTTCTTCCCAAATTGGTCCAGGCGTTTGGATTCCCTATCCGGAGGGGCGGTAGGGAAGGTGGTTTGGGAGGCAGAGGCTTGGACAACCAAGCTCTCGGGTGGGATGTTGGGAGAGAAACAAGGGGTCGCCCGGAGCAGGGCGATGGCGTCGGGCCACGTTCCTATCCACAGGAGCCCCTGTGGTGGGTTTGGACCAGGCACCCAAAAGAACGTCAGTGAGTGCATCATTAAACGGCAGCACAGTCTCCGAGGAGGAAGCCGCCGGCTGAAGCACTTCTGTCAGGAGGTTGGTCCTGACGGCCACAGTAGGCAACTGGAGATGTAAGGCTCAGGCTGCTCTACGCAACACCGTTGCAAAATTAGCTCCCTCTTCCGTAGCCACGGGAGGAGACAGCATGCCAGTGTCAGGGGAGGTGTCTAGACCACTGGCATCCCCAAGTTCCTCAGCCCAGTCCGGATCATACTCACACTGTTGTGTGAGAGGGTCCTCAGACCCCTCCCAGCTCTCCTGGTCCTCCTCTTGTTCAAAATATGGAGGAGGAGGGACATTTGGGACCCAAGGTCTCATCGGCGCCGGAACCGGCGTCGAGTGACGTCGGTCCGGCTCCATGTCTGGAGCCGGAGAGAGCCGGGGACCGACGCCGTCCGGAGCCCTGGACGGCGTCAGGAACGGCACCGGGGACATCGGCGGAGGCGTGGTTAGGTCAACCGGCGTCGATGGGGGTTGCGGTACCACCGGAGCCGGGATCGAGGCCGGGGCCGGAGCCGAGGCCGGGATGAAGGCTGGTGGGACAGGCGATGCCGGGACCGGAGTCGACGGCGGCGCCGGGGCAACCCCATCAGGGCCCGAAGGCGCATTGGATGGGCCTGAAGGCCCGAAGAGGCGGGCCAAGCCGACAGGAATTCCTGTATTTCGGCCGGAGTCGCCCCCGAACCCGGAAAGAACGGGTAATGCGGGGGCGGCTCTACAGGCATGTCCGGGGCTGCGGGGACGGTGCCGACTGGGGCCTCAGCCGAGTCGCGAGACCGGCGAGGCGAAGTCTTAGAGCGATGATGCTTCTTAGACTTTTTGTGCTTCGACTTACCCGAGGAGCGCGAAGACTTGGATTCCGACGACTGGCGGGGACTCCGCGACCGGCCCCTCGACCTCTCCCGGGACCGGGGCTTGGTACGGCGCAGAGCCGACTGCCGGACCTCGAGCAGCTTTCGAGACCGCTCTCGCAAAGCCTTCGGATGAAGTTTCCGGCAGTCAGGGCACGACTTCGTGTCGTGGTCTCGGCCGAGACAGAAGAGACACTCGAGATGCGGGTCCGTGATCGACATCATGCGACCGCAGGCTCCGCATGGCTTGAAGCCGGGCATCCCTACGACACCTAGGAGTCGTGAAGACTCGATGAAGAAACAGTGAAAAAATTCACAAAAAAAGTTAGTCAAAAATTGACTAGGGCACTGCTCTTCCCGGATCTGCGCTTACTGGTGCGGAAAAAGAAGAACTGACGTCAGCGCGCAGGGGCGACGTCTAAGTACTGCCCGCGACGTCATCCCGGCGATCACAACGCCGACGACGGACGCGGAGCCGCACGACGCCGCCTACCGACGCGCAAGGGTACTGCTACGCAAAAACTTTCCGGATCCAGCCTGACGCCTGGGGATATTCTAAGGTAAGGAATCGGTCACTAAAGTGTCTCTTTCAGATAATGGGAGCTACCCCAAGTATTGCAAAGCAAAGCCCAGAAAAGCCAAGTTTTGGTAGGCGGAAAACAGGGATTCTCTGCAGGTATCATATGGGAGAGAGAGGACAGGTAGAGATGGTGCATGCAGGAGAGACTGGGACAGAGCAAAAACGAAAAAGGGCAGCATTACAAATGCAAAGAGCATATCGTCCAGGCAAGTCCTGGTTCCCCCTGCTGTACATGCAACTTCCTTTTCGGGATACACCTCCATCTGCTGTCCTTGAGCATGGTGCAGCAGTGCCCTACGTACTGCCCGTGCTTGCAGTGTTCTTTGAGGGACATCCATACCAAGTATACTCTCTAACTTCATTACCCTCCCAGGCGCAGAGGTGACAAAGAAATGGGAGACCTTTTGAAGGATATGCTGGGTGGAGACAGGGGGCTCATGACAGACACCTGGAAAAGATCCTGAACGCAGTATAAGAAAATATGTTAAAGCTGAACGTGTAAGACCACAGTCTGTTGTGAGTTAGAAAAGAGCAACTCAAAGTGAAACTCAAAGACCAACCCAAAGTTCCTGACCAAAACTAACTTAAAAGACCAACCTACGCTTAGCTGGAACATGAATGAAGATAGGGTTAGAAGTCTGTTGGGGCTAATATTCTTAGCCAACAAATTATGCCAGCATGAGGAAAAGAGACCTTCAGGCCCACACCAGCCACCGTAAGATCGATCAGCTCAGTGCATTGATGTGAAATCTCAACAGTGAAGAACTTTCTTCTTTCATGAAGCTTAAGTTAGCTTGTTTCTAATTGCAGACATCCTACTTGTACACAAGCTGAAGAACAAGAGAGACAAGATGGCTCAGGTACTCACGTTTGTATGTGAATTGATTGTCACCCAAAACGAAGCAGCAGTTACTGGTTCCTTTAGTGACTTTTGGGCTCCTACAGCCCCAACCAAGACAACAATAAAAAGCATCCTTCAAGTAGAAAACAAGAACCCAGCAAAGACAGCAAAGGTTGGCACACACAACTATCTTGGCTATCACTGCGAAAAGCTAGCAGTGCATCGGATAACCAGGAACATTGTCCAGTCAGATTACAATGCTGCCGGCATTGCCAGTTTTCCAGGCTGGAGGCCTTGCTGTCTGTTCAGCACTCGGACTGAGGCACATCAACTCACCTTTCTTGAGTGACATGCACCCTACAAACTGGAACAATGCAAGACAATGGATCAAACCTATTGGGCTCTCTCATCCTTAGCATCTGGGATCAGTAATTTGCTGCCCCAGCCAGAAAGTATACAATTTGTGACCTGTTTTGAAAGGATGAATGAGTCAAAGTTAGCGGCAAGACTGATAAAGAGATGAGGAGTTTGCAAGCAGCTCTGTGCTAGATAAATCAGGAGGGGAACACGAATCAAAGACATCAACCCTATCAACCGACTCAAGAGTAGAGAACAGACAGAGTCAGCTGGGGAGGGACAGAAGCTTTCATAGGGGAGAGCACCAATGACCAATTACCTTTCAGTGCCCAACATTTCGGCTCCTGACAGTGAGGCTAGGAGCACAGTTCAGAGCCAAGTGTAAAACCTAAAAACTTGAAGACACTTCAAGTGCTACAAGCGCCAGGATTTCTGAAAAATTGAATATCATAGGAGTTACCCAACATAATATTCTTCAGATCTAATCGGCAGTCGTTCTCACACCAGGCAAACACACTTGAAACTGATGCAATTGGATGCTCTATCTACTATGACTGAAGGACAAGGCCGGACTGGCTGTGCAGAGCATCAGGCTTTTCCCCAAGAGGCTGGAAGAGTCGGACCGGTTTTGCTCCTGGGGGCCGGTTTTGTTACTGGGGGATGGTTCATCGCTGAGCTGCGGGTTACTGTGTTTTGCAAATTGTTATGTGTTTAAAAACATCTGCTGCAGAGTTCCTTTTATATCCAGCAGTTTTCAGGCAACAATCAAATTGTCAAGATAACTCTGGTGATTAATGATTCGGCTGGAGAGGGATCAGTGTTTTGTCTAGAGGTAGGTTTGACTAATCTAATCCCCTGCAGTGTTAACAACCCTGATGCAAACAACATGTGCCATGCAGATCCCAGAAGTGTATTGTATGTGGATAGCTCAGTGGGTTACTGCTTTTGTCATAGTGATCCTTTTGTTACTTGCAGTTCATAAGTTACAATCGTAATATAGCGCAGTGAGCTATAAACTGCCAAAGAGCTGCAAGCAAACTGCATGATACCGGACAGAAAGTTATGCTTTTTCCAAGTTTTCCATTATCCTAATGTTGCTTAAGGGTTTGTCTGGGTAGAAATAAATTCATGTTAGTAAACCTAACCCTAACCACTGTGTTACGTTCTGAATGCTAAGTTTGTGCTTCTCCAGACCAAGCACTCTTAAAAAATGCCTACCAGTATGAAAGACATGTGAATCCTACACCTTGTAGTCCACTTTGTCTTCTGTAACATTTTCTATACACTAATTTACACACGTATGATTCATTGTCTCTGTGTGTGTGTGTGTGTGAGAAGTATAGTGCTCCGACATCCTACACTCGTAGGAGAGGCGCTATAAAACAAATGAAATACATGTGAGAGAGGGCTATGGCGAGATGAGAGGCACTGTTGCAGGGTGAACTGCAAGCTCATCATTAACTATGCTTTAAAAGCGAATACAATTGAATATATAATGAAACATGTGTTGCCATTTGTTCCCAAATGTTCTTTGGGGGGTGGGGGGGGCACCCCAAATCCCCCACCTTACAGTGGTCAGGCTCACTTACTGTGCTCATTACGCAGCTGGTATGACAAAATTTGCCAGGGCTGCATTGGGTTCCCAATCTGACTCTGCTAAAGGAACATTTTGCACAGAGGAAACAGGCACCAGGAAACAAGCAGATGTAAAATGCAACCTCACAAGGTTATACTTATGAAAGAGTTGAAGCACCTGCAGTGCAGCTTTTCCTAAAGAGCACTAAAAACTAAATAGAAGGATTCCTCATCAGAGAGGACACGGAAGAGGGAAAACGATGCAAAATTGATACTTGCTCTAGATGTGGTGCAGAAATACCAGAGACTAATCCATGTCAAGCCCCTATGTTGAGACATCAAGTTGCCTGGAGAAATGATTATTGATGGTAACTCCACAATCTCAGGCTGAAATGGAGCTCTTACAGTGTCTTTACAGGATGAAAGCAAAATAACACTCTTGCTTTAGGAGGAAGGGTCTATAAAGAAAAGAAGCAAAAAGGATGGCATGAGGCCGACAGCTAGACATCGGCATCCATAATTGAAAGCACCCGGTCTGCAAAGAAGGGTGATGGCCTGAGAAACAGCATCTTATTAAATGTTTTGAAGAATAGTAACCTCAGTTCAGTTGGCAAAGACGATTGAGCAACGCAGATTCAAATGTCCTAACTTAAGTGCATTAAAGAGTTGACATTTATGAATGACCGAGAGCAAAAAAAATGTTATTGCTGGAACTACAACTGACAACTGCAAACTGGTTGAAACCATCAGGATGAGTAGGCATTTATGGAGCCCCTCAGAAGTTTCTGTTGATTTGACTTAGGACTTAAAGGCAAGCCTTCACAGGAAGCCAAACCTGACCCATTACAAACCCAGACAAAACTATTTCATAGTCAAGATCTCCCCTGGATGATCCCCCACGGCACAATGGAAATGACAGAGAACATGTAGTTCTAAAGGGAACTTTGGCCCGGACTCCCATCTCAAGTGGCGTGGTACCAGAATATCAGTGTCAGACATAAACATTGGGTCCTAAATATAATTTACAAAAAATATCACCCCATTGGATTTAATAGAAAACGTGCACCCAATGTGACAATATTTTTGTCAACAACATTTATGACAAGATATTTATGTCAGATGATATTTCTGTATACAACATTCTGATATACAACCTCGCGAACACAACCATAATCATCCATATATGCTTTCGATGGCTATGGACATCCTTCACAATCAAAGTGCTCCCTGTTTCACACGTCAGGAACAATCTGAATCATGCGACAGCAAATAAAGACTGGGGAAACATTAGAAAATACCAAGTGTCAGTGTTTTTTACTGAAGAAGTATTAAGGAAGACTACAATATAATATTGGATGGAAAAAGAGGCTGCACCGGTCAGAAGAAACGGGACTAGCAAGGGGGCATTCTTTGCAATAGTTGGATTATCCTAAATACACTGCAATAAATTGCGTCCTGTCAACAGCTGTTAACCAAGTGCAGACTTCAATTAGTGCCTGTATCCAGGAACACAGTTCTGTGCGTTCGTTGCGATGGAACAAACCTCTACCAATAATCCGATGTAATATCGCAGGATTTATGAAGTAAAGAAAAATCCAGAAACAAAGACGTTTCTGATAGAAAATTCTGTAATAATATCGCAGGAAGCATGATCAAGTAAGCTCCAGGAGCTAGAGTCTTACATGGCTTTCATAAGATTCCCCAACCCTGGCAGAACTAGCAGATGCGTAAAGGGACTTCAGGTCCTAGAGGGATGTGATATCTATCAGGAGTCCCTGCAACCCAACTCCAAAGATGCTGAAACGTTAACTGTCATAATCACTATAGTACAGAGGTTTGAAATCCCAATAGTTAACCCTTACTAAGGGCCAAGAGAATTACCGCTGCTCGGAGCATCTGTAGAACGTTTACACGTAATCCCTGACAATGGGAGATGCTTACATTAAAGAATCTTGCTATTGGAAGCAGCTGGTTCCAATTAAACAATAGGTAAAAAGGGCACAGCATAGGAACCCTTGAAAAAGGAAGTGCATGTGGCATAACAACTGCCCCCATGGTTTCCCACCAAAGAATAAGAGGCCTTCTTCAACATCCTTATTGAGAAATATTGCCTAGTTTCAGCAGTGCTGGCATCAGAAGATTATGCTAGACACATCACTACTTTCAGGCCGAAAGCAGGAACCGAGATGGTTGCGCTCTTTCTCCTTCTCATCCAGAATGGCAAGAGTGTGGAGAACGGAGAGCAAACACAATGTCTTATTTGCTTCTGCTGGAAAGGCCCGGGGAGATGGATCTTCAGATGAACTAATCAGTATGGCGATCAGGACCAAAACCACATTAATTTGGTCCAAAACTAGATACAAGAAAAGGAGCAACTTCTGCTTATATTGGGAAGCCACCTGCGCGTGGTGAAAATGAACAATAATCACATGAAACTGAAAAATGAAATCAAAAAGAAAAAATAAGCCATTCAAGCACAGAAATGGTAGAATAACTTGGTTGCTCAAGAAAATCGAACTTAACTGCGCAGGGAACTGGTAACAAAACAAACATTGAGGCAAAGCTCAGAGAGGAGGAAAGGATACATATCTTTAGAACAATATTTAACCCTGTCTGGACCATTCATCAAAGTTCGACAACACCCTGCATGGAAACGAACACAGTAACCAGGGCGCAACATTTATTCCGACACTAAGCACTTCCACAGGCCCCTGAGAGCTGAGAAACCCCCAGAGTGATATGATACTTGCAGAACTTTTCACGTGGAACTCTAAGCACCTTACTGTCATTTACTAAACGGATTCTTCCTCCTACTCGGAGCCAAACAGGCCAATCGTCTACACTAAATTTGTCCCATATCCATGTCTCAATGAGTCCAAAGCATATCGTGAACAGGAGGCAGTGAGAATTCAGATAAAACCACTACTGATTAAGTCGAAAGATTGTGAGCAAATAAAGCAAAACATTTTCTTGGTATTCCTTAATTTCTCCAAAGTTTTTGATTCAGCCAACTTAATTACACTTTGAACCTAGAGTGAAAAGAGTGGGTTGATGTTGGTAGGGAGAATTAAAACCATCTAAGCAACAGTGTCTCCCCAACTGAGGCTTGGCCTAAATTGGGACATTTCCAGGAGATTTTGGTCCAATGGAGAGATAAAGTGAGGTTCATATTATCCCCCACCTTGAGTAGTCCATATGTCAGTTACATAAATTACACTGTCAAGGCAGTTATGGATAACTTCTCCAACATCAGCGTTCCCTGCTCATATTGAGGTATAGGTGAATGCGTCAGCCTGAAGCACAAATACCAGCACAGCACTAGAGAAACAATTGGATGTCAAGAAAGTGCAAGGTTAATAAGTTGGAACTGAACATAAGGAAATTTAAACTTAGAAAATGATGAAGAGCTCCCAAACTAAATTCAGTATACATGGAGTCAAAATGCCTGCAAAATCTGTCCATAAGGCAAGAATGGTTGACCATAATGTAGAGTCAAAGCATGATGCAAAGGGATTTAAAATGCTCCCTTTGTCCTTTAGATGTTTGTGAAACTATCCCCTAGTAGTGGGTATCTGGTCATATTTCTTCAGACGCTTTGTTTTCCTAATTGCAAATTTCTGAAGAAGCAAATGGGGGAGAGGATGTGCGCTAGGTACGACCAGAGCTGCTGACTTGTGAACCAGGTTCGAGTTTTGGTGTCGGCCCTAAATTCTGTAATTCGGGGCAAATCATGTAACCTCCCCATGCCTAAAAAAATGAATGTGACCTTATGTAATGTGACTGGCACTTATGGAAAGAGCTCCAATACTTCAAGTCGAGTTTGCGCTACACACAACTGCAAAAAAAAAAAAAAATGCAGCATGTAGAAGGTGGAGTTCAGAGACCTAACTAGAAAACATTATAACATTATAATAGTTTAAACGTGACATCACAAATGCAGAAACTACCCTAGCATGGACACTTTGAAAGAACAGTGCCAAAGGCATCACATGTCAAGTTTTACTAATTTGAGGGATAACTAGCTACATATGAGTCCCAATACCTTTATTCAAGAGTCAGTATGTGGCCCTGTAGCTGACGGAAACTGGGGCTTAACCAACAAGGATTATTACCTTGAAGACTGGAAAAGGAACATCTACAAGAGAATTCGGCCAAATACTTCTCTAAGCTTACGCTTGGCAAATCAGGAAAGAATAAATAGAACTGATGTTTTGTCACTAAAATAGTTTTACTGTAAGAGTATTACCTCAGCTGCCCTCACTTCTAATAACAATTTAAATGCCACCTTGGAAGGCCTGTCGTGCACTTTTAAATATCTTGGCCCTGGTATCTTAGTCTTAAAGATATTTTTCCGTTTTCTACTTCACCATTATCGGAACTTGTCACAGCCATTTCAGACTAATAAAAATGGCCAGAGCATGACTGTCTGCCATACATCCCTGAATGCATGGTTTCTAAATTGCCTAAAAATAAGGACATATGATGGTTCTATGATTCTGCAACTGGAATATTATCCGTGTCAGGTCATGAGATTGAAAGGCTACATAGTGCTATTCTATGCTATGCAATATATATTAGAGTCTATAGATATCAGCCAAAAGTGGTTTTGTTTCAAATGTATATCTTCTTCGGTGCATCATGGCACCAGTGGTAGGTCCAGAGTTCCTCTGATGCTGAATCAGTGCATACACCCAGTTCACATACCTCACACATTACTTCTGTTCAAGGTTTCTTCAGCTCACATCCTGTTTGTACTTATGCCTTGTTCCTAAAGGCTTCCCTTGAGATGCATGCATCTACATAGGTGAGCACAATTGCTTAGTCCATTGTGAACATTATCCTGGCTTCTGATAAAACTCTTCCATATCATTTGCATGAACTTGGCAAACTTTGAGCGGCATTAGACTCCTCTGATACAGCCTCCATTTCCTCACGCGTTTCCCAATGATACACTGAGTCTTTGTAGCTTTAGGCTCTAGGGTAGAAAGATAAACTCTTTCAAACACAAACCTCTTCCTGATGGTGGTCTGGGGCATGGATGTCTTCCCAGCAGGGCTAATCATCCGGTGAGCCTGGCACTGCTTGTGCTTCACCCATCCTACGTCTGCATCGCAGTGCCTGTGCCACAAAGAAGATCCTGGTCATTAACTGCAGGTCACCGAATTGGTTGGCACACAGTACTGACGTCATCGGAATGGGGAGACATGCCTCCTTCTTTAGACATAAAGCACACCCGGAAGTCATCACAAGGAGGGGATTTCATCTGCTTGATGATGTCAGAATGCATCCTGCACGAGGGTTCTGTCTCCAGATTATAAGATTGATCCAATAAATGTTTTGAAATGTTCTGCTTGGCACTAACCTGCATTTCCACAAGTATCCAGCAACAGACGACCGTTTTGTTCAGGAAGTTTTTTTATTTTTTTATTTCAGGGTTGATATTTGCCACTTAGTCGAAGATCGCTCTGATGGGTACAGTGTGTTTTCACAGAGTCTTCTTTGTAGATATATCAGGGGCGTAGTCAGCCCCCCCGCTTTAGCAGCTACAGTGGGGGTGGGGTTCTTGATGGGCCTTTCTGTCTGCACCTCGGCAGACAAAGGCTCATAATTAGCGTGAATGGTGGGAGGGTGAGTTAGTGGATGTGTATGTGAGGGAAATGGATGGATGAGTGCGAGAGGGTGTATTGATAGGTGCATAGATGAATGAGTAAAAGGATGGATGTAAGGGTGGATAGGTAAAAGGGAGGATGGATGGACAGAAAGAGGGAGGGATGAATGCATGAGTAAAAGGGTGAATGGATAGATGGATGAGTGAAATGGTGGATGAAAGGATGATGAGCGAGGATGATGGGTGAGTAAATGAAAGTATGGATGGAGGAGTGAAAGGATGGATGAATGGAGTGAAAGGCTGGATGGAGGGATGAAGTGAAATGGATGGGTGAGTGAAAGGATGGATGTAAAGATGGTACAAGAAAGAAGGGATGGATGAGTGAAAGGGAGGGCAGATGGGTGGCTGGATGAAAGGTTCGACGGATGGATGAATGAAAGGGTAGATGGATGAGCGAGTGAAAATATGGATTGATGTAGGAAAGGGTAAATGGAGGATGGATGGATTGAAGGGTGGATGGATCAGTAAAAGTATGGATGGCCAAGTGAAAGGGTGGGTGGATGGATGAGGGAATGGGAGAATAGATGGAGTGAAAGAGTGTATGGATGGAGTGAAAGCAGGGGCGTTGTCAACCCCTGCCTTAGTAGCTACAGTGGGGTGGGGTTCTTCATGGGTCTCTTCGGTCTGCAACTTGGGAGACAAAGGCTCATATTTAACATTAACGGGTGGGAGGGCAAACGAGTGAATGAATGGATGGATGTGTGAGTGAAATGGTGGGTGGGTGAGTGAAAGGGTGGATGGATAGATGCATAGATGAATGAGTAAAAGGATGGATGCAAGGGTGGATTAGTGAAATGGATGGGTGGATTAATGGATGGAAGAAACGGTAGATGGATGATGAGGGAGAGGGTGGGTGAGAGTGAAAGTATGGATGGATGATTGAAAGGGTGAATGTATGAATGAGTGAAAGGTTGTACGGGTGAGTGAAAGAATGGATATAAGGATGGATGAGTGAAAGAATGGATGGATGAGAAAAAGGGAGGGTAGATGGATGACTGGATGAACGAGTGGACAGATGGATGAGTGAATGGATGGATCCATGAGTGAAAGGGTAAATGGATGATGGATAAGTGGATGGATGGGTCAAAGGATGGATGAGTGAAAGGATGGATGGCTAAATGAAAGGATGGATGGATAGATAGAATTGAAGATGGAGGATAGGTTTGGATATGGATGCGCAGTCAAATGGATGAACGGAATGGTGACAGACTGATCAATGACAGGTTGATGGATGACAATGTAAACACGAAATGGTGGATATCAGAAGGTGGGTGGAAGGATGAAGGGGTAGATGCTTGGATGGAAGAAACAAGCAAGCTCTTCTGAGGAGGGTTGCAGTGACTTGCTTGGTGCCATAAGAGGTTTGGTTCAAAGCGGGGGGTTATTTTAATGTTCTGGCTACTCCCTATACTCTTTTGCTGTATACAGTTGAACGTTTGTGCCAAATGGGAAAAAGGTGAAAGAAATGGATAAAGAGGAAGAGTCTATGAAATCACTGATAACAAGGAACTCCTTATGTCTCTCTTCAGGGGTACCGTCTTCGGCATACTCTCTTTCCTTCATGGATGGCCTTTCAGCTTCGAGTTCAGTCCTCCCCAGTTCATTCGATCAGACCATGGTAAGAAGGCAGCTCGGACATTTGAAGACGGTAGGCTATGTATGCCATGTTACAGCACACACCTTTCCTTCCTTTTTTATCTGGGGCAGAAGAACTCCTGGTTCTGCCCAAAATAAGCAGAATAACCCCAATATGGGGTGGTTGAGGTAACGCATACCAGCTGGTCCCATTTCTCTCTCATACATTCAAGAGTAAACATAACTAATGAGGGCCACAGGGAATGACAACTGATTACATTATTCAAACCTATGATGCCTGGGGACCTCAATAGCATTCTAGCAAGCCATAAAGAGCTTTTTGGGGTTGGATTCCATACAACGTAGTAGCAAGCGCAGATCAAGTGACTCTGGGTTTAGTCTTGGAGCGCTGTGATAGCTCGACTGGCTCATGCCTAAAATGAAGAAAACAGTAGAATTGATGGTATGTTCTAAACAAGGCAGGGAGACTGTAAATGACCTACGTAACTGTGGCAACTCTAGGCTTAAGTATGAGCCCGCCAAGCTAAACATAGGGGCATGTGTGTCACATGAGGTTCCAAGATAACAGCACGCTCCTAATGTGCCTTTTGCAGTATGAGATCAGAAATCCCCCCCACAAGGAAGCATTCCCTTCTACAGGGGCATGTACAACTTAGGAAGCCATGTCTTTACATTTTAGAATGGACACTCTATGGGTGTCGAGCCACCTCTATCCATTTATGAAAAACATTAACATATGTAAAGCAGATACAACTGTGATTTGGTAATGTAATGTTTTCTTGTGGTTAGTTGTCGTGACATTCACGTATGTGAAAGGCTCACAATGTAACTAATTAAGGTACACCTAAGCATGCTTTTAAACGTGAAAGATGATAACATGGATATTTGTAATGTGTTCCTAATGTTTCTTCGTAAGGTATTGTGCAGCCAGAAACAGGGTAACAACCTTCTTAACAATATCTGCTTTATACGTTCTCTAAAAGCGTTTATTCAAATCTAGGCTGTGCTTCATTCAGTGAGCTGCCTTCAAGCTTTGTAACAGGAAGTGGAATCAGAGGTGAATAGTAAGTGCAGCCTGTAGATGTATTAACAACAGCAAAAGTCAAAGTAAAATGTTGTATTTTTTACTTTTCATGAATATGAAAGTACACTTTGACTTCTGTGCTTGATTTACTGACTGCAGTTACTCTTCTTTTCCAATATTCTCCTAGTTTAGGAGTTTAAGCTAATCACAAAAAGAAAACAGCGCAGAGAAAGAAAAATGGTAAAAAGAAAATTGAACTTTATATTAATAGAATGCATTTTTGAATGGGAAATCATGCAGAATACAAATGTCAATAGCACAGAATGATATGTTCAAATAGGTGGTCTGTACATTTCTTAAGTGAAGGGAGAGAGGAGACAGCATAGAGGAATGTAAATGCCCTCAGACTATTAAAGGTGAGAGGGCAGCTACAGCTAAGCGAGTTAAATACGCCAAATCTATAAATACCGTAGAGGAGTGAGAGGGACGATATGGTGGATACATACTGGTCGAGAAATCGATGAATGTACAACTCAGTGCCTTCCTAGGTGAAACCCAGGCATTGGACCCAACTCAATATGGGTTCAGAGAGGGACACAGCACTGAGTCTGCCCTCATTAAGTCTACTGAGGAAATTAGAGAAGTATTGGATAGGGGAGGCAAGGCCGCCTTGATTATGTTGGACTTATCGGCAGCCTTTGATACGGTCCATCATGACCTACTGCTGAACCAATTATCAGCATGCGGGATTCAGGGTAAGGCATGGAAGCTGCTGAAGTCCTTCCTAACGGGTAGATGAATTTGTGGCACTAGATGAATTTTATTCTAAACCGTTCTCTCTGCCTTGTGGAGTACCTCAGGGATCCTCCCTTAGTCCGACCCTTTTTAACGTATATGTCTCTTCCCTGGCTTTTTAATTGGCTCTTTTGGCTTTGACCTCACTTCTTACGCAGACGACACGCAAATTGTGGTGGCTCTGCGACCAGGGCAGGGAGTAGGAATTGACATTCAGTTCCACGACTGTATGGCGGCAGTCGGGAGGTGGATGTCGCAAAATTGCCTGAAACTTAATTCAGATAAGACTGAGGTCATCTTATTTGGAAATGATGCCAACTTTTGGACCCCCAATTGGTGGCCGGATATATTGGGTACTCTTCCTACACCCACCAAGAAAGTAAAGAATTTAGGAGTGATAATTGATGACAAGCTCAATTTTGGTGATCAGATAAATGCAGTAACCTCAGCCACTTTTATACCCTCAAAATGATTAAAAAATACTACATTTTTTACCAGTAGACAGTCGACGAACAGTAGTCACGGCACTTATCATGTCTAGGCTGGATTACTGCAATGGTCTTTACTTAAACATTCAAGAACGGTTCATGAACAAGCTCCAATTGTTACAAAATGCGGCGGCAAGACTGCTTACTGGTACCCCGAAATTTACTCCTATTGCCAAGGAAATCAAAAAACTTCACTGGCTGCCTGTCAGGAAAAGGGTACGCTTTAAGGCCCTTTGCACCGTGCACAAAGCACTGCAAGGTACAGGCCCAGACTACCTTAAACAGCGTTTGAAATGGTATCAACCCGTAAGAACCCTTCGCTCCCTTGGTGCTAAGTTGGTATTAGTACCACCCATAAAAAAAGTTGCATGGGGAGGGAGAAGTTTTATTGCCGGTGCTGCCAAGGCCTGGAATGATCTCCCTTTTTATTTGAGAAACACACATAATATCCTAACTTTCAGGAAGGAATTGAAGACATGGCTTTTTACCTTGTAAAAATTATCTTCCATCTCAGTGCCCAGTTTGAGAGCAGCTAGCGCCAGGACACCTTTGGGTAACCGTTCGCGCTGTATAAATGCCTATAACATAACATAACATATACGTCAAGGGCATAAGTACTGTATGAGACTGAAAGGGCAGACCGAGCAGAGGTATTTAGGTACTCTGTGGAGTGAAAGGGCAGGCATGGTAGAGACATTTAATAACTTTATAAGGTATCAATAGAGGAGTTAGTGACATCTTCTGAATTGGGTGTCATCATAAGACACGCACCCTTGTACACAGACTCCTGCTCACCTGGTGCTCCACGCCTGCCATAGAGTTTAAACAGCATCAGTTGTTTTTGGTGGGTTTTGGTGCTGCTGACAGTTGTCCCATTTAGATCATTTCCTTGTAGGTACTTTGGATGAATGCCTGATAATTAAATTGTACGGTGGCACTAGTAATTAAGTGAAATCATGAAAATCCTTCTTTAAAACTGTGGTTTACACGATGACAAAGTGAACTGAGAAACAACTTTATTTTCGACTTCCAAAAAGTTCATAAAGACATGCTTCTTGCATCAGCTCCGGAACGCGAAAAAAGTGAAACAGAGTTAACCGGGATGACTGCCATATTTACGTGCTCGAAGCACGTCGTAACATCACAAGAAATAACCCCCTGACGAAGGGCAGGAGGTTGCCCGAAACGCATTGGGGCTAATGCATGCTTGTGTTTCTAAAGCATTTCCCACTATGGATTTACATGAAGGAGATATATATAATCCATGAATTAATGAGATTACAACATTCACGTTTTGAAATAAATAATGAGTTGGAATAATTATTTTTGAACTTGGATTCCAGTTGATTTAAAAGTTTCCATTTGGACTTCAGGCAGTGCACTCCGAGGGACACTTCCCAGTAGGCAAGCGCAACAGTGCTCAGTATTTACACACCCAGGTTTAGAGGGTGATACCTCGGTGCACGCCGTTATAGAGTTTCATGTTGAAGCCAATACATTCATTAACCTGCATTGGACACAAAACGGTGTGCAGGATCTAATACCCGTTGTCTTGGGCACACCGCCAAGAGATCTGACTAACAGCCAATCACCTGGAGGGGTCTCTGAATATAAGAGCCAAAAATCTGTGCCAGCATTATCTTCCAGATCATGAGTGGTGCCTTCTGCCAGAGGTAGTTCAGGACCACTACACCGAGTGGGGCAGTCCTCAGGTGTGCTTGTTCGCCTCTTCGGAAAGGGCTTAATGCCAGCAGATGTGTGCCCTCCAGTACCCATTGAGGGGAGTCATGGGAGACACGTTTCAGTTAAGGTAGAACTTCAGCTGCACTACACATTTTCTCCCATATCCTGGGTTCCTCGATATCTGAAGATGACGCGCAAAGACTGGGCCCAAGTGATTCTGATTGCCACGGATTGGCTAAGAAGGGTGTGGTATGCAGAACTTTGGTGCTTCTAACTATATCCATGACTCAAGCTGCCATTCAGACCAGACCTTCTCTCCCAGTCAGAGGGGAATAGTGATGCACCCCATCTCAGAGGCATCTACCTTCATGCCTGGAGATTGAGCGGGACATTTATGTTTCTTTCAGCTGCGTCCGGAGGTGGTAGAAGTCATGTTGTCAGCTCACCACCCCTCCATGAAATGTGTTTACTCTGGGAGATGAAACAGTTTTGTTGTGTTGTGTTGTGCACAGACAACAATGTGGACCATTTATAGGCCTGTTTGTCTCAGATTCTGCAATTCACACTCTCCCAAGCCCAAAGTGGGGCATGCGATAGATACTATAAAATTGTACTTGGTTGTGTTGTTGACTTTACTCTGTCTCCCAGATCAGCCTTCCCCTGTTTAAATCCAATATTGTTATGCAATGTCTGGGAGGGGTGGGGGGGTGGAAGGGGGTTGACTAATCTGTATCTGCCGACCCCTTTTGTTATGCCCTAGTGGCATCTTGACCTTGTTTTGTCTTTTTGGATGGGGTCTCTATTAAGCCCCTCCACAGTTGTCAGTTGTGCTTGTTAACAATGAAAACAGTGTTTTTAGTGGCGAGGACCTAGGTGAGACGGGTCAGTGAGATGCTGGCCCTAAGCCCCCACCCGCTGTTCACATCTTTTTTCCTTAGCAAAATGGTGTTGCGAGCCAGGTCTGCCTTTTTCCTAAGGTGATGGCTTCCTTTCACTGTGGCCAGTCCATCACCCTGCCAGCCTTCTTTCTCCCGCCCTATCCCACAAGAGAGGAACAGCAGCTTCACCATCTGGATCCTTGGCGAGTGGTCATCTTCTACCACATGAGAGATATACGGTTGGATGACCAGAGCTGTTCATTGGGTACTGTGGTTCCAAGAACGACTAAGCAGTCCAGAAGTGAGCACTATCCACATGGATCAACCTCTGCATTAAAACCGGTTATGCTTTGGCCAAGAAAGAACCTTCAGAAGCAATCATGGCTGTTTTCACCAGAACCAAATCATCTTCCTCTTCCCTTGCCAGAGGGGTTCCGATTGAAGAGATTTGCAATGTAGCTACATGGCATCTCTACACACTTATGCGAGGGATTACTGTGTAGATTCCAAAATGCGTGGGGATGGCTACTTTGCCAGATCGGTCTAGCAAGACTTGCTCATTTAACCATCTGTCAGCCCTCCTCCAAAGAATGGTACTGCTTGGGAATGTATTCTACAGGTGAGTAGTATGCATCAGAAGAAAAATTAAGGTACCAGCAGTAACAATCTTTCTGGCAGAAACGTTATCTGCAGACTCCTCACCAATCCCGTCCGCCTTGCTTTTTGATGGATGTACTGTAGGGATTGATCAATAAGGTTTCAATTACCAGTTTTATAATTCAGTAGTCGTTGTTGATGCCAGCCTATGCGATTGCATCTAAGGGTTGGAAAAAATGGATGGAAATTGACGCTGTTGCACAGGGGTGGGGGCTATATGGTTTCAGTGACGTCTCCCAACATCTCTTCCGGCGCCAGTCTGATGCCTGGGATTATTCTGCAGGTGAGGAATCTGCAGGTAGATAGAGTATCTCCAGAAAGATCATTACTTTTTCATTGTGTCCACCCCAAAGTCTTTAGAGATGCTGCTAGGCCTAAATCAGGGACAGGTGAAGGATGCAGACCTCAGAAGGACCTAGTAAGCAAAAACATCAACTTCTTTTGGAATATTCAATGGGGGGTGGGTTGTCGTACAATCAGACTGCTAAAGCAGGTCCTCGATGCTACATGAAGCATGAAATTAGCTTACCAACGCACCAGGTGAAGCACGGCTCGAAATAGCTGTAAAAGCAGAGGAGATCAATGTGGACCGCTACAGCAGGAACTCAATATATGAAATAAATAAGTTATTATTAATACATACATTTAAACTTTCTTGCGCTATTGAATAACAGGTAGATAGCTGTCAAAAGACAGAAAACAAAACAGGAGTTGAAAGGGACTGCTTCGTCCTCTACAATTTCTGTGGAGGAGGCGCTTAGATGAAATACAAGGAGGGTGTTGTATTGGGAGAGGTTCTTTTATTTCCAGCTCAAAAAGATAACAATTTTAATAAATTTCATAAAAAACGCAAAGACTGGGATGAGGAAGGCACACAAGAAGTAATACATTCATTAGTTTTGCACACCCAAACTCATGGACGGAGAGCTATTGCCCAAAAAGGGAGTCTAGGGGGCCCTCCATTGATTCTTTTTGTGCGATGGAGTGTTCCGAAGATGGGTTCAGTTAATGGGCAGTTGTCAGTGCGGAGGTTACTTGGGAATCCCTGTGCAGCGGTGGCTCCTCTGTTAAGGTAGAGGCGTATCGCCCCACTGATCTCTCAGCAGGGCAAACACACCTTCTTTTGAATCAGAACCTTACCTTCACCAGTAACATCAAAGTAAACACAATCGCAGACACTGAAAACAAAGCCAAAACTTGTCTAGGGCGGAGCCATCCTGATGGAAAGCAGCAGGGAGGAGGAGTGGTGGCTACTGTGTGCATGTTGATTCGGTCGGCTATCTTAGGACGGCCAAACCGACATGCGCACTTAGATTTCTCTAACTTGAGCTGTGTTGAACAGCCGGGTGGAGAACAGGCACAGGCTCCCAGGCCCTAACTGAGCGCCAAATCAGCCCACTCAGGCCAATCCCGGTGCTTCTATCATGCTGGGTAACAGTATTACCAGCATGAGAGCAGTATCCGTAGTGTCGTAGGGAGTCTGAGAGCCTGTGCACCAGCCCATGGACTGCTGGGAGACGACAGGAGCAGAGGCACAAAAGAGCACTGAGGCGGCAGCCAGCAGGAAAGTGCTTTTATTTTTTTCCAGTTTTTTTCTCCCATGCGCTGCCTTCACCACTTTTCTTTAACAGCAGCCGCCACTGATGTGAGATAAAAGAATGCCAGGAGTTGTGATAATTGATGTGAATATATGAACACTGTCTTGGAGTTAGGGTTGCCACCTGGCCGGTTATATACCGGCATGATCAGTATTTAATGCCCCTGCCGGTATAAAAAGTTGAAAAACCACCTAAAGCCGATATTTTTTTTTAGCTTATCAGCACATACTTTAAACAGTAAATATTGGGGCGTGGCCAGGATGGCGAGCGGGTAGGACGTGTGTTGCTGCGTCTCCCCGCCCGCCGATGCCTTGTTCGGCCCCAAAATAGCAACTAATTCCCCCAGGAGCGGCCAAAAGGTGGCGGAACTGCTCCCCAGCCGATGCGACGCACAGCTGAGGTGATTTAGCGGCTGGGGGCTGCATTTTTACTCTTACCGGTGATGGACGGCGGAGCCCGAGGGAGCCTAAGATGGCGGCCGGATCCAGAGTGTTGCCGGAGCTCAGAGCGTAGATCCGCCGCGCCGGAGCTCGGCCATAACCCTGCTGGGAAGCATCGAGCGCACCCCTGACGACTCCGGCGAGTGGCGCATCTTTGGTGGACCACGGGCGGGCCCCCGGAGACAGCTGGTGGTGGACGGGGCCCGCGACGCGGCGCTGCGGCCAGAGGGACGCCCTGAGGGCGGCGAGCGGCCATAGCATCCAGGCCTGACTGGTGGTCCTGGTCGGCAGCTGGGAGCCTTCTCCGCGGTGTACCGGATGGCGTTCTGGTGCTGCGGCTGCATCCTGCCCGGAAATCCCTTCTGACTGTCGACGGCCCTGAAGGCACTGCCCCGCAGGGTGGAGGTGATCGGGAGAGCGGAGGGTGCATCGCAGAGCGGCGGAGAGCTGTTAGCTCGGCGTGACAGCGGTAAGCGGAGGCCGACGCCAAGCAGGGGACTCTGTGCACAGCTTCCCGGTCTTGCCGGCGGCCCGCGTGGGCCCTGACTGTGGATACTGCAGGCGGGCTGGGCCTGGGGAGCGCCAGCGCACCAAGGGCCTGAAGGAGCGTGCAAGGCGGCGGCCTGGCGCAGGCGAAGGCGGGACGGAGAACGGAGGCGCGACGAGGAGCATCGGCCAGGGCGGGTCGGCTGGCGCTTCAGGAGTGAGACGATATCCACCGGTTGCTGATCCTACCTCGACATTCTCTGCGGAGGAGGTGTTGGTAGGCCTGGAGGGGCTCTGATCCGCCATGTAGATAGACCGTCCTGCATCGGAGATGCCACGCATTTCCTAGACCTACATCAGGGGGCATAGCGCACGGAGCGAAAGATCTTGGCACATTTCCCCTAGTTGGCGTCACCCTGGGGGCTCGCTGTGCCTCGCCAGCCCTGTATTGCGCCTGAGAACTGCGACATTGCTTCAGGAGCCCCCTGAAATTTCTTCAGGGCACTGCCCTCCCTGGCTGGGGCGAACGCAGCGACATGTCCAACCAAAGGGGACCGAAGGAGCGCACGCTCAAGGAGATGCTGGCGAAACCTTCCCAGGCTAGCGCTGGCCAGGATGACGAGGACACTCCTATCACCAAATCTTTTCTGGAGACCCTCTTTAATACCCTTCGTGAGGACTTCCACACTCTTAAAAGCGAGGTGGCGGGGGAGGTGCGCGAGCTTCGGAGGGAAGTGGACACTCTCGGTGATAGGGTGGCGGCTATCGAGGACCAAGAGCGGTCCAAAGAGGAGGAAGTTACACAGCTACAGCAGGAGGTGATCCGATTGAAGGAACAACAGCTCGACCTGCAGGCCCATGCCGAGAACCTCGAAAACCGCTCTCGGCGGAACAATATTCGGGTCCGCGGGGTGCCATCGGAAGCAGAAGGGACTGACATCACCGCCTTCCTGCAGGGCATATTCCGAGACATTCTAGCTGGCCCTCCGGAGATGGAGATCCGCATCGATAGGGCTCACCGGGTGGGCCTACGGCGGAGGGCCAATGCACCGCCACCCGACATACTGGCTTTCCTCCCGGATTATCCACTAAAGGAGCGCATCATACGGGAAGCCAGATTGAAACATCCCATTCGGTACCAAGGCCTCACAATCACCCTATATCAGGATCTAGCGGCTAGCACCCTACAGAAACTAAGAGAATTTAAGGATGTCACGGCACACTTGCGAGAAGCCGGCGTAGCATACTCCTGGGGACACCCTTTTCGGATCATATTTAAGTGGCATGGCAGACTGCACCAAATACGCTCCCTTCCCGAAGCAACAAACTCTTGGGCCTCACACACCGGCACCCGTAAACAGAGAGTCCGCCTAGTCAACGCCAATCCCCAGCACGCTGGCACACGGTAGGGGGCAAACGCTCAGTGGGAGCTACCAGAGGGCCCGACCCGGAGACGCTGGCACAGGAGCGGAGAGCGGTGATCGAAGCAGTTACCAATGACACGTCCTCACAGGATGGGTCCTGAGAGGGCTCAAGGGGACTTTGTGGCTGCTTGAGATGTCGGGGCCGGGGGGGAGACGGAGGGTCTTGCCACTTCGCCTTCGCCACAGGATGCCCTGGACTGCCTTACGTCACCACGGGTACACTGCTCGGTTCAGTGTGCACGGGACTAAGTGGGGGGGGATGGGTTTGGGAGTTGGGGAGGGAGGGGAACTGGTGTGCTCAAGAAGGGACTATGATTTCACGTGATGGCGCTTTGGGGATGCGTTACCACATGGGTTGGTGTTGGGGTCCACTCTACACGTTAGCAGCACAAGACTGGGAGCGCGTTGCTTACCCCCCCTAACCATGCCCGATTCAGAACTAACCATCATCACGCTTAACGTTAAGGGTCTCAATAGCCCCAATAAGACGTGCCATATTATTTTATCTAGAGAACTCAGGCGCGGATATCTGTCTGCTACAGGAGACTCACCTGCTGGCTCGAGATTGGTACAGATTGAAATCCCGGGTATTCCCCCACCAATATTTCTCTTCCATGCACGACAAGAAGGCGGGGGTGGCAATTCTAGTATCACGGAACTTTCGAGGGTCAGTGGGGGACAAAATGGCAGAAATGAAAGGGCGATTGTTGGCATACCACTTCTGGATTAAAGGCCTGGCTTTAACAATCGGGTCTATTTATGCGCCGAACTCGAGCCAGGAGTCCTTTCTTCAAACTGCCCTATCCGAAATTCTAGAATCCCACGATCGTTTCATACTAGTGGGAGGCGATTTGAACTTAGTTATGGATACGACCACAGACAGGTCTAGCAGTAGATATTCCCAGGCAGGGGCGGTCTCTGTAGAGGGTAAACAGTGGTTGTCGAAAAGGGGATTAGTGGACCTCTGGAGAGCGGCTCACCCTCAGGCCTCCCAGTTTTCCTACTACTCACATGCACACCACACCTATGCTAGATTAGACTATCTTCTTGGCTCCACGGAGGCTCAGGCGGCCATCAAAGACATATCTATCACAGCAGCTGCCCTGTCGGATCACGACGCGGTAGTGGTAACCCTGGAGGTCCCGCACATGGCTCGGCTGACGGGCAGCTGGAGGTTGAGGGAGGTCATGCTCCATAAACCGGCGGTGCAGGAACAAATCCTCAAGCGCATTACTGAGTACCTCGAGATCAACGACACTCCCGACACTTCCATAACCACGCTATGGGGGGCACTTAAGGCAGTGGTGCGGGGCGAGCTCATAGCTCTATCGGCAGTAGAGAACAGGGAGCGCAAAGCCAAACGGGAAGAGCTTATGGCCCAAGTGCTGGAGAGGGTACATAGCCGGACGGGAGCACCTCGAATTTGGCGGCAATTGAAGAACGCGCGGGCCTCGACTTAAACAGGGCAGAATACGTGGCCCTTCGCCTTAAGCACTCATACTACATAGGAGGGGATAAGACGGGGCGGATGCTGGCTAGTAGATTGAGGGCGAGGACGCAGCAGTGTAAAGTTAAGGAAATTGCAAGTCCCGGGGGCGTCACGCTCACCGACGATATCGCCATAGCGCAGACTTTTCAGGATTTTTATGCCACTCTATACGCGGGTGACTCACCGTCCCTCCCACATATAGACACATACCTAGAAGGTGCACACACGACGGCATTGAACCGCCATAACGGAGAAACGCTCGATAGCCCTATTCGAATTGAGGAAGTGGTGGGGGCTATCTCCCGTCTCAAGCCCCTGAAATCTCCAGGCCCGGACGGATTCTCTGCTGGGTTCTATAAGACGTTCTGCCCCACCATAGCCCCAATACTTACCAGGCTCTTCAATTCCTTCACTGGCACCATACCCCAAGAGATGCTATCGGCTTCGATAGTAGTGCTACCCAAACCGGGTAAGGACGCCTCCAAATGCGGTTCCTACCGGCCAATATCGCTGCTTAATGTCGACCTCAAACTATTCACTGGCATACTAGCGACACGTCTGGGTCCCCTTATGCCAGGCATCATCGATCCAGATCAATCTGGTTTTATACAGTCCCGGCAGAGTAGCGACAACACTAAACGCATCTTCCATCTTATAGATAAAGCTCACCGCACCAAGCTGGACGCCCTCCTCTTGTCAGTGGACGCGGAAAAAGCGTTTGACCGGGTGGACTGGTGCTTTCTTGACAAGACCCTGGCGCACTTTGGTTTTGGGGACAGGTTTAGAGCGTGGGTCTCGAGTTGCTACACTAATCCCATGGCCACAATCAGGGTGAATGGGGTGACCTCCACGCCCTTTGAGATACAGCGGGGGACCCGACAGGGTTGCCCGCTGTCACCTCTCCTCTTCGCCCTTTATATTGAGCCGCTGGCTCAGAGGATCAGGGACAATCCAGAGATAAAAGGCATCCCTTTCGGGGGAGAACAACACACTGTTAGCCTTTACGCGGATGATATAATTGCTTCCCTAGAGTCACCAGCCCGGTCGGTCCCGGCTTTCCTGACAGAATTAGAAGATTTTGGCCAGGTCTCGGGACTGCGAGTTAATATGGGAAAATCCTCGATCCTTAGGCTTCACGAAGCTGATCACACGAATGGTGCGACCTATGCGGGTATTCCAATTTATTCTTCTATCCCCTACCTGGGCATAGAGCTAGCGGCATCGGTATCTCAAACACTACACCTAAATTATTCCAAATTCCTCCAGCGCACCACGAAAGACCTAAACGATTGGAAACGTCATTCGCTCTCCCTGCTGGGTAGGGTGGCAGCAGTCAAGATGTCCCTGTCCCTTCTGCCTCGAGCGCTGTACCTCTTCCAAACAATCCCGGTCTGGCCACCCCCGGGTACCTTACAGGCTTTGCAGCAGGCCATCAATCACTTCATATGGGGAGGGAAGCGACCCCGGATACGCAAAGACCTGAGCTATATGAGACCGGATGCTGGGGGATTGGGTATTCCCAACGTTCTCGAACTCAGCTCAGCTGCGGTACCTTGTCGAATGGAAACGTCCCGAATCCGAGAAGAGCTGGCTTTTCCAGGACAGGGCATTAGCTCAACTGGACCTATGGAAGGTCCCCTTCCTTAAACGGGGGCACAGACCTCCTGGCCTGCGGGGCTCCCCCATCACTAGGACGCTTCTCATGGCATGGGATGGGGTGGCAGTCAACAGGGGCCTGACGACATTGCCTTCCCCCATGACCCCCCTCTTTGATAATGAGGAGTTCTCCCTGGGCATGGATGCGAGAGCGTTTTCGTTCTGGCAGGCAGCCGACTGGCGATCGGCAGGTCATCTCTTCTCTTTAGAGGGTATCATTCCCTTCCAAGATCTCAAGGCAGACTACGGGCTCCCGGAAACTGAGCGCTTTCACTACCTCCAGCTCCGGCACTGGCTCCTCCACGCCGAGGTTCAACCAGGCGTAGCTAGGAAACTCACTAAATTCGAGAAGTGGCTACACACCAAAAACACTGATAAAGCATTGATCTCTGACATTTATGACATGCTTAGAAGTGAGGGCCCCCACAGCGCCTACTGCAGGCCAGCGGAGGTGGGAGAGAGAAATAGGGAGGGACCTGACAAGTAAAGAATGAGCAGACATTTACTACCGAGCAAATCATACAGCGCGTAACATCGCCAGCAGAGAGTCAGCGGTTAAGGTGGCCATGTATTGGCATCTAACCCTGGCCCGCTTGCACAGGGGGAATCCCAGCGCGCAGTCCGCTGTGCTGGTGCGGCTGTGGGGAGGATGGCACCCTGGTACACATATTGTGGGAGTGTAGGGAGGTGCAGGCTTACTGGAAGGATGTTTTAGACGATATCGACCGCCAATTTGACACAGAGATACCGCGGTTTCCTGTTTACGTGGTCCTGGGGCTGCCCAACCCCATAACATACCCACTTAGATCCAGGCGAGGTAGACTAATGGGGATAGCTCTCGGGGCAGCTACTCGAAACATCTTATCACACTGGGGCTCACCCACGAGACCAACGCGGGTGGGGTGGTTACACAAGCTGTGGTATACTATAGGCATAGAACGTATACAAGCCTCCCTATCTAATGCTATGGCCAGCTTTACAGATGCCTGGCAGCCCTTGCTTTCTCTTCTGTCCACGGAGATGAACGAGATTACATGTCCTAAATACCTCCGCCTTCTCCGCCTCACAAGCTTGGCCTCCACACCACAACCCACGGAAGGTGACTCATGATTTCTTCCTTATCACGATACCTTTTTAACACACTACCATAGCACACCAGTTCAGGGGAGGGAGGAGGGGGGGGGGGAGGTGGGATGAGGGGGGTGGGGAGGGTTTCTATGTTCTTTATTTCTTTAAAAGGCATCACATCATCGCTTCTCAACAGATAGATCGTCTTACAGGCGACCACTCCGAAGGCCTAGGCGGGGCACGGTTGCAGCCATGTTCCCGGAAGAGCATTGTTAATTAGAATGGACCTAATTATGAATCGATGTACAAGTGCTAGGCGTATATCTTTATTGCATACTGTTTGTATATTTTTTATGCAAATGCCAATAAAACACAGTTAAACCTAAACAGTAAATATTAAAAGAAAACACTTTAAAATGTTTTGTACAGCTGTCCTAAAGACTCTAGACTGATAATTAAAGTAAAAAAATTGAGAAAGGCCACGTTACAAATGGATACAGAGAACTTCATATAAAGTTCTACTTAAGACTCACGTCCGGGCCTCTGCAGAATCTTAAAACGTAAACAAATGGCCAGTATTTTTCTCTGGGAAAGGTGGCAATTCTAGGGACTAGCCACCTAGGAACTCTAATCTGCTGATTTGAGTTCCTTGGCGGCTAGTCCCTTGGCTTGGTTGCAACCGGCCAGTTGGCAAGCCTAACTCCAAGGCAGTGTTCATATATTCACACCAATTATCACCTCTACCCTTTCCTTGAGTTAAACACCACATGGCGTGTCTGCTAACTTTGGAAACACAGATCACTCACTACACGCCACTGGACAGGTTACGTGGTCGTCAGTTGGTGGTGGCCAGGGGCCACTTCCAATTGGCATGCAGGTATACCTTGGGGCTGGGAGTGTGGTTAGGGAGCAGGTGCTTTATTATTTGCTGTTACTAGAGAAGACATTTGCCTTCTGCCGTTTGTTCTTGTAACAGATGAATAACTGTTGTTTTTAGGAAAGTTGCAATTGCTGAGCATTTCATTTTCTGGAACACTATGGGGCATATTAACAAGCCCCTTGCGCCACCGGAGAGTAACTTCTTTTGACGCTCTGGTGGCTCAGTGTGCTGGCCCATATTTTCAAGGCCACGCAAAGCCACCCTGCGTGGCTTTTCATGGCCTTGTAAATGTGGCCCCCTTTCATGCATTACTCTGCGTGAAAGGGGTGTTCCATGGGTGTTGCTGTGGGTGTTTCCACACAAAACCCATGGAATCTGATGCATTCCCATATTCACAAGGTTTTATAAACCTGGGAATGCGTCAGATTCCAACGGCTCCCCAGGGGAGGCGTTAAAATACGCAACGAGGAGAACTACCTTTATTTCTTCTCTTTTTTTACTCTTTCTATGTGTGCTGCAGAATGCAGCACACATAGGAGGAAAACGTCATCAATGATTGTTTTTGTGCAGGAAGGTGTCCCTTCAAGGGTGCCTGTGTTGGTGCTAGGCAGCCTATTGTGCGCCAGCGCAGAGGAAAGCACAGGGATGCATCGCATTGTTGTAAATACAACGCATCCCTGCATTTCCTAATGACCCAGCTCGGCACAGCAAGATGGCTTGCAGCGCCGTGTTGTGTCATAATCTTATAAATAAGCCCCTATGTGCGTAGCATTTGTTGTAATAAAAGCATGAAATAATGCACAGCTGCCAAGTGTTCACATAGCTTAGGTGTGACATTTTAATTGTTTTAGCGTGCTTATGTGTGACAAGCCATTGCAAAATGTATGACAATTTGAGTGAGGCCATATCATGAGTGAAACCAAGCAGTGAAATACTTAGCGAGATGAATACCCACCTTTTGCGCAGTAACACGCTCTAGTGAAATGTCCTTTAAACAGCTGCCATACCTCACCCCTGCTTATGGAAGGTCACTAACCTATTTATCCACTACTACAACCTACATTAACCTTTAAGACCCTCTCTCCTCACCAGAAGCCCTGAATAGGCTCCTTCAGGTAGTTGATTTACAGAGTTCTTTCTGGATACTATAACACTTTACACCCAATGGTTAAAATGGTCTCGAAAAAATACAGTCACTATCCTCTGTTCAGTCCTCTGCTGCCACCAACGTGCCACAGAGAGGTACTGCATTATCGTGATAACACAAGCGAGTCTCGCGGCTCAGCTATCTTTTTTCACATTATTTTGTGTCAACTTCACCTCTTCAGACATTTTAGTGAATATGAGCACCTGAATCAAGAATGCCCCACCGGGAAGAGGGTTCCTGTAAACTAAAGGGAGATAATCACAACAGAACAATATACATATTTTGTATCAACAAGACCGGAATCGGTGTTAACCAGTTGCCCACCTCAGAAACAAAACAAAAACAAGCCTTTTCAATGCAATAGGTCTCGCCTTAGCTAGCGTTTAAGCTATTAGCATTGTAAATGACAATGCCTTTTATTTATGTGTTTTTACAAGCAACACATATATAAAAGGCATTGTTATTTCTAATGTCAATAGCTCCAGCTCTAGCAAATACGAGACCACTTTAATGGTGGCCGCGCCCCTTTCTTTAGACGCTGCTCGCCGTATTCAGGTTACAGTGAGCAGCGTCTAAAGAAAGGGGCGCGGCCACCATTAAAGTGAAAGTGCGTAGGGGCGCTTTCACCCAAAGCAAAAAATAAATAAAGAAAGCTTCTGTAGCGCAGCCGCTAAAGTGAAAGCGGCCACGCTGTAAATTAAATAAGCGCGGCCACTAAAGGGAAAGTGGACCGCATAAATTAAATAATTAAATATGCGCAGCCACTATGGTTAAAGTGGACCATGCTGTAATTTAAATAAATACATTACTAATAATATAAAGGCGTATGGCGTGCTGCGATGTCGTGGGTGGAATAGGGGAAGATGATTAAAGATAATAGTGCTCACTGACTAGATAAAGCCGACCATGTAACAACACAAGTAAAAAGTCCAGTCGTTATGGGATGTTACAAATGCAGACTAGGCGGTTCAAAGGAGGGACTACTAAGCCTATTCACAAATGAAAAGCAACGATTTTGCATGGACGGTAATAAGAGCCAATTGAAAAGATGGGCGGGAAAAGGGCGGAGCTTCTATGCCTAACCTCAATACAGCATGCCTCGCAGAGCAGCGCATGCGCTGCCCAGGCTCCACCTAACAGCATTGGCTTTTTGCTGCCAATACACACCTATTGGATTTGCCAATGCTTTTTGCCAGTGCTCTCCAGCATCGACAAAAGAGAAAGCATTTAGAAAAACATTTTTACATGTATCCATGAATGCATGCTGCTAAATGTACACACACTTCTGTATCATGATGGTATAATGGCTTGTCGTACAAGTGCTAATGTCACCACACACCCACTTGAATAAGGCATGACGCAAGCGCCACTGTATTTTTTTTTTACCATTCGAAGAGGGCGGGTGACAATCGTGGAGCAGTCAATAAAAAGATAATTTAAATGTGCGCGAAAGCACGCGCTGAAAAATGAGTAGTAAATTGAAGCTGCTGAAACCTCAAAACAATTTTTTTTAAAGCGTTTTTAAATAGAATGTGACGAGAGGGGTGAGGGAGAAACGTAATAAGAGCAGGTGTGGTAGAGAAGTCGACATGATGGGGGCGATAAAGGAGCTTGAGGGAGAAGTAAAATTAGAAAAGTTCTAAGCAGGGAAAAAAAGCTGAGTGGGTTTACAGAAGCAAAGAATGAGTTGAGAGGATATTTCAGGGTGGAAGCAGCACACGTGGGAAAGCAGAAAAAGACATGCACTCCCATGGATTGGCAGTGGAAGGATACAAGTTATCCAATCAAAGGGACTGTAAAGAAGCTATGCTTCAGGGAAGGGACAAACATAAGAAGCGGAAGGAGAACTAATGAATAAGCAAGCAAGCAAATGAGATGGGCACGAAAGCAATGAAATGGTAAGGAATGAGCTGGCTTAAAGTCCACTGTAAATATCGGAACTATCACACTAGGGGACTTATTTACAAGCCCCTTGCGCCACCAGTGTGTCACTTTTAATATGGGAAAAGTGACTTACCAGCGGCGCAAGGGGCTTCTAAATAAGCCCATGGGTCTTCCACAGCAGACTTCTAAAAACTCTCTGTAGGTGACACCTAAAAACAGGTTTTAGCCCCAATCAATGGTAGAGATAGCTCAGGGGCTAATGTGCATGCTGCTGCGATCTGTGTGATGCCATGTCCACCCCGGAAGGGACTCACTCTAGCTTTCGTCCTTTTGAGTGCAGCACTACGAGCACCATTGTCATGGGTACCACTGAGGTACTGGCTACTTGCAGGATATTGTAATAGGGGGATATAGGCAGCAGGAGGCGGTTCCATTCACATATAGAAACTTTTTTCTCTGTTCCATATTTAGAAACGGAACTGAACATAATGACAATTCTTGTGAAATCAACTGGCGTTTCTCTTCACATGACTAATGTTTAAGTTTCCGTAAAGAGTGAGTAACAGGTTGTGTTAGACCTTGGGGGCCTAGAAAAGGTAGAATGAACAATAGTGATAGCACTTACAATAATAATATATAGATTTATAGACAGCCATCAATTACGGCTGTCTAGAACCCCTTGGTTTTTCACCAAGGGGTTCTGAGTGACGTTATAGACAAAGAGAGAGATACTTCCAATACTCTTTCACTATCATGAACTGCCTTAGTTTGTCCTTTTTTTTTTTTTTTATAGCTGAAGATATGTGCATTTGAAAAATATTTTTTATTAAATGATGGAATACCTTCTTTTCCTGTAACATTCATAAACAGCTTCTTTGGTGCCTTTTTATTCTGGTACGTTCTTTGTGTGTTGCAGGTTTGCAAGGTAAAAAATTAGTGCCCTTTCGATTTGTGCATTTTCCGACGAAAATGCGCTTTGCTAATTACATTATTTCCTTTGCTTGACCTCTTTCCTTAAAAGTGTGACCCGTTTTCTTGTTGCAATAACCCAGAGGTCTTCAAACTTTTGGATGCCGAGACCCCCTGTCAACATTTTGAGGCGTAAGGACCCCTCCTGACAAAAATTTCTAAACCTGTAGGCAGGGCTACTGGAATTATGAGGCAGGTGAGGACCAAATTACGTGACAGGCTTGACTAAATTGTGTGGGAAGAAAAGGTAAATGATGTTATGTGATGCCGCGTACACAGTAACACTGAGGAAAGATTTCACCCCATCAGTACCAGTGTATAACCAAAATACAGCAATTAACATCAGAAAGATTTCTAGTCAACCTTTGTGAAGGGCCTTCCACTCCGCAGGAATACGTGCTGCCACATTAGAAGCTCACTTGGCCCTGGCCGGGAGAAGCAGGGGTCCCTTAAATCCCTGGCGGTTTTGTGCAGAGTTAAGCAGTTTACCCATGCAGCTTTCCTCTCACCCCCTCCCTTCCATCCCTCTGTCCTCTCCTAACCCCGGATCCCTCTCTCACTTTGCAGGCCATTTTATTTCACCCCTTTTTACAACTTCTGAACTCTCCCCATTCAACCTCTCACTTCACCTTTAACACTCCCAGCCAGGGCTGGTCCTAACACTGATCGCACACCGTGCAACAGTCTTTTTGGTGCCCCACCCCGTTTCCTCCTTCTCCATGAATTCCTTCACTGCCACTCACCAACAATTCACCTCATCTCTCTATAGCACCTTTCTGACAAACATTTCATTTTTTTATAGCGCTACTCATAGTTTACTCACACTCATTTCTTTGATCTGCATGGTACATATTCTTTGTAGCAGGAACGTTAACCCTCTGCACTGTGTGGGTGACAAGAGTGCCCATGTGAGTGCACGGTGAGCGATGCAACAGTGTGAGAGTAGGGTAAGAGGAGTGACTGCAGGGTGAGTGAGGTGGCTTATGAATTTAGGTGCGGATGCAAGTTCAGAATGGGACGAATGAGTGTATGATTACTGATGGGCTTGTTTGAGTGAGTTGCATATTGAGCAGTGAGGGGGACAGGTGAGTGAAGTGTCACATGAGTGCAGGATGAGTAGTGTACTCGTGTGGCTGCAGGGTGAGGTATAGGATGAACAGCGCAAGTGCATTGTGAGTGCAGAGTGATCACTGTGAGTGCAGGGTGAGCGGGTGAATGGTGTGAGTGCATTGTGATCGCTGTGAATGCAGGGTGAGCGTGAAAGTGAAGGGCGAGAATGACGAGTGAGTTGTCTGAATGCAGAGTGCATTCCCAGACACTTGAAGTAACTCAGCATGTTATGGACGGCGGCGTAGGGTTTAAGATCTAAGTTAAACTATTGCTATTATGGCATTAATCGGGGATCGAGGAAATAAATAATGTGCTGATCCTGCAACAAACTTCCAGTCTTATGATTAGGGTTGCCAGCAGATTATTTTGATGGCCCAGTCAGTACAAAAATAAGCAGTCACCTAAAGCTGTATTTTAAGCACTTATCTGTGCATACTTCGAACAGCAAATATAAATAGAAAGCACTTTTAATTGTGTTCTAGGGCTGCCTCAATGATCCATGACTGATAATTAAAGAGAACAAAGACAGAAAAGTCACATAACGAATGAATACATACTTTTTATTTATAAGTCTATTTAGTGTCAAGGAGGTCTTTGCAGGCTCTTTAAACAAAACACGGCAGGCATTTTTCTTTTGGCAACCCTACTTTATATTCCTTTTCATGAAATGCATTCTCACACTGCAGCAGTAAAGGTAAAATACAAATGTAAGGAATAGGCAGAGTGGGGGCCCAGGGGGTACTGGAACCAGGAAAAAAACTAAGCCTCTGTAACCAGTTTACAAAGGCATGTAAACATGCAAATGGTCTTTAAAGACCTGTGAAAAACTCGGGCGTGCCGGAGATAAGACTCCAGACACTGCCCAGCTGAGCCCCCAGCAGCTCGAGTTGCACTGCAGCAGCCCGGGCTGAGACGCAGGACGGGGGAAGAGGGGGGGGCTGAAGCCCTTGGGCCTCGGCAAAAGTGTGACTGGGAAGGCGCGACCCCCTTTGCATCGCTCCACGGCCCCCCTGGGGGTTGCGCCCCACAGTTTGAAGACCCCTGCAATAACCTGTGTGTATGAGGCACAACTAGAGCTGCTGTTTCCATCTGCCATTCTCTTCATAGTGCTGCGAGGCTAAATGATGTGCGCTTTCCAGATGTATCAGATTACATGAAGACATTAAAACTGTAGTTAGTAATTAGAATATTTGGTCTTCCATTTTCAGTGCTGAAGACCTCTAAATAGGGCAGGCCGCAGGGCTTTTTTGCAAGTAAATGAACAAAAAATTACGCCAATTAGTCACTTTTTTTCCTGCTGGCGAAGTTGCACATCTGCCAAACTTTTCATAAATAATGATGAAATGTACTTAAAAACAAGAAAACTCTTGTTTATCCTGGAATTGGTCAGGCACCTAGCTTCTAAGCACAGCAGAAAAGCAGTATTAAAAATTAAGTCTGGATAAAAATTGTATTGGTAGAATAAGAAATCTCTTGTGAGCCCCCAATACACTACATGTAGCCCAAGAGCCCGGGGAGGAGAGGTGCCCATTCCCCATCTACCAGGAAGGCTTGCAGTATTCTTCTGAGCACCGATCATCATCTTGTAAAAAGCTCATGTGTGTAGAGAGTTTGATGTGTGCATGTAGGTGATAACAGGTGCACAGTAAATGCTCAGCGAAGGGAACCGGAAAGACTAGCACTTCTTCCAGAAGTCTTTCTTGTTGCTAAAATCTAAAAATGTTGACATCTAGGTAACAGTTCGTTTTGATGTTAGGTGGACAAGCAATTTTAAGAACAATGTGACTTCTGGAAGAACTATAAACAAAGTCACTTGAATTATTTGACAGGGTAGGACCAAATTATGCAGCAGGTCTCTTGGAGTGAAAAAGAAAAAAGTAGTTCTCTGAATATGAGCAGTAGAAGGGTACGAATGAGCCAATCAAAAGCATGATTAAGGGGCTATGCTCCAGGGAGGGACAAACAGAAGATGAGGCAGGAAATCCAATAAGAAGCTAGCAAACAAGAGTGACAAGAGAGCCAACCAATAGTAATCAACGAGCTACGTGTAAGGATTTAATTTTTAGGTCACTGTCAAGCCCGACTCAAGAGAATGGCTAGCAGTTCCTGATAAAAAAAAAAAATATCTAACAGTAGAAGTGGCTGAGTGGGTTCCCTTGTGGATGAGAGACAAGGGCCCTGTACACTGAAGGGTTCAAGGGGGATGAATTGTAGCCCTTCTCCTTAGCAACACGGGGCTAAGGTGAGCATCTACTCTAGAGCCGGCGTCCATCTCATTGTAGTTGCACACCTTTATCACAGCTTATATGGCTGCTTTGTAGATCACATGAAGGGAAAGATGCCTTCGAAAGGCCGCAGGGTCTGCCATGGTCCTGCATAAGTCTACAATATATAATCGAATGGGCTTGAGAGGCATTAGGGTCTGCTTTCGATAGAGTAAGGTCTATCATAGTTAACACCTAGATAAACTTGGTAGGTTGCTGCAAACTTAGAGCCATCTGAATCTAGGTGATAGAAGGGCCACTCCGCTTCTAAAGAAGGGTTAAAAAACAAGGTCAACGTGTCATATGGCTCTTCTGCAGAAACAGCCCACATCTCGCTGCATTGGCGAACCAATTCATATTGACATAAACCTTCTTTAACGTCAGTAGTTTAACTTCACTGGAGACCATGGGGACAAAACATCACAGCCACCAGATTGGCCACTGATCTCACAAAAGGCTTATGAGGCAAAACAGCACATGCACAAGTCCAATCGCAATCTGATCGGGGTCATCAAACCAGTGTATAGAAGAGGCTGTGCCTATCAAAATGTTGTTTAGCACTTCATTGTAGAAGGAGATTGATTCTCAGTCGTAATTCCCTTAAAAGTCAATTGCCACAAAACTGGATTACAGGATCTAACCAGTGACAGGCCATGTGATACAATATCGGTCAGATGCAGGATAAAAGTTAGATCAGTACCCAGAGGCCCAGAAAAGTAAATAGATTCTAATCTAAGAAACAAAGATGGCCTCAGATCATGACTGTGGGTGCTCTGTGCCGAGGCGCACTACCTGAGAGAAGGGTCAGATAGTGGAGCCAACGGACATTTAGGAATGTTTAACATGGAACATTGAAGCAAAACCCTGAACGAGGCTGAAGGTGAGGCCCCTGGTCACACACTAACAACCCAAAGACACTAGAATACAATACTAACCTACTAACACATGTAACACCTCTAATAGTCCCTTTCTATTTTGACATGGATTCATGAGCCTCTCCAGGTCTTCTTGAATGCTCATACAGAGATGTAGCATGACACTGATAGTAGCATGACATTGTTTGACTAAGAAGCACTTTGAGGTCTGTGTATTGTTGGTTGCCCTCTTCCAATTTGGTCTCCGAACTTCAAGTCCTTTCATCACTAAGACACCTCAGGAGATTCCAGGGCCCAATATTTTTGTTCTTGGGCACAGCCACGGCTTACACACTAACACTTGTACTAGACCTAAAGCTGAATCTATCTATTGTCCTACAGAACACAGACATGTTCACTGTACCGTGCGACTAGCATAAAAATCTCTTATCCCCTGGACATATTCTTACCCATCAGGGTACTAGTTACCTCTGTGTTTACCGTCCTGTCCATCCATTGAGCCAACTTGGGCCCAATGCAGATGTCTTTATTGCCTTAAAAAAGCCCTCAGCCTGCCAACCATCACAGGGTGAAATGTGTTAGCTGAGTCCTTCTTTCAACACACAAGTAGATTTTTCTAGGTAAACCAGTATGAAACTGGAATATAACTTCTAAAACTTCAATGTTTAATAAATGCCAAGACCTTGTTTCTGCACACAAGTAGATTTCTCTATGTAACCAAGCATGAACATGGAATAGGAGTTATAAAACGTCAATGTTTAATAACTTTTGCTTAAGTTGCTTACATTTTGAATTTCAAGATTTTGTTTGATAACTTGTGTATTTTTTTGTACACGCAGCCAATGCACCATTTAATTATACAGTGAACTTGCTTCTAGGTGTAAGGGTTTTTACCTAGTTAAGTGCATGTTTCAGCCACTGAATGAACTTTAAATAAAAAAAAAAAGACATGGGGACGGATTTACAAGCCCCTTGTGCCACCAGTAGGCCACTTTTTTCATATAAAAAGCGACGCACCATTGGCGCTAGGGCTTGTAAATAACCCTGTGTATTTTAGGACCTAAGGACATAGCCAATAGCCCTTAACCCTTTTTTTTTATTTTTCTTTCGACACCACAACAAAACTGTTGTTTGACAGATGAGACAAATAAAAGACCTGAATATTCTTCCCAGCCACTAGAAAAGCTTGGAATGATCTTGCACTATCCCAAAGGCGTACAGGCATATAGGGTGGTAAGCCAGTTTAGTTACACACTAGAAAAGATGAGATGACCATGGCAGAGTAAGTTACATGCCCGCTCTCCTTGACATTTGAGTTTCCCTACAGTTCATTTCTATACTAAACGTTGAATTCCGATTAACCACAATGCTAGAGACAATAGAGTCTGACACAGACAGAGGGATATTCCACCCTGGAAACAAAAAGTCATATTTCAAACTATTGCGATTATTGTTCACTACCTGTGACGCCTAGTCCCCAGATCCTTGCGCCCGAAGTCGTCAGTGGTCCAAAAAGTAACATTGTACAAGTTATAAAGTACCTCTAAATATAGGAAAAGTTCTAGGGCAGTGGTTCTTAACCTGTGGTCCGAGGACCCCTGGGGGTCACAAGGCCTACTCAGAGGGTTCGTAGCGGTTTTACAAAATTAAATATTAGAATTAATTAAAATTAATAAAGTATATACAATTAAAGAAGCACAACTGAAAATGTGAAATCTTTTTTCTATATTTTATATTGAATTAAACAAACAATTTCAATATTTGAGCATTTGGTGTTTACTTGTTTTTTTTTAGTACGGTTTTGAGGTTCAAATCATAGAGATAGCTTAAGCCAGGGGTCCCTGACTTCCATTAATGACTCAGTGGGGTCCCCAAATTCAAGTAATGATTCAGTGGGGGTCCACAGAAGTCAGTTAAGACCAACTGTTCTATGGTGCAAATCATACAAATATTCAAGTCCTTTATTTTTAGGTGCAAACGTGGGTATTTATAGACATGCAGTAACTAGTGACATCCCTACCCACATACAAGGCAGCATTGCAAATTAAGAGAGCATGCTAATTGCGCTTGCTTAAACCTTAGTAATGTTATCATGCAATCAGCTGAGTCTCCCTTACAACTGATAACTCTTCCGGGTTCAAACAATTCCTCAAATTTAGTTCTTTTTTTCCAGGCCTTCCAGACAAGACTTAACACCAGAAGTCCTGTGGTAGCTCTCCTAACCCAGAAGAGTGCCCGGTCCAAATACGGGTTCAAATTTCTGAGTTACCCACCTTTCACTGTGGACGTCCATGTAATTCGCAGGTAGGAGGCTGCAAGTCTACAGACCTTGGCAGAGCTTGACCACTTGAAGGATCTACTGGAACAAGGTGGAAGACAGACTGGGGTGAGGAACAACTGATTTGCATCTACAGACATGGAAGGCAATTCAATCTAAAATAGCAACAAACCAGTTTACCGTCCTATTGGTTGAGGCAGCTCATACGGTGATCGCAGGAGGAGTTGGCAACACACATCGATAAATGAAGCCCTGATATTTGATGAAGCAGTAATGTTACCACAATGCAGTATGGATATGGCATTCTCCTGTAAAACCTGTGAAGAAGTCTTATGCTATGCAAGATACCAGAAATATCATCCAATCTCATGAGTGATAGCAGCGAAAGCAATGTCACAGCACAGGCATTCCCTCTATTCTAACATGAGGTGTGATGCAGATCTATTATTTTTTCAAACTACCAGTAAGTGGCATGTGGGAAAGGACTACTTTTTAAACAAATTAAATAGAATCCAATAAGAAAAAGAAAATCATGAATGTAGAAATGTGGTCTGTGCTAAAGTTTACATAATAGACGTCATATGTTTGACATGCTCCTCTTTGTACTGATGTAACATCTTCTGTAATCCTGGCCTCGCAGCTTTGTTCCACAAAATCAGCCTGAGGTGCCAAGAAATTCACCAATAGATACATTAAATGTGTTGTAATATTTGCAGTGTCTGTTTAATTTTAGAGTAAACCGGTCTTCAACGAGGTATCTGAATGGCCTACTTCCACCCAGTGGTGCCTTCTTCCATAACCCGCAAACACGTCTTCGCAAAGTAATTTGTAAAGCGTGACTTCAAGTGAAGTTGATGGACTGCTCTCCAAGTCAAGCACATGTTTTCATCAATGGAAGGGTAATTCATACTTTGCAAAGCCATGAGCAATGCTGTCTTTGAAGTGTCTGCTTTCACAATGCGATGTGAAGCAACTTTTTTCAGCAAGTGATACAGGGTGTGATGTACAAACTGTTTTAACGGTTGCAAACCCTCAGATTCTGTAATCTGAAGGTTTGTGACCGTTAAAACACTTTTCATCATGTACTAAACCCAATTATTTAATAATTCTGAAAAGGTTTTCTGAATTGTTAAATTGGTTAAGTAAATCTTAAGGAAGCATTATTTGAAAGGGGCGTGTTAAGGGTGTTCCTTCCAAATACCTATTCCTTAAGGTATGTATTGATGTTTTCCAATCAAAATCTGGCCGCAAAATATTAATATTTTACCACCAATTTAAAATTGATGGCAAGCTATTCCCAAACAGGAAGGGGTCCCCAGACAACTCCTTCCCCCTTGAGAATGTAGACAAAAACGTTTCTTTGGACACTGCCTACTCGTATAAAATGTTTGTTTAACTTTTTATTGTGTTTTTTTTAAATGTGCCCCTCTTTCCCTTCAAGAAAATGGACTGGCTATAAAAAAAAAAAAAAAGATTGCTTTATATGAAAGCAATCATAGACGTGTTGGTCTGCTGACCCCAGCAGACCACCAGGCCTGTGGCTCTAGTCAATCTTAGTGTGTCGCAATTTACGACCAGCCTCGTGAATATTAATGCGGTAGGTCAGATTGCAATCGAATACAACTCAGAATTTTGTGAACCAACCTATTAGCAGAGGTCGAAGTGGGCAGGATCTGAAGGGCACAACGTGCCCATACCGTTCTAATTTGCCAAAACAGTTCCCCTACGTTATGCTAAAAGACAACTGTCCTGGGACGGTTAATTCTGACATTTGAGATGCCTCAGTTGAAGTAGGAGAGTTTCCAGTGCTTATGAAGCAGATTAAGGGACAGACTGCTAAACAAGAAACAAGCCTTCTTGCCAGGGTGCCTGCAGTCTGAAAGAAATGTAAATGTGTGCAATTGGTTAATCTGAAAATGTACAGGCTACTTGGAAGCTGACATTGGCCTTTACTGATGAGTCACTTGAAGCAACATGATGACAAAGTTTTATTATTTTTCAGAGGTATTGTAAGGTGACCAGCTCAGCTATAGAGTGCGTGCTTTTAAATGACAGATATAAAAAAAATTGCACTAGGTAGTCTGCATATTACTAAGCGCTATATTTTGGAAGCACTTTTTTTGAATTTTAAACATATCATTTTGTGGCAGTCTGTCTTACACGGTCTCTGATGCAAGTTTAAAATAATGACCTACATGTTCACAGTGCTTTATGTCCCAGGTGGGGAACTCATAGCACTAAAAATACACAAGTCACTATTCAACCCCTGCACCAACCAGGATTCAATTCTGTGGCTCTGCAATTACACACATACACACCTCTGTAGTGATCACATTATCCGACAGAGGTTTCATAATGTAAATTAGTGCATCTCGTGCTGAATAGATTAACGTGCATTTATTTTTTGTTTAAAGTGTGCGTTATTTTATATGCACTTGCATGAAGGTAAAAGACCAACAAAATAGTAACGAAATATTTTCTCATTTTTAGCCACGCCTTTGATCCTGCCCCCATTGCACTCAGGATTAGAGTTCCCATACTCTTTTTAATGAACTTCGACTGCTGCCTATTAGTACACAAGTCAGTTTGCAAAATTCCTTTCTATTCACAAAAAGTTGGTGCGCAATTTACGACCACTTTTTTTTAATTAAAAAAAAATGCTGTTGGGTTCTCAGTAGGAAGTAGGGTTCACTCATTTCTTTGACAGTGGGTTCCCTTGCTGTTTATTAGAACATTGTTGGGAAGAGGAGGGGTCCTTCCTATCTCTTCTCTCTCTCCCCTCCATTCTGTTTAGGATATTAATGAGGTAGGTCAGATTGTGAACCAGTACGACTCAATTTTGTGACCCAACCGATTAGTACATAGGTACATAGGTCAGTTCACTGCATTACTTTCCATTCTCAAAAAGTCAGTGCGCAATTTGCGACCACTTTCTGAGAATGAAAAATGTGTACATCAAGCCAATAGAGGACTTCGGTTTAAACACAAGTGATGCACAATGCGACCTTTCTGGAAGTGATACAGACTGACTATTTTTAATGAATGATGTGTATTTTGTTTGCTTTGTGTTTGGAGTTTGTAAAGCACTTCTAACAATCCTGCTCTGCCCTCAGAACACTGTGGGGTATATAGGTTCATGTAAGAGCGCAGCGAGCTGCACTACAGTACAATTGAATGAACCAGAAGTGGATCTCTAAGTGTACATCTGGCAGGAATGGAACTCGCCAGTAGACACAGACTGCAAACCTTGTCTCCAACTGCTTGTTGAAGTGGTGTGGAGTGTCTTGTTTTTCGCTAGGTGAATCAGAGTGACTGCCCCTCAATAAGCAATGTGTTTCTTTTGAAGTTTTAGGAGTAGACATTCTTTATGATAGTGTGTCATTCGTTTATTATTGCATGTCTTTTTATGATTCTCTTGCAAATAGCATTGCTCCAAATTTTCAAGTCCTTAGTCACTTGATGATTCTGGGTGACCTGGATAGAGCGCCGAATGGCATCACTGGTGGTTAGCAGTGGCGTCACTAGGGTTGGTGTCACCCAGTGCGGTAACTCCCGAGTCCGGGGGTGCGGACCGCACCGGGGCGGCTGACACCATCACATGGGGTGACACCGTGAGCCTCTGCTTTAAAGCAGAGGCTGACGGTGTCACCCCATGTGATGGTGTCACCCGGTGCGGTCCGCACCCCCCTAGTGACGCCACTGGTGGTTAGCCCTACCCAAAGACAGCACACATTGGGCGTGCATGAGAAGACCATTTCCCATATCACTGGATACCAGTGGGAGGTCTCCCGGAGAAAATGGAACACTGGCGAGCTGCCAGCGGGAGAGCTCAAGGTCCCTTTTTCAACTCATCAAGAAAGTGAATAAAAAGTCCCAGAAAGGAATGGATATTAAACAAAACATTCTACACGAGCTTCTCACTGTGTGGGGGACCCTAATGCTGCTGGTCCCCATAACTCGTTGCCTTACTTCCTCTCTCCTCTGCAAAAGGCCCAGCCAATTACAACATTCCTCAGTTACAGATATGCTATGCTTCATTAGGGATTCAACTGGACCACTGTGAACAAGTAGACTCGTCTCTGCACTTAGAGAAGCTACTAAAGTGAATTCCAGGTCAAGTGTACCTTATCCTAGGTCTGTCCTCTGAAATGCTAAAGAGCAAAATATTTCATCCGACCCTGAGACATAACTCTCATTTATACCACGACTAAGCCCACGCCCCTGTATCACATCCATATAGTACCTTAGTAGGATCATTTTACCACTGGAACCAAATGCTACACAATGTAGACCAGTGGTACACAAGTAGGCAGGAAGTAGCTCATGTTGCATCTTGTGCTCACGTAGACCTTTCAGAGTGTGCATTTTTACTGGGTAGACATTTGTGCCAGTAACTGGAACATATTGGATGTGTGTGAACTAAAATGCATGGTTTTCTTGTCATGTGTATCTGTGGAGTAGAGCGAGAAAGAGATGGAAAGAGAAAAGCCTTGCGACAAGATCAGAACAAAGGCCCACAGGTCTCCCTTCTCCCCTTGGCCTCTTCCAGGGTGGAAAGCTGTAGAGGATCTAGTACAAGGAGTTCGAATCAACACCTTTGACCCGGAGGATCTTCTCAAGTCTCTGGTTTTCCTGCCTGGTGTTGGAGAAGATCCACGTCCACTTGACCTAGTTTCTCTACCTCCTACTGGTGCCTTCTGATGGAAGTCTCATCTTCGGGATACATTATTCTCAACGCTTACCTATTTGTCTAGAACACCCTAGAGATGACCCTTCAGAGTACATCAGTGCCTGCAGAAAATGTGCATGGGATGCTGCTGTTCAGGTCACCGACTCATCTTCTGGCTCAAAGCCCACTGCGTTTTCTTCTATTCTCTACGGTCTAAGAAGCAATCTAAAAATCAACATAACAAAATGGAAATCATATATTGATGTGCGATGGTAGTTATGATCGGCTGCCACGTCATGAATATGCAAATCATATATTACGTCTTCAGTTCACCAGGAACATTTTCACTTTGACTGAATTTCAGCTAACTAGTATTTTAGTTTAACAATTATCTAATGAGCGCATGCTAATTAACTGTGTTATTGTAGACATGCATGTACTTTACAATTCGTATTCAGATCCCTCGGAAAAAACGTGATACAAAACTTTACAGATGTCCCATTTGATATTCTTTTGCGTTTATACTCTTATTTTTAAAGGGAACTATCATTCTTATGTCTGTTTCAACCGATAAATGTATAGTCACTCCTAGTCGCTTGGCCGAAACTGGGCTGGCTACTGTGTGTTGTGGTTGGAAAACAAAAGGTGCTCTACATGTTCCAAGAACAAGCTGCAGGTGAAAAATGGGAAGGTGCTTCGCAACTGGCTCACTTGAACAACAGAACATTCCCTCTGTAAACATCCACACCAATCAATCACCTTCAAAAGACTCTTTCATACATACTTACCTCGTGGCTGTAGCATCCTTCACTGATGGCCTGTAACGAGGTCAACTGGAAGCTTCTCAGCCAGATCCAAAAACAAGCCCATGGAGTCGCCACAAGCACCCATTTTGAATGTATGCACAAGTACACCCCACATAATCACTGGAAATTCTCTTCTAAAGACCCCCACACAGGAACAAACCTGCTCTCCATATTTGCCAGTTTGTAAAAAGGAGGCAGAGTAAGAAGTTTTGTTTGGTTCAAACAAAACATCCGACGCAGTACAAGACGATCATGGATCCGCTATTCACCTGATACAGGTAAGCTGCAAAACTACCAGGGCAGAAGGGGTCACTCATTAGAACACAATAGAAAACAAATATACATATCAATACAGGTTGGTAATATTGTTGACAAAAATGAATGTGAGAGCTGGAACTGACTAGATCTTGCAACCTAAACTTACTACATGGAAGACTTATAAACATTTGCTTGTCAAGAGAATATGTGAAACTGGGAGAGAACTATGAACATAACATGGTACAAATGTGGCTACAGAACTTAAGGGAATTAGAGATACATATGGGGGGCGGCAACTACTGCGGACTACTGGCGGGGGCCCGGGCTCGCCAAGGACTGCTGCACGTCTGTCGCCCCGCGCCGGGGGCTCAGGCGATTGCCGCTGCGACCGATCCCTGCAAGGCGCCTTGATGATCCTGCGGGACGTGCCGACGGACCTGACCAGCGGCGGCGGAATATCGCCAGCGCCCGCCGCGGGCTGCGGTAGGTGGGGGGCGGTCCGGGCCTCGGCCTGCGACCATGGTGGTGGGAGCGGGCTGAGGTCTTGGGATGCGGCCTGCCTGCTGTGGCCTGTGAGAGGGGCGAGCCCGCATTTGACTGCCTGCACTGCGACGCCTGAAATGCCGGTTTGGGGGGCAGAGACTGGCTGATGCTTCGCTGCTGAAGAGTGGATGGCCCCCTGCTCCCTGCTTATGAGCATTCGCCTGGACGGGGCTGCGTGAGGCTCCTATCATTGCGCTGCTGGTGGGGTGTCCCTGGTGTGGCCTACCTGCGGCCGAGGAGGCCCTCCTGGGCCCTGGTGCGAGGGTACGGGGAGTGGGCCGGTTTACAGCGGCAGCCCATGAAGTGATGGGGGCTGCCTGACCCTGAGATTCGCAACATATCCCGGCTCCCCGCTGCCTGCACCCCGTTTTGACCTGGCCATCTTTGTGGGGGCCATCAGACTGCTGACTACAGAGAGTGTTGTGGAGGATCCTCCGGGTCACGTCACTGGGTGCTATACGCCTTCCCTCTAGGGCTGGGGAGGGTGTGCCTCTGCTGGAAGTCGCACTCTCTGGAACGCATGCTGTACGGTTCTGAGCTCCCCCGTACGCATACTACAGGCTCCTGAACATTGGGTCATTGCATTGCTGCTTAGGGAGTTCCAGGGCACCCGCTGTCGCCACTGCTGAATATGGGGAAGCCGGATAAATCACAGCCCCGCCTCACTTTTGAGGCACGAAAATCAAGCAGAGGCCCTCAGAAGGCAGCCTCTGATTCGGAGGCGGACTGTCAAGGAGATGGCACTCCTAGTCTGGAGTCTACACTGCTGGCGATGCAGAAAAGTCTACAGGCCATTGAGGGCAGCATGTCCACTATCAATCACAGACTGGACCATATGTCCTCCCAATTAGAAAAGCAGTCTGCAAGAATGGGGGAGGTGGAGCAGAGGGTGTCCACTGCGGAGGACGCTATCTGACCACTTCCCGGTCCTTCTTGAGTTGCGGGTCCCGGGTTATGAACGACCCCCATTTTCGTGGAGGTTACAGCCGTCCTCTCTAACTAATCAGGTCTTCAAACATACAGTGGGAGAGGCCATTAAAGATTTTTTCAGAGAAGATGAGGGAACAGTGGATAGACAGGCAGTTCTCTGGGAAGCCTTTAAGGTTACGATTCGGGGGGTTTGTATTGGAGCGCAGGCAGGGGTTCTAAAAGATTTACGCCGCAGAATTCACAAACTTGCCGGGGAAATAATCGCACTGGAACGGGCCTATGCTCACGACCCTGCACCGGAGACGCTTTCTAAAATCCGTGAGCTGGTAACGGAACACAACGAGACAGTAGATCAGGAAATGGCGCATAGAACTCGGCGATATATTGCCTGCCATTATGGGGAGCGGGGGGGCGCCCTAGCCGCACGCTGGCGCAGCGGCTGGCTGCCCCACGACACCAGGCCAATATAACCGAGCTGCTGGACGGGGAGGGAGTGCCGCATTATGGCACGGCTGAAATTAGCAACGTGGTGCTGGGTTATTACTCGGACTTATATGGGGAATGTGAAATTCCCACAGCTGAGGAAATTCATGCCTATTTGGATGATGTCGCACTGGGTTGGTTACCACCACACCACCGGGAGTATCTAATACAACCCTTTGATGTTGAAGATGTTAAACTAGCCATCATGTCTCTCCCGACCTGTAAGGCAGCTGGACTTGATGGGCTCCCCAGCGAATTTTATAAGGCATATGCGGAAGACCCTAGCGCCGCGCCTGCTGGAGGTATTCGCCGAAGCATATGAATCTGGAGCTCTGCCTCCCTCCCTTACGGAGGCTCTGTTGGTTATGCTGCTGAAACCGGATAAGGCGGCGAACCTATGCGACTCATACAGGCCCCTCTCCATTATAAATATTGATGCCAAGATTTTGGCCAAAATGATCGCCACTCGGCTACAACCCTTGGTTCCCAAATTGGTCCTCCCAGATCAGTCAGGATTTGTTCCCTCTAGATCCACCATGCATAATCTCCGCACAATGTTCGCCACCCTGCACTACTTTGAGCGTGACTTCCAGGCGGTGGCAGTGCTGCTGGATGCGGCCAAGGCCTTTGATTCGCTACAATGGGAATTCATGTTTACGGTCCTGCAGCGCATGGGCATGCCGCCAATCTTCCTCAAATGGATACACCTCTTGTATACTGCGCCAGTGGCGCGGATTCGGGTGAATGGTTGGATTTCAGACCCCTTAAACGGGGCACCCGGCAGGGCTGCCCCCTGTCGCCCATGTTATTTGCTCTGGCGCTTGAGCCTCTGGCGTGCAAGCTCCGTCAATTACATGCACGGGCCGCATTGAGGTTCCGGCAGAGGCCCTTGGTGGTCTCCCCCTTATGCCGACGACATGTTGCTTTATGTCCGAGAACCGGCCATTTATTTACCAGCGCTACTGCGTGAGTATGTCAAATTTGAACGATTCTCGGGACTGGGTATCAATTGGGCCAAGTCCACAGTTTTTCCGCTGACTGCTGGGACCACAGAGATGGAACTCGATTATCCTTTAAAATGGTCTGTTGACCCAGTGAAATACCTCGGTATATGGCTGCATAGGGACCCGGAGGTGGTGATTACGGCTAATTATGGCCGTGCTGTGGACGGGATCAGGCAGCGCGGTGGGCAAGACTGCCCCTTTCACTTGCGGATCGCATAGCGGTCGTCAAAATGTCTTTCCTACCCAAACTCCTTTATCTCTTTATCAATATCCCCATCCGTTTGAATAAAGCGTTCTTCGCCGCGTTGCAGACGACCCTGCTAACGTTTGTTTGGGGGGGCAAAAAACCCCGCTGTAGCTGGACTGTACTAACTTTACCCTTTGACCGTGGCGGTTTTGAGGCTCCTGACTTGAGTCTTTATTACCTGTGCGCCCAGGCGCAGTTTGCGCACTCCTGGTACTTCCCGCAGAGATTTCAACCGCACACTGCAATGGAGGCGGACTCGATACTGCCGATGCCCCTAAGAGCGGCTGCGTTGATGGGGGGTAGCGGCGGCCCGCGTACAGAAATTAGCCCAGTTCACTGCACGGAATGGGCATGGAAAGCACTTGCTAGCAGAGCATGCCTGGGATACTTATCTACCCCCAAATTGCCGCTTGCGGCCCATCCTGACATTTCAGCCGCTAGGGAACCGGCAGCCCTGAAGGTATTGAATGAGGTGGGGATTGCGCAGCTAGGTGACCTATATGAGAAGGGACGATTCCGGTCCTTGTCGGACCTGCAGGCGGGTCACGACACCGGATTTATGTTAGGGTTTACTTATGTGCGCGTGCGGCAAGCGATCCGGGATGTCTACCCCGAGTTCCCTCATGAACCACGAACATTACAAGCCTTGCGGGCGTTGTTGGGAGGTGAGAATCGCAGTGGCTTGATCACCAGGCTGTATAATGCGTCACTTCGTGAGCAAGAACTCACTGCATAAATGTAAATAAAAAAAAAAATGTAAGTCCGTTTTTATATAGCGCAGCTACTCACCCTTACGGGTCTCAAGGCGCTGGGGGCCGGAGTGGAAATTAAGTGAGCTATTGCCCAGAGTCACATGGTGCTGAGCTGAGCTGCCGCCGGAGATCGAACCGTGAACCCTGTGCTCCGAAGTCAGCTGCCCTGGCCGCTGCACCACACCTCTCCACACTGCATCCCCCTCGTATACCAGATGGAATGACCTGCTATCTGCTGAGTTAACACTGGATGCCTGGAAGTTTTGCTGTGCTCTGACCGGGCGCCTGACCGCGAATTGCAACCTCCGCATAATCCACTTTAAGTATTTACATCAGCTTTACTACACTCAGAGTCAATTATACAAGTTTGGCTTGCGTGACAGTGCATGCTGTGTGCGCTGCGGTCAGGCAGATGCGGATTTTATGCACTTAGCTTGGTCATGTGCTGGAATTTTCAAATTCTGGGTACGAGTCACGCAGATGTTGTCTGCAGTTGTTGCTGAGCCTGTTGCGTTTATGCCTGAGGTGTGTCTGCTGGGGTGGGTGCAGAAACTGAAACCCGGCAATAGACGTTTGGTAGCCATAGCTACTCTCTTCGCAAAGAGAGCGGTGGCACAATGCTGGGGAGCAAGGGCCGTACCTACGGCAGCTAGGTGGATCAGAGATTTGCTATACTGCAGGGACCAGCTGGGAATATATGCGGAGGAACTGCCTGAAGCATCTAGACCCAAGGATTTCTGGGCTCCTCTCTCTGGGTATCTCCTTACTAACCCAGACTTGACTTAACTCCCTGTTGTGGTGCACATTGCATGCGCTCCGGGACGTCTGGAATACTACTTTGTGAGATTCTAGGTGGTGCAATCTACTACTGCCAATATGCCATGACTGTATTCAAGAGTGCCAAGGTGGGGAGGGTGGGTAGTTGGGGGGGGGGGGGTAGGGGTAATTCGAATCGGGGAGTTTGGTTTGATGTTACAAAATCAGCTTGTAATGGACACTCTGGTAAGAATACTAGCTCATCCCACCTGCGAGTGGGCTCCTATGCATCGCTATGTACCATCAAGCTGTCAATAAATACATTTATAAAAAAAAAAAAAAGAGATACATATGGGATTGTTAGCATGATGGTGATGGTTGGTATTCTCACAAAATACAAATATAACAATATTGGATGTGATAAAGTTTTTAAGGTCCACTCTTTAGCCCACACATTTGATATTACATGAGGGATAGTGGTGCCGATGCCCAAGGGTAATATCATGAAAGCTTTATGTACCTGTGATTATTAGACTTAGCAGAACAGCAAATTAAACGGTTAAAATAAATGTTTATATACTTCTACGAGACTGTACGATTATGCCCCAACAGAGGCAAGATTACACCAAGTTGCGAAGTGATGCACTAGAAAAAATAAAACAAGAGCCTACAAAGTCTGTCAAGGTTGTGGGAACTTTTTCCGCAGTCCCAGGGCAGGCAGGGCTAACTGGACTCGGATTGTAACAACCAGATACTTCTACCACTGGGGGCTTTAGCTATACTGCTGGGCTCATAACTTAGCACTATGTAGGCCCACACATGAGTTATTAACTTGTAATGGCAGGGCCACTGGAATTATGCAATTGGCGTCAGTGGACTTTGGATCAGCGTCAAGGCTCCAGGAACTAGAGTGGAACATGGCGCCGGAGGAGGCAGAGTGGTGGATTTGGAGGGTCCAACTGACACCAGAAGCGAACCAGCTGGCGATGTCCCAGATGGGGCACCTCCCAGCTCCTTGGGCTCGTTGGTGCGCAAAAGGGAATTGGTAGGGATTCAAAGAGTCAGAAAATGGCCTCATGGAACTGTTCAAACTGCCTCAGTATCACAGATGACCCTGGTAACTTGGGCTGTGCCAGGACAAGTTTTGCGATGGGCACGGAGGTTGACCGACTTCAGGAGTGAGATAAAGAGGCATGGCAATGCCCTTGCACCTTCTCAGGAGAATGTGAGTGGCGGGAAGAGGGTCAAGTCTTGTTTGGATTTTTTATGTTTCTTCTTCAACTTACCCAAAGACTTGGCATGCAACGACGACCAACCTTGGGAGCGCCTCCTGCAACATCTGGACCAGGAATGGGACTGACTCTTTAACTTAGAGTGGTCTCGTTGCGGAGTCTTCAGGTGCCTAGTGATGTATAATTTCACCTTGCGGTTCTGTATTGCCTTCGGGTTTATCGACGCACAGTCACTGCAGGCCTTCGAGAGTCTTGATCTAACCCCAGGTAAACCTCATGAGGATTTATCACAGACATCTGGTTGGAACTGTCCCTACAGGGTTTGAAACCTGTCATCTTGGCAGGTGGCATTTCCCTTTCAGGCAAAACATTTTTGGGAAAAATAACTGTCTCAAAAAGACGAGAGATAGCTTGGATTCACATCTGGTGGTGCGGAAAGAAAGGAACCGACATCAGCAAGCAAGAGTAGCACCTATAAGGGCCCCACAAGTCATTTCTAGAGCAGAACAACATTAGTGTGGAGCTGCACAGTGCCACCTACTGGCGCACAGAGGTGCTGCTCAAAAGTTCCTGGATTCAGTATGATGCCTGGGGAATATTCAAAAGGTGAGAATCTGCAGTTAGAAGTCTCTATCAGAAGAAATATTTGAACAAATGTGGGAAAAATGGATCAATAATAGCATGTTTAGATTAGTTTCTGTATCGAGTTTTTACTGGATTCACACTGATTTTGTACAATGCAAATAGTTTTCCAAAATTGTATGCGATCCATAGAAGACTATTGTAACGGATGAATTTAGAGGAAAAAAAACTATTCTTACACTTGTACAAAAATGTCAATGATTTTGTGATTGTTCGATTCAACACACATATTGTAGCATCCTTGTGATGTAATCTTGCATGTATTGTGAACTATTCAACAATGTGAAGGTAAGTTTCCAAATATTTTCATGTTAATTTTTTATAGGTGCATGTCAAATAACCCATTGTCTTGCTCCATCACTAGAAGGGCGAGCAAAAAGGTATGAGTTAATTTATGTTCAAATTAAAGTCTGTACAGACAAGGGTTTCCCTCAAACCTTCTAGAGAGGAGCTGAAGGCTGGTGCTTTCTAACAAAGTTCTTTTAATATATTTATAAACACATAAGGTATGCAGATGATCGTGGCTTTTCCACTGCAGTTCCTGAATTTTGAAATGCAGTTTTTGTATCCATCTATCATTTTGATGTGTTTTTTTTGGTAGGCACTGAAAACCTTTTTCAATTATATTTTGGTTAACTTTTTCAATTTCCGTCATCTTTTGCATTCAGTTTATTGTCATTCTACTTATTCATCAATTGAATAGAAGTATTTTTTGTACTTTGATCCGTCACTGTGCACCTCATTGTTTTCTGGCGAAATGTGTTCCTAAAAAAGTATCAAATAAAACAAACAATAAATACAAATGAATTAGAAGGATTACCTTTATAATAATTTGCATATTTTCCTGTGTGAAGTCAGCCATTTTATTTTCACTCTCGTTTTAGCTAATCCCTTTTCATTTTGAATGTGGTCAGTATAGCAAGTGAGCTCCTTTGCATTTGATTAGGTTACCCATTCGTATCTTCCCATTTATGTAGTGGCTTCGCTAGATATGGAGGGACGGGGGGGGTGGGGGTCAGGGGTTGCGGTAGGTCCGTGCTCCACCTGTAAATGTCTCCCCCTTCCCCATCACAGGAGACAGCCGCAGCCAGCAAAAAGAGACACTGCCCTTTAAGCCTGGGAGCAGCCACATTGTTCCTGGGTACACTGACGGGTGCGGTTACTTAGTGTTACATTCCAGTATTTGAATTTTTCCACAATGCTGTGTTTCTGTAGTTTTTCATGCATCATATTATTCATTTATAGTGGTGGTATGAAAAGGGTTGTTCCTATGTAATTGTGCGAGTTCAGGTTGTGGGAGGGCCACAACTGACCGTTGTGGAGTTTAGGCTGAAAGCGGTGCAAATTTTCACACAGTGCCCGTCAGTGGGTCATAAAGCGATTTATAATACATTCTCACTCAATTCTTGGCCTCGTTGCAGAGCACAGAGCAATGGTCAGGTTGCCAATTGCAATTGTGCTTGTATGCAAAAATGTGGGGAGGAGGTACACAGATGTCAAAATACCGGCATTGTGAAAGCTATAGAATGCAGTGCGTACAGGTGAGTGGGTGCTTCGTGCATGGTGATGTGAAGGAGATGCGAGGATGTACATGCAAGAGAGTGAAAACAGCGTGCTGAAGAGGAAAGAGATTAGGCGTAAAATATGAAGATCGAGTGTCAGAAAGAGATGAGAAGGAAAAGAACGTAAATGTCTAACAGGACATAGCCGCTGCGGGACCTGCTATCCCAGCCTGCATGCTAGGGTGACCAACCGTCCGTAAATTTCACGGACCGTCCGTAATTTGGACCTCATGTCCGTTGTCCGTGACGATCCCTTTTACGGACGCCTTTTGTCCGTAATTTTAGGCATTGGGGAACATCACTGTTCCACTGCCAGAAGCGTCAGCTCCCTGATGGGGCCGCCACGCACTCAGCCTTTGAGCGCAAGACAAGCCCCATCCGCCCATTGTCATTCTGTATGGGGCTGATTGCCACATACAGAATGACAATGGGACATTCTGTGCTCTTAATGCATGTGGTGGGCCTCCTGCAGCTTCGGGGCAGGGCATTCAGTCAGGTGGTGAAATGCACAAAACTCCAATGCTGCTACACGAGAATCCAGTTCATGAAAAGAAGGCGGTGAAACAAGTTTAAAAAAAAATGGTTATGGATCTTTCACTGTCTCATCATTTTAAAGGGACGCATTTTCAGTGTTATATTCAACAAAGGCATGGTTGCTGCTTTTTTATTTTATGCAACTGAAATCCATTGACAAAGCCAATAGTTCTGGCTTGTAGATGTAACGCTACTTGTTGTGTTATATATCTGGATGCAATGAAAGAAGCAGCAAATTACCAGTCGGGCGGCACACTATGCTAAGCACAGATTTTAGCTTAGGTGTTTTAAGCCATGCCCTTAATTACATCGAACACCCCCTTTGGGGAGACCCCCCCCAGTGTTTTCATCCCACCTAAAACCCTGGAAACAACACCATGTCACAGTGGCACTGTGCTTCATGCATGACTCATGACTTCCACTTTTTTTACATTTCCTATGTGCAGGGGCATAGTGGGGCACCTCTTGCTTTCGGAACTCTAGCAGGGGTGAAGTCCTTGATGGGCCTCTTCTGTCTGCAACTCTGCAGACAAAGGCTCAGCTCCTAATTAATGTGAAAAAGTGAGTAAGTGAAGGGATGGGTGGATGGCTGGATGGATTAGTGAAAGGGTGAATGGATGAATGAAAGGGTGAATGGATGGATAATGAGAGAAAGGATGGACGGATGAGTGAGTGGATGGATCGATGAGAGAAGGTAAATACATGGATGTATGGGTGGAAGGGTAGATGGACGGGTAAATGGATGGATGAGTGGTTGGATGGATGAGTGAAAGGGTGGATGATAGGGGAGTGAATGGGTGGATGGATGAGTGAACTGATGGGAGGATTGGTGAATTGATAAGTGAAAGGATGGATGGATGGATGAGTGAAAGGGTGGATGGAAGGCTGGATGAGTGAGTGAAAGGTAGGGTAAATGGACAAAAGGGTGGATAGATGAGTGAAGGAGTAAAAGGGTGGATGGATGAGAGAAAGGATGGATGGATGAGTGACGGAGTGAAAGGGTGGATGGATGAGAGAAAGGATGGATGAGTGATAGGGTCAATGGATGGATTCATGAGTAGATGAGTAGATGGATGGGTGGATGAAAGGATGGATGACTAAGTTAAAGGGGGATGGAGAGAGAGAAAGGGAGGATGGATGGATGACTGAAAGGGTGAATGGGTGGAAGGATGAGTGACTGGGTGGATGAATGAGTAAGTGAAAGGATGGCTGGATCGGTGAAAGGTTAAATGGCTGGATGGATGAGTGTATGGATGAGTGGAACAGTGGCTGGATGAGTGTATGAATGGGTAGGGTGAAAGGAGGAATGGAGGGATGGATGAGTGAAAGGGTCGATGGAGGGATAGATGAGTGGAATGATGGATGGATGGAAGGATAGATGATGGATAGGTTTGCAAATGGTTGAATATTGATATGGATGGGCACACAGATAGAAGGACAGAATGAATGGTGAAAGATTGAATGATGGATGAAAGAATGTTTACACCTTGTAACCCCCATTATCTTAAGTAACATTTCCTATACATTGACTTTTACATTTATATGAGTCATTGTCTCTATATAATATGTGTGTGATGTAACGCACTCCGACACCCTGTCCTACTTACTTGGGATGAGTAGCACTATAAAATAAATTAAATACACATGAGAGAGGGTCTTTGTGAAGATGAGGGGCACCATTGAAGGGTGGTTGCAAGGCCGGACTGGCCGGACCGGGCATCAGGCGTTTTCCTGGGAGGCTGGAAAGGTGGGGTGGGGGCGGTTTTGTTACCACAAAAAGACCTGCACATTTGCTCAAAGCTGCGCGCATACTGAAAAACCATGAAGTGCACAATTGGCTCAACCTAATATAAACTTATTTTCACTTGTACTTAAGTGGTTGTCTATTTACTTACTTATATACTATTGCGCAACCTCCTCTGATGTGTCTGCAAAACTTACCTTTTGTCCTGAATTTCGACCTCCTGTCCTGAATTTTTGTCCTGAATTTTGACCCTTTGTCCTGAATTTTTACACTCACTGTCCTGAATTTGCCCCCATGCCAGTTGGTCACCCTACCTGCATCCTGGTGTGAGGAGGAGGAGCCACGGGTGTCAAGGAGTCCGCGCTGCATGCTTCATAAGAGCCCACCACCTCCCGTGGCATGGGACGCCTCAGGACATTGCCGCTGCGGGACTGGCTGTCCCAGCCTGCATCCTGGGGCCACTGGTGTCACGGAGCACACACCACGTGCTTCATAAGCACCCACCTCCCCCCACGGCGCAGGCCAAGGGCGGGTCCATCCGCACCCGTCAGAGACCGGAGGAGGCTGGGCTGGGCCATCCCCCTAACACGCTAAAGGATCTTTAAGACGGTATGCTCCTTGTTTGTTTGTTGAGGTACCAGCTGGGACCACGTGTCTTTGAGTTCTGGTAAACGGCTCTGGCGCTCAGCGACGGTGTTTTCCCCTTAAATTGTGACACCAAGAGATTGGTTAAATTCTGTCTGAGGTGGGTGGGGTGGTATTGCACCCCTGACATTTCTCACAAAGGTCACAGAGGGAGTGTCAGGCACATCCAAGCCGAAAAAGAAATCTATTAAATTAGCAGGAACCAATTGTGTGTTGAATATAGACAACATAGATACCATTCTTGACGCGTGTGTGGACATTGTAAACACCTCCTAACTTTGCCCCGGGAAAAGTCGTCTCGGCTTGCTAACTAACCAACGACCAAAAAGCAAAAGCGTATTCACTACATTTTTGAGAAGGTGAAAGTGAAAGAAAGAGCTGTGACGGGTACAAAGACCACCATGAAGTTGTAATATGCTCTGAAACTCTGAGTGTCGCTGAGCTGCAGTCACAGGCCCAGGATGGCCTGGCTATTGAGTGTAATAATCGTTTCTCTGCATTGTGGAATGATAGTGCACTGTCAATGTGTAATGAGAATGGCAAAGTGATTAACGAAGGGGTGGGCGACCAGAAGAATTTGGTTAACTTAATGAAAACTGTGGGCGCCTTGCTGGTAGAGAGGGTATGCTTAAGAATGTCATCAAAGGTCTGGGAAAAACGTTTAAGGAGGTGCTAGCACAAAACATAAGAGACCATGCCATTAGGGGCAGGAATGGTTCTGCCCATTCCAGTCAGTGACTTGTTCGGGAAGCCCAGCAGCCGTCTCTGCTGCACCCAATTCCAAATGTGTCCCCGCTCGAAGAATGTCCCCCAATCTCAAACTCTGACCCAATTCCCCGAACTCCTGGGAAGTAACCTCCCAAAGTTAGGGAGAGAGGACAGGAAGGCTATGAATCCACCTTGGGTGGATCCAAAACCTGACGGTGCCAGAAAGCTGGCAATGAGGAATGGGGGTCAAGGGCCGAGGTATTGTGATGTGGAGACTATCCCAACTAGAATTCAACAACAGGAGAGCGAGGGAAGACAAAGGAGTCACTCTTAATCCCCCTAGTATATATCAAAAAACAACTAAAGAGTGAAGTCAAAGCAAATAGAAAGGGAAGGAGAAACAACACAAGGAAAACCATTAGTGTTTAAAAGAACCCTCACTCACCAACCTAGTTGGTGACATGCTTCATCATTGGGTCCCCACCAGAGAGGCCGAATGCCTCTCCGGTGTGCTACAACGCCTGATTACAGCGGAGCTGGTTTGTTGTGATTGGTGTGGGTGATGGTGAAGATTAAAGATGCCTCGGTTTATTCCCAAAGAAATTTAATGGTGGAAAACCAGGCAACAGTAAAAAAACAAGTGTATTGGATGGAAACTGTCCGGCTAATTTGTCCAAGCACATCCAATATGTGAAGTGTATAAAAATGGTCAACATGTTTCTGCTTCAATGTGCGAATAGTGAAGCTTTCATCAGGACCAACCCACCATGGCGATGTGCACGCTTAAGGCACACCTTAACCTGTGGGGTATAACAAATAAACTCACGGTTTACTTGATCAGACCTTCAGAACTTCTGAAAGCCGTTATAGATGAGAAGTTAAACTAAACTCCACACCACGGAGGGCTATTAGTAGGTGTTGAACGGGCGCAGGTCTTCATTTAAGGCTTGAACAGATGTCAAGCGCCCCCCACCGGGACCCATGTTGTGGAGTTTAGTTTAACTTCTCATCTATAACGGCTTTCAGAAGGTCTGATCAAGTAAACCGTGAGTTTATTTGTTATACCCCCACAGGTTAGGGTGTGCCTTAGCGTGCACATACCGCCGTGGTGGGTTGGTCCTGATGAAAGCTTCGCTATTCGCACATTGAAGCAGAAACATGTTGACCATTTTTTATACACTTCACATATTGGATGTGCTTGGACAAATTAGCCGGGCAGTTTCCATCCAATACACTTGTTTTTTACTGTTGCCTGGTTTTCCACCATTAAATTTCTTTGGGAATAAACCGAGGCATCTTTTAATCTTCACCATCACCCACACCAATCACAACAAACCAGCTCCGCTGTAATCAGGCGTTGTAGCACACCGGAGAGGCATTCGGCCTCTCTGGTGGGGACCCAATGATGAAGCATGTCACCAACTAGGTTGGTGAGTGACTATCCCAACTAAGCAGCCCCTATTGTTGTACACCAGGGAACTGGTTCACAGGGGGATTTACTTTAGAGTTTTTGCCATTAAGGCTGAACCTACAATCGATTTAACCCAGGTTCCCAAGATGGCAGAGGGGGAAAAAGAAGGTAACGTCTCCCTACTAAACAAGGTCACAAATTGGTTTAGGGGGGTTCATCAGTGTCTCTCAATCATTAGGGACGATATAGTGAATGTAGAAAGGTTCTCGGGCCCAGGAGACACGAGACATGATAAGAGTAGTATTCAAGGATAAAGTCTTGGTGGAAGGTCCGATGGCGATAGATGCAAGGACTATATTGTCCAGCTTAAATACAAACTCCACGCAGCGCCTGTTTTCTGGCAGCAACCAAACATTTAGTGGAGTCCAGGAGGTACAAGAGATCCCCAATGCACTGGAGACCAGCTCAGTTGATTGACTGAACACGCAGAGTAGTCCCAAATTAAAGAGAGTTGGAACTCCCTTAGTGCAGAAACACACTGAAGCAGAAGGTGAGTTGTTAGTTTCTGCAGAATATAGCATTCGCAGAGCCCTGGTCCATGTTGTTAGTGACACTGATGGAGATTCTAGCTCCTACAGAGAAATAAATAGCGAGATTGAAGGGAACCCCCATGCACTTAGAGAAGATAACAGAGCACCTATGCCAGTAGTGCAACTGAGGCCGTTCGAGATGCCATAAAGATTCTTTCTTGGAATGTGGGAGGGATCAGTAGGAAGTTGCCTGAACTTGATTGGGGTCTTTTTGTTGATGCCTATGATATCTGCCTATTACAAGAAACGTGCTGCTCTGCCTCCATACACAGGAACAGGTTCACCTCCTACTGCATTAATGCAACTCAGTCTGGTAGAGGGAGACCTGGAGGGCTAACGATCTGGGTTAAGACAATGCGAGGCTGTAAAATAAATCAAATCAGCATAGATTCACCGGACATACTGGCAATTAGTCTATTTCTGCCATACGGACCTAGCTTGACAATTTTTAATGTCTATAATTCGGCAGGTGATTGAAATTCTGAGACCGTGGTGCCAAAGGTAATTGATGATGCAACGTCCTGCCTGGTAATGGTTTCCTTTTAATGGGGGTAATTTTAACAAAACCTCTGAACCAATGGGGTTAGCTCCACAAGACATGACCTTCGAACAAGACAATATGTGGAAGATCCCACAATTAGATCTTCCCATGGCGAGATGGTCAACAAGAGCAGCACAACTGTTGCCACTAACTTTTAATTATGGTTTAGGAGCAGAAAATGGAAGGACATCCTCCGACAGGGAGGGCAGAGTCACCTTCAATAGAGTGGGCCACACCAGCCATATTGATTACTTCCTTGTGGGGCTACGCCTTTGGCCATTCCTGAAGGACATGTTTGTTCTAGACAGTGACCACACACCCTTTCCCTGACTCTAAAGGGTGATATGATCGAGAGAAACCGAAACACAGGTAGTAGGGCAGTAGGGGATATCCTCCAGTCAAACAACAGGAAAACTATCAAGTGGGAATGAGTATCCAAGCAGCCCGAGGCCCTAGAAAATGCCCTCATAATGTTAAAAACAGAAACCGAAAAGTTCCACAATCTCTCTTTGGAGCCGAGGATAACAGATTCGCAGAGATATCACGAAAGCCTCTACGAAAAGATTAAAGATCTGTTAGCCCAAAACAAAAGAGCTGGCACCTCTAGGGGTAAAAAGGTGGCCTGATATAATACATCTTGCAGGGTGGCCAAAGGGGACGTGTTGATGGCAGTGAAATCTAAATGTAGGTCAGACTGGGTGAGACTTAGAGTCGCTTATAAAAGGGAATTAGCTAAAGCAAAGAAAGAGTTGCTAAAGCAAGTTGTGGGATAACATGTATCCTGCAATGACCACTAATGACACTAGATCTTTCTGGAAAATTGCCTCGGATAGTGCCACTGGCGCCAAAAGGGATGTTGAGTTTTTTTTTATCTAACCCCAGGAATGGGTTTCTCATTTTGGTGATCTATACTCATGTACAGAGGATCTGGGAAGGGAAAGTGAGGATCCCTTAGTTATCCCCAAGCCCGACGTTTCTAGATGTCTGAGATTTGAGCTCAGTGAAACTGTGCCTGCAATAAAATCTTGCCATGCCTCCAAAGCCCCTGGTCCAGACATATTACCTAATGACCTCTATTTGGCTGACCCGGAAGTATGAGGCCCCCACATAAATCTACTTTCCAACGCTATATTGCAGGGAAAGGATATCCCTTCATCCTGGAAGTCTGCAGAGATTATCCAAATATTTAAAAAGCGGTCACGTAATGAATCAGCAAATCAGTCAGGTTGACGAATTACAAAAAAAAAAATCTGTAAAGAGGTACTGGCCCACTTGCAATCTTGGATTCAAAACAGCAATATATTATCAGATCTCCAGGCGGGCTTCTGTAGTAAAATCTGTGCAATAGACCAGGTGGTTCGTTTTAATTGTATATTCCGGAACACTGCAGTGATAGACGGAGGCAAGCTACACGTTGACATTGTCAACCTGCGTGCTGCGTTCTATCTAGTGCCTAGAAGTAAGTTATGGAGGGGGCTTTAAAAAAATGGGCTTACCAGAGGGTCTTTTGGATATTCTAATTTGGCTGCACTTGGTGAGCAAGATGGCTTGATAAATAATAAACAAGTAAAGAGAACCCCAAGGAGAGTGCTGCGTGAAAAAAAATATATATAGGAGGGAGAGAGAGATCGCTATATATATATATATATATATATATAAATAATTTTTTTGACTGGAAAAAAAAATGAACGTTACAGGGACGTTATAGTCAGGAAATAGAAATTTAAAAACCTTAGAAATTCACAAAAAAAAAAAGATGTTACGGGGACATTCTAGTTAGGCTCGGAATTTTCACACACAGAACCAAAGAAATTCAGCAGCTGTAGTTATCTCAAGAAACTATAATTCGTGCCCTAAAGTAACTATAACTCGTGCCCCTGCCATGCACAGTTTTATCATGAATAATTTTACTGCAAAGGTTGCAGTGATATTATTAATTATTTCATGGAAGATGTCATCAGTGATGTAATATGTGGGGAAATTAGCAGTGCATGGCGAATTATAGTTAACTTAGAGCACGACTTATAGTTTCTTGAGATAACTATAAATGCTGAATTTCTATGGTTTTGTGTGTGTAAATTCTGAACCCATTACGTCCCTATAACCTTTGTTTTTTTAGTGAATTTCTAACGTTTTTTTAAATTCGATGTCCTAACTATAAAGTCCCTGTAACCTTAGTGAATTTCTGTGTTTTTTTTTTTTTTACGTAGCGGGGGTTAGCTGCAAGGCCTGGCCTATGGCCAGGCTTTGCATATTAGGGGTTGGCCGCAGGGCCTGCACACAATCCCCCGCATGCAACTAACCTCATACTGCGCCGGCAGGGGGTTGGCCACAGGCCACTACCCCCACTTTCTTTTAGGGCAGGGGGTACGTGCCCCCCCCTCCCCGTGCCGTATTTTAGCCATGTCCTGGCCTGGTTGTAAATGGGGAGGGGGCACGCAACCCCCCCCTCCCCAGGCTGATATTTGGCTCTGGGTACCCCATCTCCCAGACATATTTAGACAGGGGAAAGGGGCACGTGGTTCCCTCCCTGGGCTGTATTTTGACCCTGGGCACCCTATCTCCCGGCCTTATTGTGAATGGGGGCACACAGCCCCCCTCCCCGGGCCAATATTGGCCCCGGGGACCCCATCCTCCGGTGCCTTCCTCTTTGTTGGAGGCATTGCTCCTGCCTGCACAGAGAGGTAAAAATGCTGCCCCCTGCGGGCGGGAGCAATTTTTCTATCTGTTTCTCTGCAGGCTTCACACCGAGCAGGAAAACAGATGAAAAGTCCGCTCCAGCGGGCAGGAGCATTTTTCACGCTCCTGCCCGCTGGAAGCAGACTTAGAGCTTGTTGTCTCTTGGGCGGGGCTTTGAAATTGCTCCCACCAAGCGAGAGCAAACACAGCTTTTCCAGCCTGCGCGAGTGCGGGAAGGGAAACCGCCATGCCCTGAGTTGGGCACCCCAAGACATAGCTGGAGCTGGCCGTGGGGGATGGGGTCCCCAGGGCCAAAAACTGACTGGGGGGAGGGCGGGCTATGTGCGCCCCCCAAGTTTATAATAAAAATTCTCCTCAGGACCTGGCCCACCCAGGAGGGGGCACTTAAAAGACAAGAACAGGAGACCGCTTTTGTTTTGCCGTGGATTCGTGAATACTCTGCAAATTCGCTGCAATTATTTTTTTTAAAACATTTTTGGCCCCCAGGGTTGGGGCCCCACCCCCAGGCCGTCAGGGTATTCTTGCCATGCCCCCTTTTATTTTGTTTTCATTTTTTTTGGGACTTGGGTTGAGTGTTGGCAGCCAATCAGATTTCACCATGAGATCTGTTGGATACACGGAGGATTCGCGTCCCTAGATATCTATAACACTCTTGGCTTTAATAACAAACTGCTGAATGGATTTTTTTTTTTTAAATTTCTGTTTATTAATTTTCACATAATTCTGATACATAATCGCCACATGGCGATATATCATCAACCACAACAATCAACACAATCTAACTAGAAGTGATTAATGCTATTTCTGTAGGTATAGACAAAAGTTAGGCTAACATTCTATATGTATCTAATATAGCTTAGGGATTACATATTATACATCGATATCGCTTCGTGGAGTGGCCGGAGGGTCCTGTTGCGAATTTGTTAAGAGATATTGACGCAGCGGTTCCCAAATGTCCTTAGGCTTGGAGGATGATGGCAGCTCCTCCGCATACAACTCGAGAGTTTCCTTACAATAAACCATATCTCTTATCCAGTAATCACATCTTGGGGGCACTGTGCTTTCCCATGTCATTGCTATCCGTCGTTTTGCTAATAATAAAGCAATCCTTAAGAATTTCCCCATTGTGCCCTTAACCGGAGGTACATAGCTCAATAAACATATCAGAGGTTCACATTGCAATTGTTGACCGGATATAGTCTGCAGACACAGTACGACCTCCTCCCAAAATTTTGCGACAGCTGTACAGTGCCACGCCAAGTGCCAGAAGTCTGCATCGGGCTGCCTACATCGCTTGCAATCACTCGTGTCACGAAGACCAATTTTATACAGTTTCAGAGGTGTATGATAAACCTGGTGAATGTATTTAAAATGAATGATTCTGAGATTACCATTTGGCGTCAGTTTACCAGTTAAAGTACATATGTGTTCCCAGGCTACCAGATCTAGGGGAGGATCGAGTTTACTATTCCACTTTTCTAGGCTGACATCCTCAGCTCTCACAATTTCAGAGCGTACCGCTTTATACAGTTTAGTCACTAGTTTACGTTTTGAAGGGGCCACTAGTAGAAGCTGTAGCGACTGTGATGTGGGCGGCTCCTCTGGAAATGAGCCGTAGTGAGCTTGAAGCGCTAGTTTCAAGCGGTGAATAGTAAATTGGAACAACAATGATTGATTAGTCACGTAGTGGAAGTCTTCAGCTGTAAGAAACTGACCTCCCACGAAAACATCTTGCATGTGTTGAATACCCACACTTCGTAATGATCGAATCGCCCCTGTTTCTCGCATCACTGAGAGGGAGGCGTGATGTGCAAGCGGCAGTGCCGGAGCATATAATGGCAACTTCGCTGTCATTCTGCCAATAGTCTGCCAGGCCACAATGGTGGTGTCTACTGTATTTATTTCAGTGCGTGGTGTGCCTCTACGTGTATGTGTGAGTATTCCAGCCAGTGGTGTAGGGTGAGCATCTCCGTCCTCCACTGCTACGTGTGGCGTGAAAGCATGTGGGTTATGCCAGTAGTAGGCATACTGTGCCTGTGCGCATAAGTAGTATACATAGAGATCAGGGGCAGCAAATCCTCCCTGTGCATAATCCAGCGTGAGCGTGCGCCAGCTTACTCTAGCTTGTTTTCCATTCCAGATCAGCCGAAGTAATTGAGTACAAATAGTGAGGAATAGCCGTTTTGGCAATTTAATCGGTATATTATTAAAAAGGTAGAGAAATCGTGGTAGTACAATGAGTTTTGATTTTGGCAAAGCGATCAGCCAAGGATAGGGGTCGCGAGGACCATTTATCGACCTGTGATTCCAGCGTCTCGCATGCTGTGCCAAAATTTTCCCTGATTACAATCTCTGGGTCACGATGTACCCATACTCCCAAATATTTTACAGGATCTGCGGACCAGAGCAGCGGATATTCCGTTTGTGGAGCCGTAGTAATCGTTGTCAGGGGAACAATTACTGATTTATCCCAGTTTATTTGGAGACCGGAAAATAAACCAAATCGGATATATTCCCGTAATATGGGGGATACATTTTTATGTGGCTCACGTAGAAAAAGCACCATGTCATCAGCATATAAGGATATGCCGACAGGGCGGTGATTGAAATTAAGCGCTGATTCCCTATGACGCTGTCGAATGACGCAAGCTAGAGGTTCAAGTGTAAGGGCAAATAACAGTGGTGATAAGGGGCAGCCCTGTCGCGTGCCCCTATTAATGGAAAAGGAGTCGAGGTGTGACCCCCACTCTGACCCTTGCCGATGGATCCGTATATAGGAGTTGCACCCAGCGTAGAAACATGGGCGGGAATCCCATTCGCTTCAATACATAGAACATATAACACCATTCGATAGAGTCGAATGCCTTAGCTGCATCCAGCATGACCGCAGCAGCAGGCAGGTCCGGTGCCAGGACATGATACATTGCAAAGAGCGTCCTTAAATTATGTGACGTGGATCTTTCCGGTATAAAGCCGGATTGGTCTGGAAGCACTAGGGAGGACATTAATGGTTGTAGGCGGGTGGCTAAAATTTTCGCTAATATTTTTGCGTCCAAATTAATTAGTGACAACGGGCGATAAGAGTCACATTGAGACGGGGGCTTGTCTTTTTTTAATAGTGTGATGATTAAGGCCTGTCTTAGGGACAAGGGAAGAGTGCCAGTTTCATGTGCTTCAGCATATACTTCTAATAGATAGGGCGTCAGAAGATCAGCGTATTCTTTGTAAAATTCCGCCGTGAGTCCATCTGGACCCGGGGCTTTTTTGTTTGGTAACGATCGAATCGCTGCTTTAATATCTTCTTCGCCTATTGGTTGACTAAGATATTCCCGGTGGCTATCCGCTAGCCAGGCAGAAGCAATATCAGAAAGATAGTCGTCAGGCGCTGTGTCATCCAAACTCCCATGCGATGTGTACAATGTGGAATAACAAGATCTGAATTGTTCAACAATCGCTTGAGGTGTGTAGTGTTCTTCCCCCTGTGCATCTATTATTTTCATTATGGGAGTGTGTTCAGTTCGGAATTTGAGTTTAGTGGCCAGTTGACGGCCGGGCCGGCCTCCCTCACCGTATGTTCTTGCGACACAACGACGTGAGAGATAGCGGGTTTCGGTTTCCGCCATAGCGTCATATTCCAATAATTGTTCTTTTATACGCGCTAGTTTATTATTGTCGGGAGCAGCCATATAGTCCCGTTCCAGTCCTGCTAATTTATTTTCAATGATAGAGAGCTGGCCTCGAATGTCACGCAGTATGCCTGCTGTAGTGCCGATACACACTCCCCTCACTGTAACCTTAAAGGCCTCCCACAAGATGGCGGCACTGTCTACTGTTCCCACATTGATTTCGAAGAATTGTGTTATTGCCTTTCTGATGGTGTCATTGTAGATAGGGTCTAGTAAGGCCTCGGCTCTGAATCGCCATGTGAATGGGCGGTGTGTGATTGTGGGTATGCTAATATGAAGCTTTACCAGGCTGTGGTCCGATAGTGTACGTGGAAGTATTTCTATCCCAGTGACCCAGTCGTTGCTCACCTCATTTAAAAGCCAATAATCCAATCTGGACCAGGTATTATGCGCCGGTGTTATATGTGTGCCCATTCTCCTTTCTGCATTACGGAGTCGCCATGTATCCACCAGCCCCATCTCCTGCATAGCATCACAAATACACTGAGCGACTCACAGTGCGCGCGCCCTGCAGGCTTGATCTGTCCTGCGTAGGGTCCAGGTGTGTGTTTAAGTCTCCACCCCACAAAATGGCTGCCTCCGGCCATGTGCGCAGCACCGTGAGCATGCGCAGAAATATCCGCGGTTCATCTGTTACGGGGCCGTAAATATTAATGACGGTGATATTGGTTTGTCCTAATCTCCCATGGACCATAACACAGCGGCCCTCGTCAACTACATATGTCTTGAAAGCCGTGAATTGCAGACCACGTTTAAACAGAATAATGACCCCTCTTGCGTATGTGGAATATGATGAGGCCAATTTATATCCAGCCCATTTAGTCGCAATTTTGGCCTCTGAAGATTTGGTCAGATGTGTTTCTTGTAATAGGGCTATCTGCACCGTATGTCTATCTAGATAAGCCAGCACTTGGCGGATTTTTTTGGGAGTATTTAGCCCCCTTACATTCCACGTCAAGCAGGTATATTTAGTGTGCATGGCCTAACATAACAAATCTATGGGAACATGAGTCACACACCCTACCCCCCCCTTCAGATGGGCAAATGTCTACCAATTCGGCTTGTAGGTACAGACCTAGTGCAAAAAACCTCGCGTTATACTGCACTACCTCGTGTCTTATCTTTGATAGTAAGTGGTGATCGCCAGCCATCGCATGCAATCGGTAGCAGAGTCATAAGTACAAAACATCTCCTTGTAATCCCTAGTAAGCAGAGCCTTATCATATGCATTTCTATGATCACTTCGAACAAAATTAAAACGAACCAGTACCAATCCCTCCCCCACCCACTTCAGCACCCTAACTTTGCTAAAGCCATACCCAACCACCCAAATTATCCCCATAACGAGAACCAACAATAGTACAAGATTGAGGGGGTTACCCATTTGTGGGGCATTGCGACACAACCAGCCTCCCCAGTGAGTAGGGGAGGTGGCCACCGATGGTCCATATATACCTCTCGAGCCATCTATACTGTCTTATAGTGAAGGCATACTTTCAGCGGTCAGTACCCGCTTGTGTAAGGGCACGAATATAACAAAAAATCAACAATATAAAAAGGATACCAGCCCAATAACCAGTGTCAACACAGTATTGCCAGTGCATTCGGCATTGACAATGCATTCAGCCAGGCGCCAGCCATAGACCATGATGTTGGTCGAATCATCCTGTAGATCCACATTCAGTGTGTAGTCAGGAGTGACATGATGTTTCCCTCATTACTCGACATCTGACGTGGCAGGCGACGATGTTTTTGTGCGTCTCAATGTTTTGGCGTAGTCATGCGCCCGTTTGGGGTTTGTGAATATCTTGGCCTTGCCATCTAGTCCAATGCGAAGACGTGCCGGGTAGAGCATGGCGTAGGGGATCTTTTCTGTGAATAAAATTTTCTTGGTCGCCTGAAATTCTTTATGTGCTGCCTGCACCGTTGTCGTAAAATCAGGGTAGAAGGATAGTGCATTACCTTGATAATTGACATTACCTTTTAGTCTGGCAGCTTTTAGTATAGCGTCTGTCCCTATAATTAAGCAGGCGGGCTATGACTTGTCTGGGTGGTGCTCCCGGAGACGGCCGCGCCGCCAGTGATCGATGAGCCCTTTCCACAATAAACATACTGGATAGTGTGTCATCTCCACATAGCTCACGGAACAGATTTTCGACGTAGGTTTCTAGGCGCCCAACATTGGTCGATTCCGGAAGTCCCAAAATGCGTACATTATTGCGCCTAGAGCGCGCTTCAAGGTCTTCGTTTTTTGCTTGAATGACCGCCAATAGTCGTTCCATGTCGTTTGTTTTTGTCTCAACTTTCTGTAAGCCGTCCTCTGCGTTCGAGATTCGCTGTTCTGCTTCCCCAATGCGCAGGTTCTGCTTGTCCAGTTTGGTGGAGAGGTTATCAATTCGCCCGTTTAGGGCCTCCATGTTGTCATTTATGGATTGTAAGCTCGTATTTATAGCGGCTAAAGTCTTCTCCAGCGTATTCGAGGCTGGGATGGCATTGTCCAGTTCTGAGTCTGAGGCATGCTGGGGTTTACCGGATTTGCGCAGTTCGAATGTGAGACGTGGTTGGCCCTTGTCCGGCTTACCCATAATGTGGCCGTTCCAGCACCCCTACAGTAGTATTACCCCAGCTGACAGTTTATCAAATGACTGGGAAGATCCTTCACTAGCTTCAAGCGGGTGAAAATGTTGCAGTCTCTCAGTGAAAATGAAATCCACTTCAGCCTGGGTTTTCAGCTTTGCCAGGTATCCTCATACATTTAGTTGATGAGTATGTCGGATCATCACATCCTCTGTATCATATAGTGCAATGGCGTGCTTGTAGAGAACTATACACACTTTCAGGCAAACAACACTACACCTTAGGCACGGCAATCCCCCGGTGCCCACCGCAGCACCGCCGGTATCAGCAATACGACGTGCAGGTCTATTGGCATGCGAGGATAGGGGCTGGGGGGGTCACAGATTGTGGTGTGCCACTTTCCACTACTAAGGGTGACGACGCTGCCCACTCAGCTTTCAATCCGATATGTAGTGATACTAGCAGCTCCAGGAAGCCTTGCTAGTGCGCCGGCATGTTCATGCTTTACATCTAGCAGTCGCAGTTCACCCTCTCAGCCTATTGTGTTTATCACGCCGCTGCACCGCCACCACCAAGGCAATCAGAGCGCCACCGCCGGTATCCTCCGATGCGCGTTTCTCCAAGCTCTCCGTCTACCCCACATCCGCGTCAGGCCTCACGACGCGAATCGCCGCGTATGCAGCTCACCTCAGTGCTCTCGATATGCAGCAGATGGATCGCCAGTTGTCGATGGCAGTCTTCTCCGATGGCCGCACAGCGAACGCCGCACTTCGGCCGCTATCACTCAGGGGTAGGAAGCAGCCAAAGCGGCGATCAGGAGCACCACGGCCTCGATGCGGCGCTCAGCAGCCGGGAGCCGCCATCTCGGCTCGATCGCAGCGCCAGGCAGGATCGTCTGCACACGCCGCGTTAGTGCTGTTCTCCGCTGCAGAATTCGCTTTCGGGCAGTCCGGCCGAGCCAGGGCAGCACGCACAGTAGCTTAGCAGGGTCAATGGCTCTCGAGGCATAGGATCAGTGCAGGATTATATCGGTGGCCGGCCGAGCCGCGGCATTATGCGGCCATCTTGCCCTGCGCCAAGCCACGCCCCCCTGCTGCTGAATGGATTTACACCAAATTAGAAAAAGATCTTCCTGGACCAAGATCAAGCTTTTTGCCAAATTTGGTGTAATTCCGTTCAGCGGTTTGGGCTGTAGTCCTGTCTAAAATCCGGATCAGAAATTGCCTGGGACAACCCCTTTTTGTCTTCGGTCCCCGCTGAACGATTTATCCTGAAACTTTCCAGACAGCAGCTGAAGTGATTGGCGTACTCGTTTAGAAAATTGTGTGAAGATTCGTCAAACGGTGCCAAAGTTATCAGCAAAACAAAAAATGCTTTATCTATAGAAACTAGGCCCTACTTATAACTACCTACTGGTGAGCGCCAGTAGGTAATACATATATTTTACACATGAACGCAAATTTCATGATCACCTTAGGTAGGTTGCCCCGCTAGTTTTATCTGTAGCCCCTAGTGTGCCCCCTCCCCCCTAAAAAAAAAATCAAATCTAGAGTCGCCACTGCATTTATTTTGCAGTTATTCTGTGGGAAGAACCCCTACACCAGACCTCATCATGGACCTGCAGGAAATGGGTGAGGGCTCAGGCACTGATACGTGGGTGACACACCCGCTGGCTGTCTATTAATGAATGTCGGAGAGAAGAAATTAAATATGGCTCCTAATCACCTAAACAACATACACTCTCCTAGAGCCTAATGTTGAAGGATTTCAAACATAATAAATACAAAGCTGAAGATGTCTGTAAGAAAATACAGCACCAAGAAATGCCCATTTTCTTTTAGCTTTAATTATTCCAAGCAACTGGTCTGAATGCGATCATGCCCTAAATGCAGTGCCACTTCACCATCCTGTAAGATCTCTAATCACCTCAGAACCAAACTCGTAATTAGCAAGATCCCAAGGATTCTACCTGCAGCTCCGGGTGTGCGAAGTGTAAAAGTGGCCTTGTAGAAAGAGCAACCCTCCGACTCCAAACCAACAACCAGGGCCTGCTCACACAAATTGAACAACCTGGCTGGGTCAGAGCTAGGAAGATTCTTCAAAGCTCTTATGACAATCCGGTTCCTGCAAGTATTCATTGAAAAGACCTTTGTAATACGACAAGTGTCACTGAACAAGGGTAATTAATGCATCCTCAGAACTACTGCATTAGTTTCGCAGACCTTATCCTGTTGATTACAGACGAAAGCTGCATGCCTTGTAGCATTGAACAATCCCTACACTTGAAACACAGTACAAACAGGAAACACAAACAAAAAAATCCATTGAAAAGTTTATTTCTTTTCACAAACACAGTAAGGTTAAACATGGACTTCCCTACATGGGTCACAAAGGGGGGTGGTTACTGCACAATTGTGTTTAGCTGTCCCCATCATATGCAATCCAGACTCTTGATTCCGTTTTTTACGGCAGCACACCACCCAGACACTACCTTACCATAGCTGCCTCATTTATTGGTGCTGTAGCTCAATTGTATCAGGTGTGGTTCCTTCTCAAAGAGCTCTGTCATCCCTCTAGGTAGTTGTTGTTTCTCTCACAGTCCAACCCATATGTTGTCAGTGCTGAATGTAGTTAATCACCAAAAATAAAGGTTATTGAAAGTCCCTTTTGTTTGATGGGGCCTGGTTGGGTTGTAAAACCAATTGTGGCACCATTCGCTAGAGGACCTCTCTAACATAGGCAATCAGAGAACAACATAAGAGGACACTTGTTACTAAAGTGGCTTCTTTTCACAAAGTAAAAGGACTCGCAAGTCACATTTTAAGTGTCAGAAGATGCACTTATGGTCCCCGTTAACAACAGTCCCCTAAAGATAAGAATTTGGATTAGGGGTGATTTTCGGAGTTCCAAAGCCACCACCATACACTGCCCTACTTAACTGTACCTTCTAACCGTGCTTCACAGTTAGACACCATCTAAAGTCCACCATGAACTTTAATAAACCTATATATTACCTGATTATTGTATAGTTATACTGTATTTATATAAGAGGTGTGTGTGTCTGAGTGTGTATAATATATTTATATCTAGTATTCTGTTACAACATAAACTGAATGTACAGTTTGGCATGCATACAGTCAGAGCTTGCAAGCAACTGCATAAAAGAGATGATCCATGTGCCTCAAGGACGCAGCACAAATACACATCATACAGGCAGTATCCATGGTCATCAAAATACAATTTACATGAAATGAAAAAGGAAGCTGTAACTTCCTAGGCACATTAGTTAATCTCTGGAAATAAAAAATATACTATTCTGTGGCGAGTTCAGCACATCTAAAAAGCTAAGCACATTGTATCTTTCAGGACTTCCAGATTACCAGTTCCTGATGGAGGGGGGTCAGGTCTGAATGCTGTTCTCATGTACTTAGTCTTATTTCTGTGTCATGCACCATGTGGAGAGATCATCTCCACCCCCGTAGAGCTGGAGCACCCACTGTATTATGGAGACGGTGACAGGTGGCATCAAAGTCAACATCTCATTGGCTTCTTTGAACTCCTGATCATAGGGATCACTGCTGGACAATTATTCTGTGTGAATTAAGCAATGCAATCACAACCATGTTCGCTTCAGGAGGAACAAAGCAACACCTACAAGGATCAGCTCAGACTGTGCACTCGACAGATGAGATGGAATTCCATCTTTCCGCTAACAAGCAGCATCACCTCAAGTAGGGCAACGTATGTAGGACTCCCAGATCTAGGAAAAGTGGTGGGGGTTCTTTGCTTAGCTCCCTGGGCTCAGTTTTCTCTCCAACAGCTATTTCTTCTTTCGTTCTTCCGAATAAAAGTGGAAAATATCCAGTCGAGCTGCAAGTATGGGCGGATGCCCAGGTTTTAACTGCGCTGCATAAGGTGACCAGTGCAGACAGGGTGGAGCACAGTGTCCATGTGCCTTTTCTGAACGGTACAAAGAGGCTAGTCCAGACCACACAATTCTGCTGCTTTTGCCATTATGCTCTTGACAACCGTGAGCTCATTAACACAGTTTTGAGGGCGCTGTCTTCATAAGAGCAGCAAATGTCTGTCAGTAACAGGTTATGGGCCCCATAAAGCACAGGCACCTGTAACTTCACACAGCAGCCATTTTACAAACCTTTCAGGCTTCCTTCCAGAGGAGCGGATTTAAGAGTTGTGTAAAATTCTATCAGATTTGAAATACTGAAGTATATGCACTGCCAATCAGTGAATGGCACAAATGGCAGCGCCTTTCTCTTTTCATAAAATGCTGCGGGAAGGCTGATGCAGGGCAGACCTCTCTTACAGGGTGCCTGCAGCCCTTAGGCAGTGTGCAGCTTTCCTGCAGAGTGATGATATAAAAAAAGACAGTTTCTCCAACGCTCCCCTCCCAATGCTGCGTGTTCAGTCTGTTCCCCATACCCTTTGTGGGGTCCTGTACCAACGTTTGTGTTCTTTCTCACACAGGCAATGAATCAAAGACCGAGACCCTTATTCACAAAGCCATTGCACCTGCACGCTTAACTTGCAGGTGCAATTGGCTTGACTGACCAAAGCAAATTCATTTCACCAAAGGCGACTGACCCTTGTAAACCCATGATTTAGAATTATACAAATGTAAGGGACTTAACTTTCACAGTGGTTATGCCCTCATATGTTTCTGCATACTCTCACTTTTAAGTTTCTGGGCATTCACAACTTTCTCAGTCCATTTTAACCCTGGAAACCGTCAAACATTTATTCCAGGCAATGGCATGAGTATGGATCCCTTTCATAGTAGGAATCAGCATGGAACACCCCAAAATTGGCAGTCGTGTAGTTGAAGGTTTTTTCCCATGGGGGAGACCAAAAAATAACAACAACAGAAAGTCTAATTGCACTAATGCAAAACCATTTCTACTTGTGCAATCGTTTCCTCCACACAAACTGCTCACGGAACAAGTCTTGAGGAAGGCCTCCTTATGATAGATCTATACTGCTCTGTTCTGAGATCCAAACAGATCTGGCAGCGCACTTGCCTCACCTGGAAATAGTGGGAAAGGTGAATACGAGTGACACCCAGCAGGTTGGGCTCTGCAGGATCTATTGAAGTTACCCTGACGAGTGCTTGGAATGGGGATGCGCAGAGCTAAGGCTGAATGCTCCTAAGCACAATAGTGTATTCTTGTCAATGAAGTAAACACCCATTCTGACCAAATAAACCAAGATTTACATTGTAGACCCCCATGGGTAACCTATAAACTGGAAGTCCCTTTAAAGCCTAACTTCAGGGATGGGCCATGTGTGGAGTGCTGACCCCCTAACCAGGAACCCAATTGCTAACAGTGCAAATGGGACCCAAGGCAACACAATCTACCCAGGCCCACACAGAACTGCATCAGGGTTAGATATAAACATTATGAAACCTGAAAACAACCACTATTAAAAAAAAAATGTTTAACATCCAGAATTCTGTACATTCATTGAAATACGGACCTAGAAGACACACTGTGTTATAAATACTGCATTGTCCAGAGCATAAACAATCACCAGCGCTTTGAGAAAAGTCCCCGCTTTTCTGATTCTCCATTGCTGTGGTGGCACTGGCCTAGAATAAATAAACCTAGGGACATATAACTGCTCTCCAAGAAGCAGGAAGTAGCACAACGTCTCTCTCTTTTTAAGTGTAAAACGTCAGCACCACCGGCAGGAAGTGCATATCCTGCAACTGGAGAGAGAAGTACAGTACAGACCACGAGTAAATGAACCTCCCTAGTCCCTGGCACTCTTGCACTGAGGAGCGATGAAACAGCACATCAAAAACCCATTCGAAACAGAAAAGGCTGCTTGTGCGTTGGTAGGTGCGGAACCTCAAAACAAATCTGTCATGGTCGCGGAATATGCAACCTAAACTGAGTCATCACATTTGCCGGTTTGTGGATATTTGGAAAGGGAATGAGGGTCTATGAACTGGCACTTAACATGTCTTATGAATACTTTTAGCGTTGGTGTACTTTTTTTGTTTAAAGAACCAAAATATATAAAAAGATAGTCTCCTCATTCCGGTATCCCAACCCACCCAACTCTTTTCCATAAAATTGCTGCACTTTCGGAGCCAGATTGATCAACACGTCGGATTCCAGTAACAACCCACCACACACAAAACTCCCCTGCCAAGTGGTCTTTGCTTGTAGTCTGTCATTGACAGGAAAATGAAAAGAAAATAAAAAAGGAAAAAACACAATAACAGTTCAATAAAAAGTCAATCGAGAAGAATAAAGAAAACAGCAGTGCAGAACTCCAAAGAACAGTTGAGGCCAGTCTCAAACGTAATCAGCGTAAGAAGCAACAACCCACCACACACAAAACTCCCCTGCCAAGTGGTCTTTGCTTGTAGTCTGTCATTGACAGGAAAATGAAAAGAAAATAAAAAAGGAAAAAACACAATAACAGTTCAATAAAAAGTCAATCGAGAAGAATAAAGAAAACAGCAGTGCAGAACTCCAAAGAACAGTTGAGGCCAGTCTCAAACGTAATCAGCGTAAGAAGCATCAAATAATGACTCCCTGTGGTTTGAAGCTGTGGCACCGGAAACAGAAAAAGAGGAGTTCTCTGTTAGTTGATGCAACCTTCTCCAATGCGGTGATTTGTTACGACAAAACCTCATGACATCCAAGGCAAAAGAGCCAGGGGTTTGAAATGGCGCTGACCATTCTTGTGTGCATTTCTTCAAGATTATTATTTTATTAGCTTCTGGGTGTTTCGTATTTTGGTTTTTCTTTTTCTTCATCTCCTTTGTTTGTCGTTGTGCACCATCTGGAGGGATGGCCTCCCCTCTCCACAGAGCCAGGGCCATGTCAACTGAAACGGAGAGGTAGATGACAACATTACTGCCGTGCCCCAACTGTTTATTGAGACCATACCACTTTTACACTCAAATACATACACTGGTGCCTGTCAAAACAAGAGTAAAATTTCACTTACTTACCCTAACACAAATCGGTACATGGAAATGACCCCAAGAACACTAGATAGTGCCACCAAGTTAAGGCTCTTAGATTGGATGCCATAAATGTAATCACAAATTCAGGCTACTGTAAGCATTAATGAGGTATTTTAGAGTTAACGAGGCATCTGACATACAACTGCTGGAGCCCTACCCGCCAAACCAGAAGATCGCCTGCCCCACTCAGAAGTTGGGGAACCGCAGGATTTCTGACAGTGGAACCCCAACTGGCTCTGCTGTCAGAAAACCTTAACCTGAAGGCCCATCGACCGCAGGTGACCGTGAAGGTACTCTGCTCTATTTAGGGTGGTACGACATCACTAGGTTTCCCTGTCTGGGTCCTCTGAGGCATGGCGGTCCCAAACTTGGAAATCAATTATTGGTCCTCACGTGCAGGATTAAATCACCCTACGTGTCAGATCCATTAATAATTTAACACTTGCTCCTGCTTTGAGAGTTTGAGCGAAACAAACAAAAATAAAGAGCAGGGTCAAAAGAACATGGCAGTTCGGTCAACTTAAAGTGGAACCGCTTAGAGATCCTCGCCCGGCAGGCAGGGAATCAGTAACCAGAGCAGCAGGGGTCCCCCCTCAAGTAAGTGGCCTACATTCCCTCCGGTGCCTCACAACCCAGCTGGATGCCTTGTCTACTCTAAATGAGGGCCAATGACAGAAGGCAGACCTTTCAGAATTTAGCTATTGTAGAATTACCTGCTTGATAAATTAAAGACTTAAGTAGTTGCTATTTAGAAGAGAAATTAAAACCACCCTCTTTTACTCTGAAACTACTGCCCCGCATCTGCTTCCTGCCCCCATGAGTAGATTTGATCAACAAAAATTGGCATGCTTTGTGAATCATTTAATGAGTGCAAAACCAATATTTGCGCATCTATGCCAAATTTACACACCTACATAGCATTGAGAATCTGGTCCATAATATTTTGACTGTGACCTTGCACACTTCATCTAGTTGAAAATTGTAAATGTTCCACCATTTCAGACCAAACAGGGGGTAACTGTTCCTAATGTGGGCACAATAGTCTCCACATGACTGACTATTGTGCCCACATTTGGAACAGTTATCCCCTGTTCAGACTGAGATTATTACATGGAGCACGGGTACTGGACCACAACAAGCTCCTAGTCCCCCCCCCCCTTTTTTTGATACACAAATGTTCCACCATTGACATAGTACTAAACTCGCACTCAATCAATTCAACCACAGGGAATGAGGCACAGTGAGATTAAGTGATTTGCTCTACAAGTACACAATGTGGTCAAGTGAAGAAGGTCAGACCATCAGCTTTCTCATTGTACCTCATATAGAAACCCAGGCACGGGACCACAAGTATATCGGTTTATTTACAGTAAGATTTGTAAAATAGAGTAAGTTTACCAGAGCAGTTCACTAAATGCTTCTTTTGAACATAAATTAGGAAAGACCGCAAATGGTACACTTGGAAAAATTCTAGAATCAGAACACTAGTCTAAAAGAGTGCTGTCATATTTACATTCCTACCTTGATCATCAAAATGACCTAAACATATCCATTTATCAACGGAGCCCCCGCAATGCAGAGCCTGTAAATGTCTGGCACAAAGAGTGTTGGCATGTTCTGAGTTTGGTCTAATCAGTATAATAGCAAAATCAGAAACGTGGCATAATCACAGCTTTGCTAGAATCTAAATCCGGACTTGAGCCTGACATGATCAGAGAAGTTATCATAACTGATTTAATAAGAAGGCTGCAAAATGTGTCAAGTCACTGCATGGCACACAATGGGGCAAGTGAACTTTTTTCGCCGGACACATGCATTTCTTAACCATCTGGTCATTGCACATGTAGGTATTTTATAAAATATACATCCCTGTGACTTGTTCTGTACATGCAAATGACCTCTGCATGATTGGGAGGCTAAAAAGGGTCATAGATGCTGCCCAAATTTGACACAAAGGAGTCAACTTGGAGATGGGACTTCTTTCCCAACCAGAGACTTTATGAGCAAATGAGAATAAGGAATCATGACAAAAAGATTTACAGGTGCTGAGATTCAGAGTCGGCTAAGCGGTGCTGCTTCCACTTATCTGACTCTCAACTAATGATTAGCAATGAGGAAAATGATGTGGTCTTGCATCATAATGTCAAGGATCCATGGCCAGCCAACACAACCGGGAAAATACAGTGCTTCTTGTTCAGAAAGAGAACAACAGTGGGGCAGTCAAGCAGCCCAGTACTACCTTCTGCTACAGGAGCAACTCGAAAGACCACTGGGGGGAGACCATTTTCAGAGTAGTAATGTGTAGCACCTGGATTTCATGGACTGAGGGTCTTGGGCACAGACTTTCAGCCACTCTCCAATTGATCAATGACATTTTAAGACTAGTTGCTATCTTTCTTGAAAGGATCCATTTTCTGTAGTCTGAATCTAAAGACCACTAAGCCACCGAAGAAGGCTAGATGAAATGGTCCATGAATAGATATTAAAATAATTAGTGAAGAGCTGAACGCTCTTTCATACAGAGCTCAACAGAAGAAACAAGCATTGGAAATGCAAGAAGTCTTGTATTTGCTTGAGTTAGAACTATTGGGATAGTAAATAACAATGTGTTTACCCATGTGTTATAGTGCTGTTGGCTTTATGCAGATCCTATTTGATAAGTATAACCGAAGCTGAAGCCATTCAAAGAAGGATGCAATGCTACGGATGCACAACTTTGCTGAGGAAGACACCTTTTAAATGGCATTTCTTACATTAAACTTAATACATTTATAGGTGTCCGCCACATATGTATGTGCATGCACACAGGAGGGTTGCATTCTTGAGAGGCAACTAAAAGGCTGGTAACTTAAAGGGGCAGTGCAGAGTTTCACTTCTCTTTGCAGTGCAACTAACAGCAGTTTTTGCTTAATACATCTTGCTTACTGTTATGTTATGTAGTTTTATAGAGCTCACAGCTGCCCCAGCAAAGGGGCGTCCCAGCGCTATAGCAGACAGAAAGGGAGGCAAACGACAGAAGGTGGCCTATGGTGAGGGGAAGAGGTGGGTCTTAATGGCCTTATGGAAAGCCAAGTAATTATCGATGCTGCGGATGTGTATAGGAAGTGAGTTCCAGAGTTTAGCTGCCAGTATGCGGAAAGAGGGCCCCCCAGCACGTGCCCAGCACGTGCCCTCCGGGGGAAAACCGCCAGATGGTGACCTATCGAGCGGAGTTGGCGGGTGGGGGTGTATGGTGAGAGCAGGTTGGCCAAGATGCCAGGAGAGGAAAAATTCAAGATCTTAAAAGTAATGCAGAGAGACTTAAACTCCACTCGTCTGGTCACCGGCAACCAGTGTAGCCGACGACTGGCGGTGGCGCAGGCTCTAGGAAGGCCAAGGAGAGTTCTGGCAGCTGCATTCTGGACCCTCTTCAGTCTCGAAATCTCAGACTTGTTGGCCCCCAGGTAGAGCGAGCTGGCGTAATCCAGTCTCGACAGAACGGAGGCCTGGACAATAACCTGCCTGATGGATGGATCGAAAAAACCCAGCAGCGGTTTGAGCCCTCGTAGTATACCAAAACACGCCCCTGCCACTTTCTTAGTTTGGACCTGGAAGCTAAGAGCCGAGTCGACCCAGACACCTAGATTTTTCACCACCCGTTTGGGGGCGGGTGCACAACCCAGGGTAGCGGCCCACCAGCGTTCATTCCACAGCTCAGGAGCTTTCCCTACCAGCAAAACCTCAGACTTGCTGGCATTGAGCTGGAGTCAGTTGTCAGTCATCCACTCAGCGACAGCAGCAAGATCGCTCCGAAACTTATGAGCGAACTGCACACAGTCATCGGAGAGTCCAAATACCAACTGCGTATCATCTGCATACGATACTATTGTCAGCCCTCTGCTCCTGGCCACCGCTGCTAAAGGCCGAACATACAGGTTGAAAAGCGTTGGGCTCAGAGCGGAGCCCTGTGGCATCCCCTGCTGAGTTGAAAACTTAGATGCTTTGTTGCAGCGCACTCATGATGCAATTGTACTTTAATGTGCAAAGTTAAAGAAAGAAATCAGAAAGAAATGTAGACACTGCGTTTGTGTCAGAGGGTGGTGGGAGGGCAGAAGCAGCAACGGCGAAAGCAATTAGGGAAACGCTGCGTTCGTATGGGAGGGTGGTGGGAGGGCAGAAGCAGGGGCACTGTAAAGCAACCTTTAAAAAAAAGTGGTCAGAAACTGAGGCAAGCTTCACATTGGGATTGTTGAGAAACTGGCTTACTCAGTGTGTGCTGAGAGTTCAGCGCGTTACAACATAGCATTTGTGGCTAGGGACTCTTTAATAAGGGAAACGCTGCATTTACACAGCATTTGTGTCGGGGGCCTATTTATTAAGGCAAATGCTATGTATATGTAGGAGGGTGGTTGGCGGGCGGAAGCAGCGATGGCAGAAAGCAACCAGGTAAACGCTGCATTTGGGCAACATTGAAAACAAGCAGCGACGGGCCAAAAGACGACTCCTGCTGGGGCTGTGTGGGCTTAGAAGGAGGGGTGGGGGCTTATAACGCGAAGGAGAAGGGGAATCAAATGGGCAAAAGCACCGACAGGCCAAAAGCATCAATAAAGATAAAAAATGTTCTCACCAACAGGAGATAACGAAGGCAAGCGCAAGTACACTGTACTTTACCGGTGCTCCTGAACCTTGAAAGGAAATGAGCTAATGGCTGCGGGAACGAGACAGAAGGCAGCAAAGCAGAGCGAATCTGGAATGAACCAATCGTAAGCAGGAGGCAGCAATAGAGTGGTTTTATCGATTACAGCAGGTCCTGCAGACAGCGCATGCGTGCTGCCAAGGCTCGACCTAAAAAGATTGTGCAGCTGGCAATCAAGCCAATAGAAATCTAGAAGCACCAGTCTGAGGTAGTTTATCTGCTCTGAAGAGGTGCATAATATGCTTTGCAGCTTGCAACCGCTGAATGGTAGAAATGAGTATTCTGCTTGCACAGTTTTCAGGAAAACTCAGATGTAGGGCAACTTCGGTGTGGCCTGCAGGCAGCACTGGGTCTGGTTTAGCACGCATTCCAGGGAGTTTAGGGTGTTTAAAATAAAGTGGAGGCTGCTCATATCCTACCATGGAGATGGGCACTGATCATAAAAATGTCCAGGTATAGGTTGATATATACCTTCTAGCAGCACAACTGTGTAGCTTTTAAAGCCAAGAGCCAAACTGCCATTGTCTGGCCAAAGTGCAGGACCTCGCTTGCTGGTGTAGATTCTAGATTTTACTACTGAAATACACTTATTCGTGGCACACTTACCTTGAGTGGTGGATGTCTATTTGTAATAAAGAGATACAGGATGCAGTTTAAGTGTAAACTTTGCTTACATTTCCAAGTCCAAAATAGATATTATCAGTACACCACCATGTTATAAAAAGGTACAGAAATAGGTTTTATGACTTGCAAATTTAGATGGTACTTTTATTTTGTCACAGATTTTTTCTGATTTGCCACAAATAATTCACACCTGTTAATCTTTGCTGCCAAAGGCGGTGCAGTTAGCTCTTAACTTCAGCTGGGTGCACTGAGGCGTCCACTAGTGTCGTGTGTTGCAGGGATTCTGCTCAGGAACAGAAATATGCTTGGGACCATAGAACATCGGCATGTAGAGACTGAGTCACCATACTACCTCAGTATCTATGAGCCAGAATCCGACTAGCTATAGTGCCTTACTTGACCTCCTAACCTTCCAGAGACAAGTGAATTGGCCCCCAAAACACAACACTCTCGACCCTCTCAGGGATCGCGGTAGCAGGACCCTTTCGCACTCATTCGTACTTGTCCACGGTTACATAAACAAGAGACACGAAGGAAGTAAATGGATAGCAAAAATATTGCTAGCATGGTTAACAAACCATATACCATAAAAAGCCCGGTCATGTTATGAGACAGATTAGCCTAAACTCCCCCCACCCTTTCTACTGAAGCTAAATGATTATATATCAAAGATCTCTGGGATGAGTGGCGGACCCCGTACCTTAGCAAACACAGATGGATGTTCTACATCTCAGCTTATGTAGTAATCTTGCCTCAGGACCTTCACTCATTGTCCTTGCTCAGTTATATGACAAGACATGTGTGCTCACAAACAGCAGCTGCAGTCTCATCTTGTGTCTAGGTGCAAGTGTCTAGAGAGAACAACAAGTGGCATTGTTGTTTGACTTTGTAGTGTTCAGACTAAATCCCAGGAAAATAACAGAACACAAAAACATATGCAGGTTCTGTGTGAAAGTACAATGTGGCACAAAAGCAAGCAGGTTTATAAGTAACATGTGCAAATGAAAATGCGGCCTACAACGTGCACGGTTAGACTAAAATAGGGAAAACTACAATGGACCATGCAGGAAACACATGACACTCTCCCTTTGGTCAGGATAATAGCACTAAAGAAGATACTAAATGTAATAAATGTAATCATAAGGTAAACATACTCAAAGCATAGTTCAGACTTGAGATTAACATAATGATCATGGAAGAAAAAGTAAATTTGGAAAAATTAATCAAATGATGGTGCTTCGGGGAATCTATTGCGTCACTCGCCATCGCAAAGGCTAAAGACTCCGTAAAGGAGTCTGATCAGGAGCAGCCCATGCAGGTAAGGTAAGAGTGTACAGGGGGGCGGGAGTCGACATACGACAACGAGGTAAAGTTAAATAAATCTTTTAAAAAAGAAAAACACTTAAGCGCAAGGTAAGTGGTTTTCTTTTTTTTTTATATTTAACTTTCAATGATAAGTGCAAATATTCATGCATTGTTACCCTCATGTCCCTCCCACCTCCTCCCTCTAAATTGTGGTATCTGCTTCCCCAAATGCCCAGATTTCTTCGTCTGGTAAAAGGGTTCTTGGTTTATGCCTTTCCAGAGGATCCCTCTGTACCAGGCCCAAGAGGTCCAAATTTTGTAGTGTTTTTGTGGGCTGCCACTAGTGGCACAGATGGGGATTTCCAGACTCATTCATCTGTCTAGGCCAGCCTTCCTTCTCTCTATGCTCGGGGGGTTCCTCATCCTTCCAAGCCTTGGCTACATCTCTTTTGACAATGGGTAAATCCAGCCACATTGAGGCTGCCTGGTATCTGTTGCTATTGACGTCTGTAGTGACGTGTAGTAGGGTGCATTTGGGATCCCTAGGCTGCCTCCATCCTAATATCTGACCTAAGCATATGAGCATATCCTCTCAAAAGGCCCTCAACACCCCAAAGTCCCACACTGTAAGAAGGAAGGTCCCAGTGTGTGTGCCCCAAATCTCAGGCATACTGGAGAAATTTTCACCCTCATTTTCCATAGCCTTTCCTGCATAAAATATACTCTGTGAAGGTATTTAAGTTGGATTAGTCGAAATTGTGAAGCTATTGCTGTCTCCCTGGGAGACGCAAGTGCCTCCATCCGATCGTCATATGTTAGTGTACCCAGATCCGGAATCCCATGCCACTCTTAGGCTGTGGAAGGTGTCTTTGGAATTGATCACCAAGCTGTGGTAAACCTTCGACATCTTATGGGTGGCCAGTTCCTCCAGTAGGATTTTGGCCTCGATGGGACTCTGGTCTGGCAACTCACGCAGGGGTGTTATGTATGGAGAAAGCACATGCCTGAGTTGTAGATGTCTAAAGAGTTGGCTCTTGTGCATATCGTACTCAACTTTTAGGTCGGCAAAGGATTTAAGTACAGTGCCATTCATAATATCTCCTAGAGATGCTGATGGTGTCCCACCCATGGAAGTCCTGTAGAGCCAATACTTGTCTCAGTGATGCTGCATGCTAGTGGGATGTCTCTCTGGTCGCATGCCAGAGGGGTGTCTCTAGACCACCCCAATTCTTTGTGGATGTCTTTCCGAACCTGAATCGCCATACTAGTGGCTGGCGGGAGTCGACTCGTCACGGGATTACTATATAGTAATCGTAGAAGAGGAGTGTTCCCCATCGCCAAGGCAGGTTTGTCCGCACCACTGAACCGCCATTTATTTATAACTATCAGATGAGACGCTCTGTAATAGGAGGAGGCCATGTCTGGGATGGCAATGCGACTTGTAGTGGGGATTCAGAGTTTTTAAGCCCCATCATTAAGAAAGCGGACCCTATGAAACTGAAACGGAAGCAAGACCTGATTTTCCCCGACTTTGGCACTTTTAAAATCTTCCCATTAGGCAATAAACAGCAATATGTAAGGAGTTGGTGGGCTTAGTAGGTATGGCCTGTTTGTGGAGCACAAGACTAAAGTTCAAATCAGTTGACTAATTATACGTATTCACACAGATGGAAGCTGTCCAATCCTTCCTGGGCTTTATCAAGTGGGTTTAATTCATTTCAAACTGCTAATGCTGGAGACAACAATGAGTAATAAAGCTGTGCAAAAACCAGCCAAAAACCATCGAAAGTCACTCTTCAGTGACATGATTATTGGGAGTGTGTTTTCTATGATGGTCTCTGCAGAGTTGGATTTGCTTTCTTTTTCATGTTTTTGTCACTCCTCCCCTACCACCTTTCCTCTTTCCCCATACTACTGTTACCTTGTGATCCTATGTGTCGTTCCCCAACCTAGCATGTGTTCCCTATTGCCTTGTCTTCTTTTGTGTTGTTTATTTCCCGAGTCCGAATCCTTGACTATTTCCACCTGTGCTTCATTTGTGGTGTGTTTACATTAGTATTTTCATTTACTACTGAATGCACACAGAGGTCTTTATTGAATATTCAACTCCACTCCGACAAAAAGAAATTCTGATCTTCGGGAACAACACCTCCGTATGGGACCACAGCTGGTGGCCGGCAAAACTCGGACCTACACCCACACCAACAGACCATGCGCGTAACCTCGGCATCATCCTAGACCACCAACTCACCATGAAACGACAAGTCAACGCAGGCACCTCCTCCTGTTTCCTCACCCTCCATATGCTACACAAACTCTTCAAATTGATCCCCATCAACACCAGAAAGACCGTCATACAAGCCCACGTCACCAGCTGCCTCAACTAAAGCAACGCTCTCAAGGCCAGAGTCTCCATCCAGCGCCTTAAAAGACCCCAGACCATATAGAATACCGCAGCCAGACTCATCCTAGACCTCCCCAAATGGACATGCATCACCCCTCACCTCAGAAACCTCCACTGGCTCGTCATCCAGAAGAGATACCAATTCAAGATCCTCACACAGACATACAGAGCCCTAAACAGCAAAAGACCATCATACATCAACGATTGATTGAATTTTCAACGGCCCAAAGACACATGCGCTCCGCATTGCTCGCACCCTCCCCCCGGCACCAGTCATAGCAGAGGTTGCTTTTTCTCTTTCATAGCCGCTAAGACCTAACCCTCCACCTTCGAACAGCTCCCTCCCTGGCAGACTTGAGAAAGAAACCCAAGACCTGGCTTTTCGACGGAGACATGGCACTCTCAGTGCCCAGAAACCCTTGGGGTGACAGTGTTGCGCTATACAAATACTGATTGATAGACAGATGAAGGTGTCTGGAGGCAAGACCTAAATAAAAAGCATTTTTGAGGGAGCTAGAGTAAGCATAGCTAACCCAACTCTAAAACAGCCAATACAAAGTGGGTGACATGGGAGGAATTATGGAGGCTCTTCCAAAACTCTATACCTGGAGAAGACAGACTGTAGTGGTGAAGGTTAATGCTCAGGTGACAGAACCACCAAAGATGAAGCAAGAAGTCTTGCACATAGTAATGCTAAAAACTATATGATGTAAACTGTAAATGAAAGAATTTCCCTTAGGATCCAACTAACACTAACCACGATAAAATTCCCAAGCATCAAACCATACTAGAACACACTCATGATGATGTCCTATCATCCAACTGTACAATGGGCTGCAAAACCCACCCACATCCCCATCAAGGGAGGGGGGGTGTCTGGGGCAGGCGCTTTGGTTTATTAGGTCGAGCCTGAGCCAGCGCGCATGCGCTGCGAGGCTTCTTGTAAGCACTCTAAACTACTCTGTGTGGGTCTGACTACCCCCCTCCACCCCACGCATTGGGTTGGTTTTTGCCTGTGTCATTTTGTCATCGTAGCCTGCAAATGGCTAAAGGTGGGTGCATGTCCCACCTCTTTTGCAAAGGTTCACTCCCACAGCGTTTTGCTTGCGGGAGCGAGCAGCGGCGCACAGGGCGGCAGCTGCAGTGCCTCCTTGTCTCCCCTGCACCACTCCCCCTGGTCTCTTTGTGCCCGCCCCCACTACACCTATTGAGCTGCTTGTTTATTTATTTATCTTGTGCTCCGCAGCCCCAGAAGGACTCTGACGCCTTTATTATCTTTAGGGATCACAGATGGACACACTCCTTTTTTCTGGTGCTCCTCAGCCCCGGAAGGACACTGACGCCTTTATTATCTTTACGGCATATTGTGCTAAAGTTAATCCTTTATCGCATAATATTCTGCATTATTTGTCTACCTTTGCGCTATAATTCCGACGGCTGCTCCAAGCCCGCAGATGTCTACATAACGAAAACAAAATGCCAACCAGCCTGATGCTTCATACCGTTATTAAATGGGAAAAGCACGATGCTCCTAATTGACATGTGCGCATTCGATTCGTATTTGAAGGTACCTAGGGACTTAAGTTGTTTGGCTTGTGAACAGTTCTCGTTGTTGGCACCCTAATGATAATACCCCAAAAAAATCGTTCTAGCCTTGTTTGAAATGTAGGGTGTCTCCGTTCTATATCATTCTACCTGAAAGGCAACCATATGTTCAGGCCTTTGGGAAGGGACATTCAATTACCTACCATGTTCCTGCCCAGGTTAACACAAGGAAGCAAAGGCAACTATTCCAATGGAGAAAGTGAGAGGCATGTAGGGCCAAACTTGCTGTGAACTTATTTAAAGTGGCATCTAACGTGTTTACGTTTTCTGTGAGCACCCAGTATGCATTCGACAGAGTGTGTGCATGCTGAGATCCTTACCTGTTACGTGCACTGTCATTGGAAATACTCCTGCCGTTCAATCAGCGTAGGATATTTAAAAGCTAGCAATGCTACAGGCTGAAAGGAGGGCGCTGGTTAACAATGCATGTGACCCTCACGATGTCCCTGGCTCGGATATTTTGTCAGAATGTCTGGTGGTCCGGCGTGTCAATCAAGCAGCGCTTCCCGCTGGGATGCAATAAGCGCCTATGGCCCGCTGAGCGGCTCCTTTTACAAGTGCCATTTCACGGCGCGCTGTTTATTATTCCAGCCTCCCTTGTTTTTGTAGATGCTCGTGGCGGCAGCAGGAGGCACGGCGCCCTCGCGAGACCATGGTTTTTCTTTTCAGAGGAACACATAATTCGGGTCAAAGACATTCTACAGGGTAGGGGGCTGTTTGCAGCATGCGATATCGGCGGCACAATGAGCGGCGTGTTTGCTTTGGGAATTTAGAGTAATTAAGGAGGGACAGTAAACTGAGGGATATACTGGGAGGGACAGTCCAGGTAAAATACCACACCAAGGACCACTGCAGTTGTTCCCTTCAAAGTAATTGTGTAACGCCTCAGAGGCCATAGCTTTGACCGTGGCGTGAAGCGACAATTTTAGTTAGGAAAAAACACACAGGTCTATGTCCCGCCGTGACATGGACGGTCGAGTATCCATGTCATTTTGTCGACGAACATGCATGGTGCCTACACAATGAGGCTGGCAGCCACGCAAAGATTTTTTACATTTTACTTTAGCTATGCTGCACAGCATTGCGGACGCTGTGCAGCGTGGCTACAAACCATTGGCGAGACCTATTGGCTTTGCCAATGCTTGTCTGCAGGTGCGATCATGGATTGCCAAGAAAATCTTTTGTATTGCAAGGGTTGGTTTCCGTATTTGGGCAGTAGGTGGCACTGTGCACTCACTTGAAGGGAAAACTGTGCACTCACTTGAAGGGAAACTGGTTTTGGTTTGTTCTTCACTGAAACTCGGATAAAACTCAGGGCCGTTTCTACCATTAGGCAAGACTAGGCGGCTGCCTAGGGCGGCAAAAGGGCTAGGGCGGCAAAAGGGGGAAACATTTTTTAATTTGTGCATGCACATAATGCCCACTGGAACAGTCTGCATTCATTTCACAGAAGTAACAGGTGAAGTTCTTTACGTATGTTATCCTTCTTTTCATTTTTATAATTTCAGTATTGTAAAGAAACCATAGGGAACTTATTTCATAACCTTTAGAAGCAGTATGGATAATGTCACCATTCTCGTGCAGACACATGGAAAAGAGTACACATGTAAGTGAACGTAAAAAAATTAAGAAAAGCTACAAATATATTGCATTTTAAATAACATCACTAAGTTTGCAAGGAACACTTTGCAGTGCTCCAAGTGACAAATGGGAAAGTAAAATAGAAAGAAAAACGAGGAGAAGTGGAGATAAAGGGGGTTGTCAGAGATAAAGCGGAAAGGAGCACAACATACAGCACAATAAGCTCTTTCTTAAAGTGTCAAACAGAATTTCTTCCCAGAATCCATGTCGTAGATCACTGCAACTTATTGGGAGACTCAATCTGTATGAGCAGTAAGGAATCAGGGCCTAGATTCACCAAAAGTCATTCAGAGATGGGCTGCATCATAAAAAGTTGTACTGCACTATGCAACTTTTTTGCCTCATGGTCCGGCAGCAGCACCTGTATGAGAGTGCAAGCGCACCTGCTTGTACATGCTGCGCAGCGCACCCTAGCATAGTGGTGTGTGGAGCGGGCCGGCGGTACCAGTGTGTGGGTCCCCAGGGCATCAATCTTGTAGCGTGGGAAAGTGCTACCAATGACGGCCCTGGACATCATTTTTGGCCAGTCCCGGAGCGGTGCTTTATGCAGCAGCCAGTGACTGTGACTACGACTCGCACGTCGCACCACCCTCTCTCTAGGTGCGCGGGGGCTGGACTGTGTGTCGGCTGCTCTGATGCCTAGGAAATAAAATAACTGTGTCAGGTAATTGTTTTATAATTCACAAATTTCCTTTGTTTTTAAGCAGTGCAAACAGGTGGCTAATAGCACGCCACACATAAAAAAATAAATGGTGCCAAGAGGCTTATTTTTTCCATCACTTCAATCTGAAATTAGTTTTTTGTTTTTTCACCCTCAAAATACAGGTTTTGGTCTTATTATGGTCTGGAAATAGTGAAAAAAGACGTATAGCCATAATTTATTTTCTAACCTGCAATAAAAACAAGTACACATTGTGCTCTGCCTCTTGCACTTTAGCTTTTGGGGTTGTTTGTCATGATTTAAGCGGCGAGACATAGCGGTGGCTAGATATGAAGCGTGTGATGCTTGACCTGCGTGAATAAAATCATATAGCGAGACTCTCCAATCCACCTGGTTCTAGAGTCAGTTTGGCAGCTCTATATGATTTACCACTCAAATGTACCCAGGCAACTATTGTACCGCGCTGTGATGTTCTACGGCTACGTTTGTGCTCTATACGCCCACTTACAAAACATACATCGCTAATTAAATTGTGCCTTGGGGCTTAGATAATAGGTCAATATTACTCAACACAAAGGCACTCCTTTTTAACTTGGAAAGATAAAAGGCTGAGTAGACTGTGCAAATATTTGAATTTGTGACCAGCTAACACTGCAGATCTCGGCAGCAAGCGGTTAACCTACTCAGCTGTTTTGCCATGTGCTCTTTGATTGTTGGTGTTATTTATACTCAGGGCCACTTGAAATTAAGCCTCAGGGGGCACCAAATTATGCGGAGAGTTGGCTAAATTATGCGTCAAAAAAAGGCAAATTATGCGGCATAACGAGGCACATTGTGTGATTTAATTCTTCTAGCCTGGATGACAGGGGGAGAGAGTGATGGTAGTAAAAGGGAGGGGGCGGCATTTTTCAATTCTCGCCTAGGGCGGCAAAAAACCTAGAAACGGCCCTGATAAAACTCAAGATAACCCTGTAAACGTTGTGCTGGCGCTGTAGACTGATTTACACACAATCTTTAGGCAGTGGTTGGGCTACAATTGTTTTGGGGATAAACTGTTTGGTGTACCGTCCTGGTTTCCTCCAGCTCTGTTGAGGCCCTGTGTCTGGGGTGAGCCTGGAAAATTTAGTTGGACATTAAGGTATATATATTTGGATGTCGAGGCTCACCAATGGGGTGTGTAAAGACCGAAGCAGGTGAAAAGAAGGGCACACATGAGAGGAGGTCATGGGGCGGTTAGACGCCATAGGTCAGGCTCTAGCACTAATTCAACCTGTATTGACCTCCCTGGTTCAGAAAGAGGCTGATACACAACCAGGGCCTAGTACAGTAGTACCCACTATTTCCATACCAGTGGGGAAAGAGCGCACTAGACCGGCAGGGGTCCCTCCAAAAGCAGCATTCCCATCAGCTAAAAAGCGAGCAAGTAATGGAACAGCGAAGGGGGGCAAGGCAACAGGGGCAGACCAGAAACACGCAAGGGTAGATCCAACACCCACTCAGTCTCCAGCCGAGGTCATAGTTCAAGGAGAGGAGAGGGAGGCGGACAGGGGGCTTACCAGGGCAAGCTCAGGTAGTTCTGACAATGACCTTATGAGTAGTTTAGCCAGGGTACTACCATGGCTTTCACAACTTGGCAGCCAAGGCCCAGTGATCCCGGTGGGGGAGGGGACAGCATTGGAAGCTGCAAAAAGCCTTCTGAGAGGAAGCCCACCAGGGGACGGGGCAGGCACAGAGTGTCCCCAGTGATTCTACGCAGCAATTGGGGCCTGAGAATGCACAACCTGGGGTGACAGATGGTCGCTCCCACCTCCCCCAACACACGCAGTCGGCCAGGGTATGCACCGCGATTGTGGGGTCTGCAGCAGAAACACAAGGTGAGGAGACAACCAAAGCAAGTAGTGCCTAGGGATCAGTTAGACTTGCACTGTGAAGACATGAAGGCAAAAATAAAGAAAGGGACATATGTTGATGCATTTGAACTCACACTAGCTAAACGACCAGATGAGGACACCAAGGAATCCAAAGACTGTCCACATAAAATAAAGACGCCGAAAGTTGAGGAGACAATATTGAACTGGATTAAGGGTTTTACTATTTATCAGTCGGTTCTCCTTGAGAAATACCTTGAGTGGGGCACACAAACTTCTTACTATATGAACAAAATAGTGGGTGCTTATGAGGAATTTGGGGGTCCTGCTGGCAGAATTACGATAAAGCATTCAGGTTGAAAAAAGCCTCAAACCCGAGGATGCTTTGGGATCAAACGGATGTGAATGAATGGTTTCTTCAATATCATACAACGCAATCAGAGGGCAGTGGCCAGATGACCTTTGGTCAGGCGACGGGAGTCGGAGAGCGAAAAGGGTCATGTTGGGCATATAATAAGAAAGCATGTTCCAGACCACAGGGGTCTTGCACATTTAAGCACAATTGTGCCTTTTGCGGGATGGTAGAAGGCTCTTTAGCCATGTCGACAAGGGCAGCTTATGACCAGGCCTGGGCTGAATTCCTAGCTATCTAGGCCAGAAGGTTGGAATAGGACGGAAGATGTCGTTCAATTCATAATGTCCCTCATAGTAAAAGGACAGTTGAGAAAGACTATTACTGGAAAATTGGTGGGCATCGCATTTATGGGCAAGCTTAATTTGGGGTTATGCCTCGTCAACTGGCAAGCTGGGTAAGAGGATTTTAGAGGGCTGGGCCAGCAAAGCTGGGTGGTGTATCCCTAAAAGGAGATCGCCGACGTTGGATATTCTCGGCGCTAAAATGAGCGTCCTCCCCAGAGTTTGAAGAGCAGGTAATGAGTTTTAGCTTTTTTCGGCCCTTATGTCTTGGATGTTCTTTGTGGCATTCCGGGTTTCTGAACTGCTAGGGAATAGAGGGATTATATGGGAAGAGGTCAGGCAGCAGGAGGACGGAATAAGGACCCGGTTATACAAGTCAAAAAATCAAAGGAGTGAGGGTAGGGCTATTTTTCTTAGGAGGTACCCGGAGGCCAAGCTCTCCCCGGTTCGCTGGGGGGCAGCCATTCGGCCCAAGGCAGCATCAGGCAGGGAGAAGGTTTTTCAGCACGAGGACAGAAAGCCAGTTACACCTAATCAAATGTTAACCATCATGCGCAGGGCATTGGACATGCATCAGTTTGGATGCAACGAGTTTTGGCATACACTTGTTTAGGATAGGTATGGCCACTGAAGCAGGTAGGTGGGGTTGGGAACAGGGATGCATCATGGAGTTGGGTAGGTGGTCCTCAAACTGCTTTAGGAAATGTGTATGGGGGTGGGAGGGGTCTTGCTAATGCATAGGGCAGGTTGTCAACTTTTGTTTCTTTTTCAGGTTCTGTCCCCCGGACCTCAGGCTGCAGGTTTGAAGATATGGATTGTGGGCCACTCTTTCGTTAAGTGGGCGGAGCGGCATGCGAGGTCCACAAGACATGGGGTGCTGACATGTATCATTAGTCAGTATGGTAAAGAGGGGATGAGATGGGGGGAGCTTCTTTCTCGTTTGAACAGAATTATGGTGGAGGGCAACTGCCCAGATAAACTCTTGATCCACTTAAGCAAGAACGATTTAATTGTCCAGAAGGGGTTAGCCTTGATAAAGGGCAGGAAGGCAGATTTGAAGGAGATACACAGGTGGTGGGCTGGTTGCCACGTGATATGGACAGAGTTTGTACCTAGGAGAGTGAGGCGGAGGCAGTGAAGCCAGCAGTTAAAGATAGGGCCAAGGAGGAAACTGAATAAGTGAATGTGTTTCTTTTGTAGGGACCTCCTACAAGTAGGATTGATCATTCAGACCTCCGGTATGACGATGCCAAATTTTTCCGCCCAGACGGAGTCTATTTGTTGTTCATTGGTATGGAGCTTAACTTGTCGCAGATTACTCTGGTTTTAACTCATGTGTTTACCACGAAGTAGAGAGAAGACCAGGAGGTTAGCGGCGGAGAGGTGGGGTTGGGGGGTGTAGAAAAAGGGGAGTGCTGTGTTAGCACAGCTCCCCCTCCTTTTTAGGTCTCGCCTGAGCCAGCGCATGCGCTGCTCTGGCGAGAGTTTTAGTAAGCAGGTTTTGGAAGTGCAAACAGCAGTTTGCTGGCGACCAGCTTGCGTTCACGCGAGATCAGGCGCCATATGGCTTCCCTCGTGATTACTTTCACTTTCGCGGCCGTGTCAGTTTCACGGCCGCGCGGCCATTGCTAGTTTCTTTCCCAGGCCACATGCTACTCCAACCTGGCGCCGGTTTCTTGCCAAAAAGTTGCGAGTCTGCCACAAGCTTGGACATAGATAAAGGTTGGCTAAAGGCTAAAAGCAATACTGTAGCCTTGAACATTACGTCAAACAATTGTTTTAATTATTTGCCAGTTCTAATGGACAGGGGATTTATTTTTAAAAATGCACTTAGTGCAACGCAATTTTGATTTAAAAGGCTGCACGTTTGTCTTTTTAATCTGTGGCAAACAAAGTTTATTCTCTGGTATGAACGTTTTTGGGGGCTTTCAATTTTAAAGGCACTGAATTAATTGATACATTACTGACTTTGTCCCAAACATACCAGGCCTTTTATGATCAAAACGCACTCACATTACGATTCAAGGGGAGCTTTATATTACTGTATGTATTGCGGTTTTAGTTGTGTACAGACGAACTATATTTAACAAAACTCCCATGGTGGTTGTCTGGTTACATTTGCTGATGAGAGGTTATTAACTTCAAACATACGTTTACCTATTCTTCCATCCGGCATTTTCACTCCCATGGTGAGGTTTTAATAACCTAGTAATTAAGCCCACAAGAGAAATACAATTGTTTTTTAGCCTTCTCTGAGTGTACGATGTGCAATCCCCTTACTCTTATCCCAGCGCTTTACAATGCAGATTCGCCTATGGGCTCATCGCCCAAGACCATATTGCAATCTTCTACACGCGTCGATTTTATCCTCCTTCGTAATTTAAATTATTATGTGTAGAATTTTCGTATTTTACCTGACTTGCTTTGTTACATAGTGTGAACTCAAAGGAACGAAGGAATTTAATTGAGGTATTCTTTTCGAGTATGGGGAGATAATGTCATTTGCTGACAATCACAAGTTACCGCTCTAGGTTGCTGCACGCTTTGATGGCACCGCATTCGCACACAGATATTGGCATTTGTTTTATTGTGATAAACATTCCCGCAAGTGCTCGAGGTTGCGGTCTCATCTGTTGGCTTTTGTCCCCTACCCACATTGCCATATTTTGCCAATATGGGTCCAGCACCCCCTCTTGTTTCACACACGAGTTAAAAGAAAATGCTTTTAATCCCAAACTGCCACTGTTTACATTTCTTCTGAAATCACTGCATGTGTCTCTCCATCCTGTCGCCGCATTTATTTAAATGTGGTCCTTGTTTCTGCTGCAGACATTTTCGTGTCATCTAATGATCACAGGTTCATGTCCTGGACTTGGCCTTTCATCCTTCTAAATTGGATGAAATAAGGACCAAGTTGAGCTGGTGTATAGTAGTTCTGTCATGTGTACACATTGGCATAGCCAATAGGTCTCGCCTTTGGGACCTTATAAGTGTTTAGCCATGTAACAGTTAATGTTGTTGCACAAAGGATATTGTGCTGCAGAACTAAATACTTATAAGGTCCCAAAAGCGAGACCTATTGGCTATGCCAATGCTTGTTCTGGGTGGTGGTTGGGAGAGGGAAGACTAGCAACTGCAACAGAAAGGAACAGAGAGGGCCGAAGAATAGTAAATGTGTTGTATTCTCTGTTCATTTTCTTTGCTGCTTCATTTGTTTTTGCGCCTGTGTTTTTGTTCCTTTCCCCACCCTTTTCCCTCCCGTATTTACTTCCTCGGTTCCTCCTCGTCCAGTGGCCTTTCCCCTGTGTTCCTCGTGCTGCCTTCCGTGTACGTCATCGTGCTTGCTCTCGCGCCCTTTCTGTTGTATTGTTTTCTTGTGGGGAGGCTCGGCATTCCTGGCCGTTTCTCCGTGTGTTGCAGGAGCAGTCTGCTGCGGGGCCCAAATAAACTGTGTAACTCACCTCCTATCTAAGTCGCTCATTTCCGCAAAATAGAAGTGAATGCCACAGAGTGAGCGGCAGGCTGATGATTAGTAATCGGTAGAGCGGGAGGGCGAAAAATGAGTTGTAACCGTTGGAGAGAGAGAAGATAATTACATGCAAGGCATGAGGAACACATTCAGACACGCACTGAAAGAAAGCGGCCTTAAATGAACACACAAAGACCGAGGAAGGAGACAACAAAGGCACAATGAGGCAAGCTTAAACCAGGAATATACTTATGACGAAGGAAATGGATTTGTAGTCAATCACAGCATGATGGTTCTTTTTTAAATGTCAGATCTAATAATACAGTGCTTGCATGCATAATCATATAGTACAAACTCGCAGTGGACTGAATCTAAAACAGCACCTGCTGTAAAAATAGACTGAAATGCAATAGTAAAAGAGCACAATAAATTAAGGAAACCAGTCTATTCAGTTCCACCTTGGGGAGCGCCGCTCTAATGTGCTGCAGGATTAATGCTGTGGCCTCCCCTTAAACATGCAGTGAAAGAGTCACTGAATCAAAGGAGGGGTCTCACTGCACGTGGAGCCGATGTTTAAGTTGCTCAGTATGGATCACGCCCCTGGGTAGGTAATTCGGACTTAGATCCTCTGAGAATCACTCAGAAACAAAATGTGGCCGCTTACAGTTCTTGCATTTCCAGGAAAACGTTCCATTTTGATGTAGTGGTTTGTATTACTTTGATGTATTAACTAGGGGTTGTATTAGTTTGATGTATTAACGTTCTGTGTTATTGCTCGCGCGTGGAGTGCGCATCCTCAGGGGTTCGATCGGTCACTGGCAGTTGCTGACCGAGCCTCTAAGGGTGTTACGCTCCTGGCCGTGGCTGAAGTGCTTTCTTTAAAATAAACCTGACCTTCTGGTGATTCCATCTTCTTGTCCGTGTCAAATGATCCTTTACATATTGGCGACGACCGGGAACCCCGCCTTCAGCCACACGCATCGAATGATTCGACGAATCCCACGCAGTGTCCAGTTCAGCATAGACTATTAACCCCAGAGTCTTCTCAAATGAAACTGGGAATGACGGATTCGAAGGGACGTATGGTCGACAGCTGGTAGGACTATTTTTGATTGTATCGGCGCAAACTTTGGCCAGGGCAGGCGTTGCCTTCATTCAATAGACTGCGCGCCGTCTCTAAGTTTGAACACGGCGCACGCGCTCACTCAGCGCGCTCCAGCTCCACGCGCAGATTCAGCGCGTCATTGCAAAGAGGCATAGAACGTTGCTTTCACAAGCGGAAGAGCGCATCTTTAAGCTGCGTCGTACACGTTCAAGAACCACTTTACGTTGGGCAGCTCAGCGCGATCCACGACTTAGTCGATCAGCTGATTTCAAGCCACGGTGACGTGCACACCTTAATTGGATTATTTGATTTCAGATCTGCATTACGGATCCTTCATTTGCGTGTCACGGTGATACGCACACCTTAATTATTTATTTATTTTTATTTAAAATGAACTATTTCACTCATTCTGTCAAATTAAGTTGGTAGATTCTCACCAATTTAATTATCTTCTGCATTTCATATTTTATTCTTTTTGTTAACGATGGCTACTCTCAATCAAATTACACAGCCTCCTCCTTTTCTAGCTAAACCAGGCAAACCTGGTTTACCTTGGCAAGAGTGGTTCTGTTTATTTGAAAACCACTTAGTGGCTATTGACGCTGCGGAGTATTCACCTGCTCGTAAGTTCGCCCTCCTTTTTGGCAGTTTAGGTTTGGCAGCACAGCGCATTTTTCAAAGCCTTCCGCCTATCCCTCCTCCTACTGGTCAATCAGGAGACGGTCAATGGAACACTTATTTGGAAGCTATAGCTAGACTTAAGAAACAATTTTCAGAATCTCCTAACATAATGTTAGAAAGACATAAGTTCTACAAACGTAAGCAGAGTGAAGAAGAAAAGGTGGAGGAGTATATTTCAGCACTGAGGGTCCTAGCTACCACTTGTGGGTTTGGTCCTTTATCAGATGACATTATTCGTGATCAGTTCGTCTTTAATTGTGCATCACAAAAAATTAAGGAAAGGATTCTAGGTTGCAAAAATCCCTCACTCTCCGAAGTAATAGACATGGCTTTAAGTATAGAACGTTCTACAATCTCTACTAAAGTTATACAATCTAACCCTATATCTAAAGTTAATTCAATTTCTGAGTCGGTGGAAGCTTATGAAGAAGATTTGTTGGCTGTGGCCTCAAGAGACAGAGTGTCAAAGCCTTCACAAAATAGTAGCCAACCATATTGCTACAGATGTGGGTCAAAAATGCACATTGGAAATTTTCAAGGGTGTCCTGCTTTAGGCAAACGTTGTTCTATCTGTAAAAAAATGGGACATTTCCAAAAACTCTGCAGAGGCCGCAGGAAACCGGTTACAGTTCGAAGTGTAGACATTGAAACAAACTATTGTACAGAGTCTTTAGATAATCTACTCTTGACAGTGGATTACACGAAGGATCCCTTGGAGATTAAAGGCCCCTTATGTGCTGCATTAATTGATGGTAAAGAAACCAGTGTCATGGCGGACTCAGGATCTCCAATTACAATTCTTCGCGACTCTTATTTTTTTGAGAACTGGGGTGGAAGAGTTTCGCTGTCAAAATCCGACGTCAATCCGAAGGCCTTTGGCGAGAAAGACAGACATGTTGGGATTTTTTATGTCTGATGTCGTAATTTTAGGAAGAAAAATTAATACGAAAGTTTATGTAGCAATTAAGGGAAAAAACATTGTGGGCTGGAAAGATCTGGCACGTTTGGGTTTGTATCTAGTCCCAGGGGATGTAAACCCTATTAAGAGTTAAAGAAATTCCCGTTTGTAGTCTGGATGAACTAACTATAGATTTAAAAAGTTTGGTGTCCGAATTTAAGTTAGTGTTCAGTGATCAAATCGGTTGTGTGAAAGAGTTCAAACATATGATCAGGTTGTTACCTGAGGCAATACCTGTGGTTCATAAGGTCAGATCAGTCCCATTGAGTGCCAGAGAAGAATTAAAAACCATGTTGGAGGAATTATGTTCACAGGGTATAATCCAACCCACGGAGTCTTCACAGTGGGTGGCCCCCATTGTGGTCGCACGCAAAAAGACAGGGGAAATTAGGCTATGTGCGGATTTGAGGGGCCTCAATAAAAACATTGCAGTAGACTGCCATCCCCTTCCCAAGACTCACGATCTACTGGCACATTTGGGGGGAGCTCGGTGGTTTTCTTTAATCGGCCTAAAGTCCGCCTACCATCAGATTCCACTAGCTGCGGAGTCTCAGGAACTAACAACATTTGTTACACCTTTCGGTGACTACAAGTTCCTGAGTCTTCCCTTTGGCCTAGCATCCGCAGCTAGTGTTTTTCAAAGATTGATGGATACCGTGTTTAAAGGGATAAAAGGCGTTCAGGCATACCTGGACGATATACTGATTTTTTCTAAGGATCCAGTAGAACATGTTGTGCTGTTGAGAAAGGTATTATCTGCTCTAGGCAAACATGGTATGACCGTTAGAGCGGATAAGTGCAAGTTTGGCGTGAAAGAGCTGGATTACCTAGGCCACACAGTCTTTTAAAGGTATTACTCCGAAATTTTCTATGGTCAGGGCTCTAAAGGAGGCAAAACCCCCTTCAGACAAAGATACGCTTCGCTCATTTTTGGGCCTTGCTGAATACTATGCGAGGTTCGTATGCAACTATGCACAGATCGTGGAGCCCCTTAGAGTGTTACTCAAAAAAGGTCAGAAATTTGTTTGGTCCCAAGAACTTGATGGGGTGTTTGACAAAGTAAAAGATCTAATAATTTCAGCCCGAGCATTACATGCTTTCCGTGATGATTCCCCATCAGTCATCACAGTGGATGCTAGTATGAGTGGTCTGGGGGCAGTCCTTAGTCAGAGAGTTAATGGCAAAGAACAAACAGTGGCGTTTGCTTCCAGATCTCTGAAATCTTTTGAGAAAAATTATAGTACTATTGAACGAGAAGCTTTGGCTTGTGTTTGGGCCGCTCAGAAATTTAAGATGTATATTTGGGGCAGAAAATTCGAAATTCTTAATGATCACAAGCCTCTTACGTTCATTTTTTGTAAGGTCCCTAGTAATAACATGTCAGCAAGATTGACTCGCTTAATCTCTGAGCGACCCCTGACCTTGACTGGTAGGTCGCTCCCCCACCACACAGCTCCGTCTGTGTGCCCTGCTGCTGCCCCCGATTGTGCTCGCTTTTCCTTTCTGTGCCCCCTTGCTGCCCCTGATTGTGCTCGCTTTTTCCTTTCTGTGCCCCCCTTGCTGCCCCTGATTGTGCTAGTTTTTCCTTTTGTGCCCCCTTGCTGCCCCTGATTGTGCTCGTTTTTCCTTCCTGTGCCCCCTTGCTGCCCCGGATTGTGCTCGTTTTTCCTTTCTGTGCCCCCTTGCTGCCCCCGATTGTGCTCGCTTTTCCTTTCTGTGCCCCCCTTGCTGCCCCTGATTGTGCTCGTTTTTTCCTTTCTGTGCCCCCCTTGCTGCCCCTGATTGTGCTCGCTTTTCCTGTGCCCCCTTGCTGCCCCTGATTGTGCTCGTTTTTCCTTTCTGTGCCCCCTTTCTGCCCGATTGTGCTAGTTTTTTCCTTTCTCTGCCCCCTTGCTGCCCCTGATTGTGCTCGTTTTTCCTTTCTGTGCCCCCCTTGCTGCCCCTGATTGTGCTCGTTTTTTCCTTTCTGTGCCCCCCTTGCTGCCCCTGATTGTGCTCGTTTTTCCTTTCTGTGCCCCCCTTGCTGCCCCTGATTGTGCTCGTTTTTTCCTTTCTGTGCCCCCCGTGCTGCCCCTGATTGTGCTCGTTTTTCCTTTCTGTGCCCCCTTGCTGCCCGATTGTGCTAGTTTTCTTTTCCTTTCTGTGCCCCCTTGATGCCCTGATTGTGCTAGTTTTCCCTTCTGTGCCTGTTTCCCGCCGCTGCGCCCCTGCGGCCCCGCCCCCTCACTGCCCATTCGCTGCCCCATTCCCTGCTCCTCCCTCCCACCTCCCCATTTATGGCGGCCGCGCCTAAGGCAAGCCCGTCTGCGCCCGTCCGCGCCGTGACCGCGCCCAGCGCCAGACCCCCTGGTCCGGGCATCCCCCGCGCCCGCCACATCAACAGACGCCGATACGACGCCAGCACCCTCCACGCACTCAACCCCGGAAAAGATCACGCCTGCTACCAGGCCACCCCGAAGCGCACCCAAGGGCCCTTCACCTGCCGGAACTGCAGCTTCGCCAGCACCCGCCCCGCCAAACCACCGCCCAGGAAAGAACCCAACTACCTCAGATGCATCCTCCTCAACACCCGCTCCGCCCGCAAACACGCCATCGAACTCTGGGACCTTCTCGACTCAACCTCCCCAGACGTCGCATTCCTGACGGAGACCTGGCTGAATCCCGCTTCAGCCCCCGACATCGCCATTGCCATCCCGGACGGATACAAGATCACCCGCAGGGACCGCACCAACGGAGTCGGAGGAGGCATCGCCGTCGTCCACAGGAACACCCTCAGAGTCTCAACCAACACCGACGACACCCTCAGCACCGCCGAACACATGCACTTCCAGATCCACACCGATCCCAACACCACCCTCAGAGGAACCCTCATCTACAAACCCCCGGACCCCGACCACAGTTCAGCGATTCCATCGCTGACTTCGTCAGCACACACGCCATCGCCTCCACGGACTACATCCTCCTCGGGGACCTGAACTTCCACCTCGAGAACAACAAGGACACCAACTCCACCACCCTGATCGACAACCTCGCCACCCTCGGACTCAGACAGCTCGTGACTACACCCACCCACGCCGCCGGCCACACGCTAGACTCCATCTTTTCCGCAAGCCCACACGTCTCCTTCAACCACACCTCCGAACCCCACTGGACTGACCACCACTGCATCCACTTCACCTACAGGAAGCCCACCACGCACCACCGCACCGAACAAATGCCTCGCCGCTGCTGGAGCAGAGTCACGGAAGACCAGCTAACCACAACCCTCGCCCTGAGCCCACCCGCCGAACCCTCCGACCCAGACACCGCCGCCCGCAACCTCAGACAGTGGATCGACGACTGCGCCAACACCCTCGCCCCGCTCAAGAATCCGCCCAACAGCCACACCAGCAAGAAACCCACCTGGTTCACCGAAGACCTCCAGGCCTCCAAACGAACATGCCGAAAACTGGAGAAGATCTGGCTCCACGAACGGACAGCGGACAGCTACGCCGCCCACAAGAGCGCCACCCGCAGTCACCATCACCTCATCAGATCCGCCAAAAGGGCCTCACTCAAAGACCGCCTAGACAACAACGCACACAACAGCAAAGAGCTCTTCAACATCGTGAAGGAACTCTCCAACCCCAGCACCAACGACATCCAGCCGTCGCGAGACCTGTGCGACTCACTGGCCACCTTCTTCCACCGCAAAATCGCCGACATCCACGACAGCTTCAACACCACGACCGCCCCGGCAACCACCGAGACCACTGCCCCCACAACCACCAACCGCCTGCTCTCCTGGACCAACATCAACGACGAGGACACCAGCGAGATCATGAACACCATCCACTCCGGTTCACCGCTAGACCCGTGCCCTCACCACATCTTCAACAAAGCCAGTACAGCCATCGCGCCCCATCTCCGGAAAATAATCAACATCTCCTTCGAGACAGCAACCTTCCCGGAAAGCTGGAAGCACGCCGAGATCACCGCCTTACTCAAGAAACCCAAGGCAGACCCCAAGGACCTCAAGAACTTCCGACCCATCTCTCTGCTCCCGTTCCCCGCGAAGGTCACCGAGAAAATCGTCAACAAACAACTGACCCGCTACCTCGAGGAGAACAACATCCTGGACCCTTCCCAGTCCGGCTTCCGCAGCAACCACAGCACCGAAACCGCCCTCATCGCCGCCACCGATGACATCAGGACCCTACTAGACAACGGAGAAACAGCAGCCCTCATCCTCCTGGACCTATCAGCCGCCTTCGACACGGTCTGCCACCACACACTACGAACACGCCTTCACGACGCCGGGATCCAAGAGAAGGCCCTGGACTGGACCACATCCTTCCTTTCCGGCAGAACACAAAGCGTCCGCCTCGCCCCCTTCCGATCCAAGGCCACCAAGATCATCTGCGGCGTACCCCAAGGCTCCTCCCTCAGCCCAACGCTGTTCAACATCTACATGGCACCCCTCGCCCACGTCGCCCGACAGCACAACCTCAACATCATCTCCTACGCCGACGACACCCAGCTGATCCTCTCCCTCACCAAAGACCCTCACACCGCCAAAGCCCACCTCCACGAAGGAATGAAGGCCGTCGCCGAATGGATGAGGACCAGCCGCCTGAAGCTGAACTCGGACAAGACGGAGGTCCTCATCCTTGGTTCCAACCCTTCAGCCTGGGACGACTCCTGGTGGCCAACATCACTGGGAACAGCCCCGCCACCCACCGACCACGTACGCAACCTAGGGGTCATCCTCGACCCCACCCTCTCCATGACTAAGCAGGTCAACGCTGTTTCCTCATCCTGCTTCAACATCCTCCGAATGCTCCGCAGGATCTTCAAGTGGATCCCCACCGAAACAAGAAAAACAGTCACCCAGGCCCTCGTCACCAGCAGGCTGGACTACGGAAACGCCCTCTACGCAGGAACGACGGCTAAGCTCCTGAGACGGCTGCAACGCATCCAGAACGCCTCTGCACGTCTTATCCTCGACATCCCCCGACGCAGCCACATCACACCCCACCTGAGAGACCTGCACTGGCTCCCTGTCAACAAGAGGATAACCTTCAAGCTCCTCACCCACGCACACAAAGCACTCCACAACTCCGGACCAGCCTACCTCAACAGACGACTCAGCTTCTACACCCCCACCCGCCAGCTCCGCTCGACCAGCCTCGCCCTCGCCACAGTCCCCCGCATCCGGAAAACGACCGCCGGCGGCAGATCCTTCTCCCACCTCGCCGCCAAGACCTGGAACACCCTCCCCACCAACCTCCGACAGACCCAAGACCTACTGGCCTTCAGAAGACTCCTCAAGACCTGGCTCTTCGATCAGTAGCAGCACCACCCCCCTCTTCCCCCAGCGCCTTGAGACCCTCGCGGGTATGTAGTGCGCTTTATAAGTGACATGATTGATTGATTGATTGAATCTCTAAATTACAAGAATATAATTTTGACATGAAGCATATTCAAGGGGGCAAAAATTTTCAAGCGGACTGTTTGTCAAGGATGCTGATGGAGAAAGACGATGAGGATGATGTGGAGGAGGATGAAGTAGAATGTTTTGCTGTGCTTGATGCAATTGAAAACTGTAATGCAGTTATTTCCGAGTCAGAATGGAAAATTGCATGTATCAATGATTCTATTTTGTCAAAAGTTATAAAATATTCTTCGTCTAAATGGCCTGATGCAAGGAATTTGTCAGGTGAACTAAGAAATCTGTCATTAGTAGCTGATGAAATTTCTGTCAAGGACGGTTTGGTGTTACGAGGAGATAAATTTATACCCCCAAGTTGTTTAAGAAATGTTTTAGTCAAGACCGCTCATGAGGGGCACCTCGGGGTGGCAAAGACATGCATGAAGATCAAACTGCATTATTGGTGGCCTGCCTTAGATGCTCAAGTGAGAAGTATGGTGGATGGATGTGAAGAGTGTTTGCTCTCTGACAAGCACTGGAAACTACCCAAGGTACCTCTACACCCCACAGACTTTCCTGAGAAACCTTGGGAAAAAGTGGGACTGGATTTTTCAGGGCCATACAATATCCTTAATGAGTCAGAGATTTTTGATTCTAGCAGTTGATTACTACTCTAAATGGATGTATTATAAATTTGTGGATGCCCCCACCACTGATAACACTATTTCTTTCCTGAGCAAAGTATTTTCCTTAGAGGGAGCTCCTAGATCTCTGGTTACGGATAATGGAACTCACTTTGTTTCGGAAACAATGTGCACATTCTTGATGAATCACGATATCAAGCATTTGAGGGTAGCCAGGTATTCGCCGACTTCCAACGGGCTGGTGGAAAGGGGCAACAAAGTACTTAAAGAGGGGGATCCAGACAGCGCTGGCCGCTGGTCATGATGTTAAATCATTTTTGGAAAAAAAAGTGTGGAGTTACAACACTTCTCCACACTGTACCACAGGTATCACCCCTTTCGAGCTCCTGAGAGGCAGAAAGGCTAACACAGCTTTGCTACCGTCTTGGTTAGATAGTGGTAAGCTGACACGAGTTGACACTGGTCGTAAGGACTTGGCAAATAAGGTGAGGGTAAGTCAAGAGAAAATGAAAAGGAAATTTGACGGAGGGTGTTCTTCCACCAATGTTGAAATTGCAGTGGGTGATTGGGTTTTATTTAAAAAACCATTTAAAGTTAGAAAAGGAGAGTCCATCTTTTCGAATCCTGTTATAGTTTGTAAAGTCAGTAAAGGTGCCGCTTTTCGCCAGGGTAAAGGCTGGTGGAACAAAAGACAATTGATTAGAGTAAGCAAGGTTCAATCAGACTTAATTAAGAGCAGGAAAGCTCCGGTGGGGGAGGGTGAGCTTGATTGGTCCTATTGGTTACATAATCAAGAAAGACAAGAACCTTCAGAGGAACAAATTCTTTTGCCAAGTAAACCACCTGTAAGTAATGAATTCGAAAGTAATGTAGGTTTCTCACGGGGATGTCGTGTTAGAAAACTACCTTCGAGATTCAAGGATTTCGTTACATTTTAATGCTGAAATTTTGAATGTATTTGTTTATTTAGGGGGGAGGTGATGTAGTGGTTTGTATTACTTTGATGTATTAACATGGGGTTGTATTAGTTTGATGTATTAACGCACAAGTTACTAACTTGTGTAACGATCTATCTGTAAGAGACAATAGTTAGTGACAGATTCCTTACCTTAGAATATCCCCAGGCGTCAGGCTGGATCCGGAAAGTTTTTGCGTAGCAGTACCCTTGCGCGTCGGTAGGCGGCGTCGTGCGGCTCCGCGTCCGTCGTCGTGGTCGCCGGGATGACGTCGCGGGCAGTACTTAGACGCCGCCCCTGCGCGCTGACGTCAGTTCTGTACACAACTTTCCGCGCCAGGAACGCACAGCCATGCAAGAAGCTGACATAGGTGTCTGAAAAATACTAGGGCCCTGGAAGGGATGTCCTTAACCCTAGAAATCAGTTCGCAGAACGGGGAGGATGGGTGGGGCGGTAAGGAATCTGTCACTAACTACTGTCACTTACAGATATATCGTTACACAAGTTAGTAACTTGTGCATCTGAAAGAGACACGTTAGTGACAGATTCCTTACCTTAGAATAGATACCCCAGCAATACCAACCCCGGTGGTGGGTCTGCGAACAAAGATCAGACAAGGAAGTCCCGGAGGACAGAACGGCCAAAGAAGCCGTTCCTCCGGACCGGACTGTCAAGGCAGTAATGCTTTGTAAACGTGTGCAGCGAGGCCCACGTAGCTGCCTGACAGATATCCTGCAGCGGAACACCGCGGCCCAAAGCCGTGGTAGCAGCCGTTGCCCTGGTGGAATGGGCATGCAGCCCAACAGGAGGCTCCTTCTTAGCCAAAGAATAGCAGGCTTTGATACACAATGTTACCCAGCGGGAGATGGTTCTCTTGTGCACCGCCCGACCTTTTTTGGCGCCCACGTAGCCAACAAAGAGCTGGTGATCCACCCGGAAGTGTTGTGTGCGGTTGATATAAAAGGAAAGCGCACGTTTTGGGTCCAGACGGTGGAGCCTCTCCTCCTCTCTGGAAGGATGCAGAGGCGGAAAGAAGGTGGGCAAAGTGATGGTCTGCCCAATGTGGAAGGCAGTAACCACCTTTGGCAAGAAGGACGGACGCGTCCGAAGAACAACCTTGTCTGGATGCACAGACAGAAAGGGAGGTTTGCATGATAGAGCCTGGAGCTCACTCACCCGCTGAGCGGAGGTGATGGCCACCAGAAAGGCTGTCTTCAGAGTCAGAAGACGAAGAGGACAGTTATGCAGAGGCTCAAAGGGAGCGCACATGAGAAAGGTAAGAACCAAGTTCAAGTCCCACTGAGGCATCACAAACGGAACAGGAGGGAAGAGGTGTGTAATGCCTTTAAGGAATCTGTTAACAACAGGGGACTTGAAAAGGGAGGGCTGATCAGGAAGCCTGAGGAAGGACGAAATGGCACAAAGATAGCCCTTGATGGTACCCAGGGCAGAACCCTGTTGGGCCAGTGAAAGAAGGAACACAAGAACCTCAGAAAGAGGGGCAGAGAGGGGATTCACAGCCTTTGCTGTGCACCATGCCACAAACTTGTTCCACCTGCAGGCGTATACCACCTTAGTGGAGGGACGCCTGGCTGCCAGAATCACATCACAAACTTCGGGAGGCAAGTCGAAAGGAATCAACTGCCGCCGCTCAATCTCCACGCAAGCAGGTGGAGGCTGGACAGGTTCGGGTGGAGGAACGTCCCCTGCTGCTGCGACAGAAGATGATCCCGAAGAGGCAGACGGATCGGGGGATCGACGCTCATACTGAGTAGCTCGGGATACCAAACTCTTCGAGCCCAGTCCGGAGCCACAAGGATGACTTGGGCCCGGTCGCGCCGAATCTTCTTCAACACTCTGGGTAGAAGTGGTATAGGCGTACAACAGACCGCAACTCCACTCGCGACGAAAAGCGTCGCCGAGCGAGTGCCGCCTTAGAAATTGCAACGCGCAGAACTGATGACATTGCGCGTTCTCTTCGGTGGCGAATAGATCTAACCAAGGTTCTCCCCACTGCAGAAAGAGACCTTGCGCCACTTCCGAGTGAAGACGCCATTCGTGATCCATCATGCACCTGCGGCTGAGTTCGTCCGCCCTGGCGTTCAGGGAACCTGCCAGGTGTTGAACCATCAGGAACATGCCCTGATGTTCCAGCCATGTCCAGAGACGCAGAGCCTCTTGACAGAGGGTCCACGACCCCACCCCGCCTTGTTTGTTGCAGTACCACATGGCGGTGGTGTTGTCTGAACACCTGCACTACCTTCCCTTTGACAGAGGGAAGGAATGCCTTGAGTGCAAGTCGGATCGCCCGGAGCTCCAGAAGGTTGATATGGAGCCGGGACTCCGCCGGAGACCAGAGGCCTCTGATCTCCGCCTCTCCCATGTGACCGCCCCATCCCAGAAGGGACGCGTCCGTCACAACTGTGTGCTCTGGCTGGGGAAGGGAGAGGGATCTGCCCAAGACCCATTGCCGGTTCGAGAGCCACCACTGCAACTGTTTTGCAGTCCGCTCCGAGATCTGGACGTGATCGGACAGGTTGCCCTGGTGCTGCGCCCACTGGAACTTCAGGTCCCACTGCAGAGCCCGCATACGCCATCTGGCATGATCGACCAGCAGGAGGCCATGAGGCCCAGCAGCCTCAGGGTCATCTGTACCGAAACCCAGGATAGAGGCTGAAAGATCGGAATCATAGCCTGAATATCCCGGACTCGCCGTTCGGGAGGAGAGGCCCGAAACTGCGTCGTGTCCAGAACTGCTCCGATGAAAAGGAGCTGTGGAGAAGGAATCAGATGCGACTTCGGCACATTGATGGAGAACCCCAGCGAGTGCAGGAGTTCGGCCGTAGTCTGGAGGTGGGAGACGACTGCCTGGGACGAGCCCGCCTTCAACAGCCAGTCGTCGAGGTAGGGGAAGACTGGAACCCCTGCCCGGCGCAGATGAGCTGCGACCACCGCCATCACTTTCGTGAACACCCGAGGGGCACTTGTAAGGCCAAAGGGGAGCACGGTGAACTGAAAATGCTCGAGGCCTACCGTGAACCGAAGGTAACGCCGGTGGGCCGGCAGGACGGGAATGTGGAAATAAGCGTCCTGCAAGTCCAACGCTACCAACCAGTCTCCAGGGTCGAGGGCAGTCAAGACCTGAGCTAGGGTGAGCATCTTGAACTTCTCCTTCCGGAGGAAGCGATTGACGTTCCGGAGGTCCAAGATAGGACGCATGTCCTCCTTGTCCTTTTTGGGCACCAGAAAGTAGTGGGAGTAGCAACCACATCCTACTTCTGGGGTCGGAACATGCTCGATGGCCCTCTTGGCCAAGAGGGCCGTGACTTCCTTCTGCAGAAGCACCAAGTGATCCCCTGACATGCGGTGGAATTGAGGTGGCATGGCTGGGGGGGTCGTCTGGAAGGGGAGGGAGTAGCCCCTTCGGACAATGTCCAAGACCCACCTGTCCGAGGTGATGGCACGCCAGTGGTGAAGGTGATGGCGGACCCTGCCCCCTACTGGCGTGCTGTGCACCTGAAAGGAGGGACTAGGAGGGCTTGGAGGCCGCGGACGGGGCGGAGGTGGTGGCCTGACCCGCACGCTGGTTGCCCGAACCGCCACGACGGTAGCCACGTCCTCGGCCACGCGAAGACGCTTGCTGCGCGGGCCGGTGGCTGGGCAGCGGACGTGACTGGGCGCCCCTTCCGTGGCCACGAAAGAGGCGAAAAGCAGAGGTTAGCGGAGGGCGCACAACAGAAAGGCCCAGGGACTTGGCAGTAGCCCGTGAGTCCTTAAAACGCTCCAGCGCATGGTCTGCTTTGGAACCAAAAAGACCGACTCCATCAAAGGGCATGTCCATGAGTGTATTCTGGACATCACCCGAGAAACCAGTTGTTCTCAGCCAGGCGTGGCGACGCAGCGCCACCGTCGTTGCAAGCGATCTGCCCAGCGAGTCGGCGGTATCAAGGCCACAACGTATGGTGTACTTTGCCGCATCCCTACCTTCCGCAATGGTGCGGGTAAGCAGTGTCTGGACCTCCTCAGAACACTGGGGCAAAACAGCCGCCACCGAATCCCACAGGGAGTGGGTATATCGGCCCAAAAGGAAAGCGGTGTTGACGGACCGCAAGCCAGCACTGGAGGAAGAAAAAGCCTTCTTCCCAAATTGGTCCAGGCGTTTGGATTCCCTATCCGGAGGGGCGGTAGGGAAGGCGGTTTGGGAGGCAGAGGCTTGGACAACCAAGCTCTCGGGGGTGGGATGTTGAGAGAGAAACAAGGGGTCGCCCGGAGCAGGGCGATGGCGTCGGGCCACGTTCCTATCCACAGGAGCCCCTGTGGTGGGCTTGGACCAGGTGCCCAAAAGAACGTCAGATAGTGCATCATTAAACGGCAGCACAGTCTCCGATGAGGAAGCTGCCGGCTGAAGCACTTCCGTCAGGAGATTAGTCCTGACAGCCACAGTAGGCAATTGGAGGTGCAAGGCTCCAGCTGCTCTACGCAACACCGTTGCAAAATTTGCTCCCTCCTCCGTAGCCACGGGAGGAGACAGCATGCCAGTGTCAGGGGAAGTGTCTAGACCAATGGCATCCCCAAGTTCCTCTGCCCAGTCCTGATCATACTCTCACTGCTGTGTGAGAGGGTGTTCCGACCCCTCCCAGCGTCGAGCGACGTCGGTCCGGCTCCATGTCCGGACCCAGAGAGAACCGGGGAACGACGCCGCCCGGAGCCCCGGACAGCGTCAGGAACGGCACCGGGGACATCGGCGGAGGCGTGGTTAGGTCAACCGGCGTCGATGGGGGTTGCGGTACCACCGGAGCCGGGATCGAGGCCGGAGCCGAGGCCGGGATCAAGGCTGGCGGGACAGGCGACGCCGGGACCGGAGTCGTCGGCGACGCCGGAGCAACCCCATCAGGGCCCGCGGGGCCCGAAGGCGCACCGGAGGGACCTTGAGGCCCGAAGAGGCGGGCCATGGCCGACAGGAATTCCTGTATTTCGGCCGGAGTCGCCCCCGAACCCGGAAAGGACGGGTAATGCGGGGGCGGCTCCACAGGCACGTCCGGGGCCGCGGGGACGGTGCCGACAGGGGCCTCAGCCGAGTCGCGAGACCAGCGAGGCGAAGTCTTAGAGCGATGATGCTTCTTAGACTTTTTGTGCTTTGACTTACCCGAGGAGTGCGAAGACTTGGACTCCGACGACCGGCGGGGGCTCCGCGACCGGCCCCTCGACCTCTCACGGGTCCGGGGCTTGGTGCGGCGCGGAGCCGACTGCCGGACCTCGAGGAGCTTTCGAGACCGCTCTCGCAAAGCCTTCGGGTGGAGTTTCCGGCAGTCAGGGCACGACTTCGTGTCGTGGTCTCGGCCGAGACAGTAGAGACACTAAGTGCGGGTCTGTGATCGACATCATTCGACCACAGACGTCGCATGGCTTGAAGCCGGGCATCCCTACCGACACCTAGGAGTCGAGAAGACTCGAAAAGAAACCGTGAAAAAATCACCAAAAATGTAGTCAAAAATTGACTAGGGCACTGCTCTTCCCGGATCTGCGCTTACTGGCGCGGAAAAAGAAGAACTGACGTCAGCGCGCAGGGGCGGCGTCTAAGTACTGCCCGCGACGTCATCCCGGCGACCACGACGCCGACGACGGACACGGAGCCGCACGACGCCGCCTACCGACGCGCAAGGGTACTGCTACGCAAAAACTTTCCGGATCCAGCCTGACGCCTGGGGATATTCTAAGGTAAGGAATCTGTCACTAACGTGTCTCTTTCAGATGTTCTGTGTTATTGCTCGCGCGTGGAGTGCGCATCCTCGGGGGTTCGATCGGTCACTGGCAGTTGCTGACCGAGCCTCTGAGGGTGTGACGCTCCTGGCCGTGGCTGAAGTGCTTTCTTTAAAATAAACCTGACCTTCTGGTGATTCCATCTTCTTGTCCGTGTCAAATGATCCTTTACACATTTGAACCTTCTAATGCTTTAATAACCACACGCTGCCCCCCCATCTCTACTGACTTACCTTAGTCATGATATCACACACTTGCAGTTCAGACACCCTTGGCCGCTCTCATCTGGAGGATTCAACTTGCGAAGCTTGTGCTGACGGATCTCCCGTACTAATGTATAAAAGGCATCTTCAACCCCCTAAAAAAAGGACATTCACCAAAGACACATTGTAAAGTATAACGGTGACCAGACTAACATGAAACATACATGCTAGCAACCCGATAAGTATTGGCACACTCTAACCTGAAAACCTGGAGCATGGTGAAGTTCAACCCAAGCAGTCCCTGGCCTGGGTCTTACTAAAATGTCTGCTTTAAGTCAGAAATGTATGTGTGAATGCGGTCATGAGACACTACAGAAGCCAGGAAAGTTACTAACACTTGGAGTACTAATGGAACATCCCTCGAAGGAGAACATCTATTTCTACTGTGACCTTCAGCAGATGCCAGGATCTTCGATCAGCTTAAATTTGGGTAAACAGTCCTGTCTATTCCCTCATGGTACCCGGAAGTGACAGCTGACACCACCCCAAAACCTAGATAAAGTCCTCCTGCTACATACTCCGAGGATGTGCCCAGGAGCAGAAGTGATCTCAACTCCAGCTAGAGTATAGGTACTCTACTAGAACAACCAGTACAGGGTTCTCCAACTCAGCACTGTATAACAGCAGATTACCAACTGCTGCCCTATGGACGGTTTAGCAATGAAAGCAAAAACCCATCAATCAACACTTAAGTTATAAAAATGGACGTTTCACATTGATATGCGGAGTCTTTTTTCCGGGTGCTATTGCTCTTTTACTGATATAACTGTTTTGAAGTCTGCCTTTACTGGCTGGCATTCTGTGAGTACATGGAAGGATTCTCTGATCTTCATGCATGATAGATGCTATTGTTCCAGTGGTGATGGTTTTATTTTAGGAATATTACCAAACATCATCACTATCGATTTGATCTCCCAGGAGATTCCCAATGGAGCCTGATGCATTTTATTTTACATCTAACTTTGCACTAGAGCTCTATGGTAATAAAGTAAAGAATACGCTACACACATGAATTTTGAAGATTTGCTAAGGCGCTGCAATAAATAATCCCCATTTTCTGACTTAGCAGTTGCTCACTGCCCTTCTAGCATTCCTCTTCATTGCTAATAATGGGAGATTTAATTTCACTTAAATCAATTAATGGAAGTAAACAATGCCTATTGCGAGTTGGAGTCTCAGTTCACAGTTTTATGCAACTCATCCAACGTTTCAAGTTACAAAGCATTGTAAAAATAAAGCCTATGACGGGAAATACGGTGTCCCTAATAATTTGGCTACCTTATACATAATTACCAATTCTACAACTTTGTCCAATGTTATTTTGGTTTTATGCCCTAAAACACAAATTCTAAATAAAAGAGGATGCTCACCAGTGAATAGATGTCCCTACCTGTCTTGTTTTTGCAGACGTCTCGATATAAGGAATGCCATAACTCCTGGCCAGGTCATGCGCTTGGCGTGTCTCCACCGTCCGTGCCGGGAGGTCACATTTGTTTCCCACTAACACCATTGGTACGTCATCAGAGTCCTTCACCCGTTTGATTTGTTCTCTGCACACCAAGGGAAACAGGCAACAAAGAGAGTGGGTGGAATCACGATTAGAGAGCTTTTGTAACAAGTACTGGCAAAGCCAATAGATCTCGCCTACAACAGAGCTATTGGTTTTCTTAATCTTTTTTAGTCATGTTGTACAGCAGCAGCCTGTTCTCAGAAAAACACGCTCAACAATGGAAGGAGGCAAGACGGGTGGAAGCAAGCAATAGCGCAGACAACAACGGAAGATACGATGGCGAGTGGGGGCAAGCAATAACAGACAACAACGAAAAGAAGGACGGGTGGGGGCCAGCAACACGCAGTGCTTTAAATGGCACTTTTTAGGTCTCGCCTAGCGACGCAGAGCGAAGCGCTGTCGCTAGCGAGACTTATTGTCGTCGACTTGAGTTTGGAAGGGGGACAGGAGATGTGCACTTTCCCAGACAGCCGATGTGCACGCTCACGGCGTGTCTATCAGCTTTGTCCCGGACAGCACATGGGCACGCGCAAGGCGTGTCTTTCAGCTTGCGCCGGGACAGCCGATGTGCACGCTCGCACGCTCACGGCGTCTCTTGTAGGTTGCCGCTGGACAGCCAATGTGCCCGCTCATGGCGTCTTTTTTTATCCTTCGCTTGGTGGAACCGGGAGGGTGCAGGGCCTCTTCGATGCTGCCAGGTACTTGTTTACTGTTCCGTCGCGCACGCCTACCCTGGGGCCCTTGCCCTGCCAGCAGCGCAATGTACCGACCACGCCCGTTGAGTCCCTAAGTCAGCCGCGGCCTGCTTCCTTCGCTGCCTCACTTCAAACTGAGCGCGGCGCCGCTTCACGGACACCGCGCTCAGTTTATTTATATATTTCTTAACTTTAGCACTGTGCTTGAAGCGGGCGCTGCGCTCAGTGTTAAAGTTAAGAAATATATAAACAAACCGAGCACGGTGTCCGTGAAGCGGTGCCGCGCTCAGTTGTAAATTTAAGCATTTGCAATGCCGCGCCACAAAGCCCCACAGGCACTAACAAGAGATAGGAAGCGCTACTAAGTGGGGATCGGCATCATTCGGGGTCAAACAGACCCAGTGAACTACAACCACCCCCCACCCCCAATGATCCAGGGAGTGGTGGCAAGTCCCAACAAGCATCCGCGTGCCCTCAGACGCCAAAGGCTTCCAAACAGCGCCCGCAGCCGGGTCCAGTGCAGGGAGAACCAACATCTAGGGCCGGTCCTCTCCACTTATTTGGGAGTGTCACCGAGAGACAGCAACAGGAGCTGAGAAGCCCGAGCGAGGGCCAGTGCGCACCGCCTAAGCGTCAACAGACTCTCTAGCGCCAACCAGCACAGGCGCCAAGAGGCAGTCCCAGGTGCTAGCAGCATAGCAGCAGAGAGGAGCTGCACCAGGCAGCTGCGAGGATGTCCCACCGGGCTGGGGAGCCCCTTGCAGAAGATCTGGATTCCGCACACCAGCAACCGGCTGACCCAGCGCCGAAAGTGTAAGTGGGGGCTTCTGGGGCGTGGCAAGGGCAGGATGGCCCCAGGCGCTGTCCACTGCGCCTGCATCTGGTGGCAGGGATAGACTGACTGCAATCATAGTGTGTACAGCTGTGTATGAGGACAGTGTGCTCCCGTTGGTGTGTGCAACTGTGCAATGAGGACACTGTGCTCCCGTTAGTGTGTGCATGAGGGCAGTCAGTGGGCGCGCACGCTGGTGAGCTCAAGCTAGGGTCTGTGAGTCTGTCCATCCATGGAGTGAGTGTCAGTGTGTGTGCAAGTTATGGTGTGCGTGTGTCAGCATGTTGTGTGTGGGAGAGTGTCAGCGTGTGTGCAAGTTGTGTGTGAGTGTCAGTGTGTGTGTAAGCACGTGTCAGCGTGTGTGCAAGGTGTGGTGTATGTGTGCCAGCCTGTTGCGTTGTGTGTCTCTCGGCAGGCCCCGGCTGTTCCCCAGTCCATGCGAGGAATGCGCTCTCCTCCCACATCCTCAGCCAGCCTCCTCCGTCACTCCCTCCTCCTGCAGCCTCTCCCTCCCCAGGGACAGTGGCCCTCCCCTGGCCCATCCCCAGCCCCCCCCGTCACTGCTCCCCACCCCAGCCTCTCCCTCCCCCAGCACGCCCCAATACGTCCATCACTGCTCTGCAGCGCCTCCCTTGGCACCCAAGGTCCTGGAGGCGGGGGTGCTGCACCTACCCTGGCACCCAAGGTGCTGCAGGTGGGGGTGCTGCACCTACCCTGGCCCCCAAGGTGCTGCAGGCGGGGGTGCTGCGCCTACCCTGGCACCCACGGCGCTGGACGTGGGGGTGCTGCATGCTCACCATCTATACATTCCATCTTGCATTTTAAAATCCTTTATTCGTATTTTTATTCATCCATTTACACCCCTTTAAGTTAACATAGCCTTAGCTTTACTGTACAGTTGCTATAGAAGCTTGTAGTATGGTATAGTGTGCACTTTTTTCTTTAAATTATCACTCCACTTAAAAAACATAACTAAAAAACATTGGCATTTACAGATTTCAATAGCTCCAACTCCAACAAATGCGAGACCTATTGCATTGCAAATGCTTGTTTATTTTGAGAAGGAGAGTACCGGCACTTCTCAAGAGTGACATAATACTTTTAATTGGCGAGTACTGGCACTTCTCAGAAATAAGCAGGTACTCTGGTATAGAGTACCTGCACTTGTATTTTTTCATTTCAAGCACTGGCAACACGGACAAGGGAGGGAGGGACACAGAGGGGAAGAAATGTACGAGGGAGGCAGTTGAAAAAGAGGCACTCTACTAGAGTGCTTAAGCACAAAGAAAAAGTAGTGCATAAAAAATGAACAGTAGAAGGACACAAGTTATGCGTCTGACTTATAAAAGGCAAGCACTTAAGAGTGACAATGTAGCCAACCAATGGTAAGCAAAAGGTGGGCTCCAAGCGCTGTCTAGGCGAGATCTAAAAAGGAATGCTGCTGCAACAGGTTACAAAAAAATCTATCAGGATGGAAAGGATACAATGTTGTTTAAAGATGTGCTTTTGAAGGAGACTAGACTGTTCCCAACAAGGCAGTGGTCAGAAATGATTTGCATTTTTTTTTCCTGAACAAAAACAGCACAGATGGGATTAAAAATGACGGACAGTAATGTGACCCGAGTAATTGCCACTAGCTACAATCGGTTCAAATATTTACATCCAACACTTTGGTGCTGTCCAGCTAAAAAGAACCCCTGGACTCTGGGTGCAATAACCTCAGCTGGAGTAGCCTTGGTAACTGGTCAGGGTATACTGTCCTAGAGTCTAGACAAGAAGAGGTCTCTCAATGTACCTGGCTGTAGGACATGTAGCTTTGAATGTAGGGATCAAGATTAGGACTTAGACAATAACATGAGACAACACATCATGGACCCACTCTCACCACCAGCAAATACATCTTTGCTGGTCTGTGGAATCATCCGCAAACAGGACGTTTCGCCAATATCCCCTTTCAGCAATGTCAATTGTTCTAGAAAGTCTACTCTACGGAGCATTATGTACCCGGTCTCGTACTGCCAAATCCACACAACACGGATCCATTCCTGGAAGTCTCTGTGCAGCACTTTGTGTCTATATAAAGAAAGCAACATCACTCTAGACAGGCCTGTGATCCCCATCGTGTGTCCCTTTAAAGTTTAAACAGTGCCCCTTCTCTGGCAGTCTCTGGGCAGCAGCAGCATGTGTCCCTGTAAGCAGTGTCACATTCCCCAAAGCCTCCAGTCTAGCACCTAAAGGATCCCTTTAAAGCAGAGGTATCCAACCCTGTTCTCGTTGGCAGAAAGTATGTCAAGATTTCAGAACAATGTGCAATCGATCAGGAACTTTTATTTAACACCTTTACACAGTAGATTGCGGTCCTGAAAACCTAGTACGACTGTAGCCTTTGAGTACCACAAGCGAATGCCTGTGCTCTGAAAAGTGCTACCTACCTTTAGAGTACAGCACCTCACATACTCTTTTACACAGCACCGCAGCCTGCTGTGCAGCACACACAGGGGCTTATTTACAAGCCCATTGCACCACCGGTGCGTCACTTTTTTTTGATGCACCAGCAGCGCAATGGGCTTTTCCATATTTCAAAGGCCATGTAAAGTCACTCTGCGTGACTTTTCATGGCCTTGTAAATATGTTTCCCTTTCACGCATAACTCTGCGTTCCATGAGTGTTTCTGTGGGTGGACGCAACATCCATGGAACATGACACATTTCCAGATTTACAATACTTTGCAAACCTGGGAATGCGTCAGAATCCTACGCCTCCCCAGGGGTGGCATAAGGAGGCACAACGAGGAGAAATACTTTTATTCTCCTCGTTTTTTGTGCTTTCTATGGGTGCTGCAGGAAAATGCCTTTGATTGTTTTTGTGCAGGAAGGTGTCCATTCCTGCACAAAAACAATCATCCCCTCAGTGCAGACACCCTTGCAAAATGACACAAGGGTGTCTACACTGGTGCACGGATGTTTGTGCGCCGGCGCAGTGGAGAAGTACAGAAACGCACCGTATCTTGTAGATACGGCGCATTCCTGCCCTTTTATTTTGACTCACGGCAGCGCAGCAGGAAGGCTTGCTGCACTGCTGTGTGTCAAAATCTTGTAAATAAGGCCCATAGTGTCTGTAAACTAGCGCCACTCCCCACACTGCTTTCCGTGTAACGTACCTGTACTGGTGAATGTCTTCAAAGGACTTGGTATTGTTAATGGCAAAGACGCACAGGAAGCCCTCGCCTGTTCTCATGTACTGGTCTCTCATCGCACTGTACTCCTCTTGACCCGCCGTGTCCAAGATGTCTAACAAACATGTTTCCCCATCAATGACCACCTGCTTTCGGTAGGAGTCCTGCCATTGGTTAAGAGGACGGAGAGAGAGTTTCAGGGTCAGACCGAAGGGAAAGAACATTAGAACTGCCCCGATACACCCAGTAAAAGAATACAAAGTCAAACATATTCCTTCTTTAATTTGCACATAACGTAAAGTTCAAGCAACAACTATAGGCCCAAATACGTGGAAAAAGTACCCTTCCACGTCAGAGCAGATTCCGGGCTCAGTACCTCTTTTTAAACACTGCAGGTGACAACCAAAACGGAATTTTTTTACCACTTGCTACAGGAGCATCAAATCAAGCTGTTTATTTAACCATGCCATCCTTGCGTGAAATTTTTGGGTGAACACGGCATCTGTATTAGCAGGATCAAAAATGGGTTACTGGCCCCACCTGTATGCGGAAAGGCAGCAAAATGATTCATGGATACAAGTCTGACAGGATCACGTCCTCAGAAAGAGCTATTCGAACACAGCAAAGCCAAAAAGAAAAGACAACTCACCTGTCACAGTTACTTCTATTGTTAGTTCTATCCCCAGTCACAACAAACATCAGTAGCATCATGCCATGGTTGATAGGGATGAGCGGATAAGACCAAGAATGTGAGGCTCTCCATGCAAACGCAACCAGGTTTATAGTCCAACTGTCCCAAAGACGTCTGGATGGGCGCGTGGGTCATGACTGATGCCCATAGGATTAACCTTGGTACTGTAGGCGTGATGAAAGTATTGTTACCTTATCACCCAACCATCATGAATCTTAACGCGTGGCAAAACAATGTGGATGAGAGCATCAGGGAAAAAGGGTTGTTCAACTCTGGGTATGACCTCTCAGATCAGGTTCACTTTACATCTTCATGAGCCGAGAATGTGGTTCGTTAAGAGTTCGCCCAGCCACAGGATCCTGTCCCAGAGTTCGCCCAGCCACGAGATCCTGTCCCAGAGTTCGCCCAGCCACGAGATCCTGTCCCAGAGTTTGCCTAGTCATAGGATCCTGTCCCAGAGTTCGCCCAGCCATACGATTCGGTCCCAGAGTTCGCTCAGCCATAGGATCCTGTCCCAGAATTCGCTCAGCCACTGGATCCTGTCCCAGAGTTCGCCCAGCCACTGGATCCTGTTCCAGAGTTCGCCCAGCCACTGGATCCTGTCCCAGAGTTTGCCCAGCCACAGGATCCTGTCCCAGAGTTCGCCCAGCCACAGGATCCTGTCCCAGAGTTCGCCCAGCCACAGGATCCTGTCCCAGAGTTCGCCCAGCCACAGGATCCTGTCCCAGAGTTCGCCCAGCCACAGGATCCTGTCCCAGAGTTTGCCCAGCCTCAGGATCCTGTCCCAGAGTTCGCCCAGCCTCAGGATCCTGTCCCAGAGTTCGCCCAGCCATAGGATCCTGTCCCAGAGTTCGCCCAGCCATAGGATCCTGTCCCAGAGTTCGCCCAGCCATAGGATCCTGTCCCAGAGTTCGCCCAGCCATAGGATCCTGTCCCAGAGTTCGCCCAGCCATAGGATCCTGTCCCAGAGTTCGCCCAGCCATAGGATCGTGTCCCAGAGTTTGCCCAGCCACAGGATCCTGTCCCAGAGTTCGCCCAGCCATAGGATCCTGACCCAGAGTTCGCCCAGCCACTGCATCCTATCCCAAAGTTCTCAGCCACTAGATCCTATCCCGCAGAACTAGTTTGCTTGGATGAGAACGTGTACATCTCTACAAGGATCAAAACTACTATTGAAAAGTGCTCTAGAAGATATTGGTGAACTAGGAGACAAAACAACATTATACCTAAGTTAGACACACTAAATTAAACACATTGTGATTTTAACAGGGTTAGATTACACCAGAACCACACTTATCGTCCAAAAGTTGATACGCAGACACTATCCTTCAACAGAATTCTGTCAGGTGAGTTGGACACGTTCTAACTACACCGGAAACTTGAGAGATATAAGCAGAGCCAGCATGTAACCACCGTGGTGCACGCCTACAGCTGCACCTGAAATGGCACCCGTGGCTGTGCATCCTACAATGGAGCCGACTGACAGAGGCTTGTAAACATTTGTAAAACAGTACCACTGTAGTACTCTTTAATGTACTCTTACATGGCTTTGTGAATCGACCCCAAAACACCTAAACTGGGAATTATATTGGACTATATGAGCAATATTCATAGATAATTAGTACAGTTAAAAGGGACAGTGCCTGCTTTGTGCTTTTACTAATAGGGAGTTGGACGTTTTGGGGCTGATGCAGAAAGGAATGGGAGGTAAGGAGTACTCCTGCAGTGTTACTTTCCGTACTCAAAAATGCTTTTGTGACTCAGCCCCTTGATAATGTTCTAAAGAAACGCCAGGTCAGTGGACATCTGTTTTTCAGTTACTAGCAGCAGTCCTGAATCTTATCTGTGTTCTTACACATCAGAAGATTCAGATTTTAGTCCCGCCGATTCCTCTTTCTATAATAACTCAAAGAAATCTTTTTTACAACCGTGCTCCTCTTTAGGCCAGCAAGATCGAAAACACGATTCCTTTAACCTGGGCGCCGGTCCACAAACCAGGTGTCAGAAAAATAAAAATAAATAACAACTGAGAGTTTACAAAACTTAGCAAACACTTAACGCAGTGCCACTGAATAACAGGACTGTGGATACATTTCCTTTCCGGCCTGATCAATGGAAAATAGAAACCTTTACAGTAAGCTTAGAATAAATTGCCTCCAAGCTCAGAACGAAGACCTCACCAGAGCACCCAGACTGCTTCTGTTTTCTGTGATAACACTCTGGTTTATTAATAAGGAGACAAGCTCTCTGCTCATGATGCTGGATCTTTCTGCAGCCTCTGATAACAGTGGTGTGTTGCATCTTGCTGGAGTGCCTGTATGCTATTGTAAGGGCTTCAGATAGCACGACAGGCTTGAGTTGCTCCTCTCAGGAGAATAAAACCGAGCTGGTTATATTTGCTCCCTGTGTTTGATATCTTTAGACTGGATTGTGGAGTTCCACTTCCACAGGGTTCTTCCCTGTCCCATGCATCTTAAATATTGCCACTGCCCTATTGTCAATCTTATTTATGAGTAGAAGGTATCTATCCAATCAAACAGTGATGACATTCAGGTGAAAATTATATTCTCATCCCAGACATGTGCCTGGTAACTGACTTCCAGGCTTGGAGAATCATCAAAAAGGACACTGTAATGACAGGGTGTGTCTGTGTATGCGTAGGCTGACTGGGCATGCTGTTGAATGTTGAGTGCGGATGCTGTGAGAATGTGATGACGCATGGAATGTCGGTGTCTGTGTCCTGGTTGAAGCCTGGGCCTTTATTACAGTTGGAGGGATAACGGAGTCCTAACAGGACCTGTGTAGAAACGAAGCGGAAGCGAACGTATGGGTTCAGAAGCTTTATTCTATAATAGCCCCTACACAACTGTGCGGTTCAGACTGGAGGGTCCCTCTGACAGTTGGACCCGTTGGGAGAGGCAGGGGACTCAGGGAATGGAATGTGGAATGTTGGGGGACCAATGAGGGGGCAGGGATGACAACAGGGGCTCTTGCGCAGGAGAGCAATAGAACACTTGCTGTCACGCGCCAGATGCTGGCGCGTGGCATTAACTGCAAATACAACACATTTTCCTCTCTTGAATGTTTAACAACAATGCAGTTACTCAAACGAAATCATCTAGTCGTCTACCAAACCTTCCCCTATAATCAACCCACAAATCTTTATTAGCATTATTGGGCTGACATTGACTCGACAAATCTTTAACAGCACTATTGGGCTGACATCGACTCGACTCTTTTCCCACTGAATGGCATTTGGCCAACCTGTTCATATGCCAAACTTTGCCATCACTGAGTCTGGCAGCATTGTTATAAAGTTTGCTGATGCAAAGGGGAGCGGTGAATCTGCTTTCTCCCTTCCTGACTTTTCTTTCAAGGCGAACTTTGACCAGATCTCCGATCTTGAATGAGTGATCTTTGACACCATGTCTTGTATCGTACCATTCTTTGTAACACGTTTGTGCTTTCTCGATGTTGCTCTTTATGGTTTCAGGTGACCATTCTACCTGTTTGGATGTGGGCATGCATCCTAGGTCTCTGCTCAAGGGTTGTCTACTTCTCATGAGTACGAATGGTGACTTTGAGGTACTAGCTCAAGGTGCGATTCTGTAGGCCCAAATGAGTTTGAATATTTCTTCTTCCCAATTGAGACTGCTGTTCCTGGATAATTGTATGTTTCCTTTTAGAACTCGGTTGAAACGCTCAACGAGGCCGGTTCCCTCAGGGTGATAGAGCGAGGTGGTGTGCTGAGTGATGCAATTTCTCTCCAGGAACGACCTAAAGTCATCGGAGGTGAATTGTGGTCCATTATCGGTCAGTATGTGCTTGGGTAACCCTTCACACAAGAAGAGTCTGTCTAGAAACGAAATGACTGCGGAGCCATCTACACTGTGGACGATTTTAATTACAGGCCATTTGGAGAAGTGATCGATAACCACCAGGATGTACTTGATCACCCCATCGTGGCCTTCGATGGGACCGGTTATGTCCAGGCCTATCCTCTCCCAAGGCATGCTTGGGGGGTGGGGGAGGGGGCTTGGGGGTTAACGGAGACAGGGGAATTCTAGAGGTTTTGAGGCTCTTGTCTGAGTCATTGCAACTAATGCAGTCTCTAATCATGACCTCAATCTGTTTATCAATACCGGGCCACCAATAACTGTTTCGGACTCTTTGCTTGGTTCTTGAGATACCAAGATGACCAATGTGGCATAGTCTTAATATTTTACCTTTGAGCGTGTTGGGGGGGGAACGGCCTTGCCTATTCTGTACAGCACTCCGTCTTCAACACTTAATTAATTCCTTATCTCCCAATACGTTTTGATTCCTTCATCAAGAAGTCTCTTCTCGGGCCAGGAGCCATTGATGTATTTGCACACCTTGTGTAAAGTGGGGTCTTTAAGCATGTGTTCTTTCCATTCAGCACCTGTGATACCGTCCAGGTCAGTGTTGAACAGTAATGCCACTTTCTCAACATCCATTTGCTCCTCTGTGACCTTTTCATTAGGTAAGGGAAATCTGCTTAAGAAATCAGCAACCTTGTTCCTAACCCCAGGCCAGTATTCAACAGTGTAATTGTAGTCTAACAACTTGACTGACGTTTTGCTGAGTCTGGGGGAGGCATTTTGTAAACCGGATGCTGAGAGGATTTTGATTAGCGGTTTGTGGTCTGTGCGTAAGTGGATGTTGTATCCCCAGATATAAATTCTGAAATAGTTTAGAGCCCAAGAACAGGCAAGCATTTCGCGCTCAATCACTGAATATCTTTCCTCAGCTGCAGTCAGTGATCGAGAAGCGAAGGCTACTACCCACTCATGGTTGTCCGAGTCTTTCTGTGCAAGGACAGCACCAAGCCCCTTGTTGCTGGCATCCGTGGTGACATAGGTCTGAGCTTTGGGGTCAAAACCTTTCAGAAAAGGCGCATTTCATATCCTTCTTGATGCGGTCGAAAGCCTCTTGACATAACGGGGACCACTCAAATTTGACTTTGCTTTTGAGCAATTGCCTTATGTTGTAGGTGTTTTCTGAAAAGTTGCAAATGAACTTTGAGTAGAATTCTGTTAGACCGAGAAAAGCTCTCACATCATCCTTGTTGGAGGGGGGGAAGCTTTCAGAATGGCATCGACCAATCCCTGCTTGGGTTTAATGCCCTCCTGACTGATGGTGTGACCCAGATAAACAACTTTGTTCTGAGAAAATTTACATTTATCTAATTCAACTGTCAACCCATGCATTTTCAGAATTTCAAACACCTGCTTTAAGCGTGCATCATGTTCCATTTGGTTGCTGCCCATAATCAGGATATCGTCCTGGAAGGACCTCACCCCAACAGTGCCCTCAAAGAGAGATGTCATTATTCTTTGAAAAAGTGCTGCGGCGGAGGCTAATCCAAACGGTACCCGTGTGAAACGATAGCAACCAAATGGTGTTATGAAAGTTGTATACTTTCTGCTCTCCACATGCAAAGGTACCTGATGGTACGCAGACTTTAAATCTATGATAGAAAATACATTCATATCTTTCGTAGCATTGAATATTTCGATTAAGCGCGGCAAGGGGTACTGATCAACAATAATGTTTTTATTTAGGTCTCAGATCTATGCAGAGTCTAATTTTTCCATTGGGGCGTTTAACTACTACCAAGGGAGAAACCCACTCTGCGGATTCGACCTTTTCAATTACTCCATTGGTGACCAGTCTGTTTAGTTCCGTTTGGACATCATCTCTGACAGAGACAGGTAGATGTCTGACCTTGTGTACGCAAGGGGAGGCATTGTCTTTTAACTGAATTTTGTGTTGGAAGCTGTTGAGTAGGCCCACTCTTCCTGAAAGCACTTCGGGGTAGTCTCTGATCAGGGTGCTATTGTATGAATTGACGTCCTCAATAGACATAACAGGGTCATCATTGTTGGGATTGAGAATGATCCCTAGGTCAGCCTGATCATTTCATCCAAGACGGAAGGTCCTTTTTTAGCCACAAAGAGTTTGCAGAGGGCCTACCTGTTTTTAAATTCAAACTCCAGTTCACGAGTCCCTATGAATTCTATGTTATCTCCTGTGTAGCTCTTAGCAATGACATTGGACTTTTCAAGGGAAGTACCAATTCTACTTACAAAATGCTGCTTCCAGACATTTTCATTAACAATTGTGAACGGGGAGCCAGAGTCCGCAACTATGTTCATAGGTACCCCACCCATTTTGATTTCACAGATGGGTTTCTTGACCCTAGTGGGAGCAAGCTCCAGAATGTCATATTCAATTGAGAACACACAGTTAACATTGTCTGACCCCGAATCATCAGACTCCTCCGACCTGGAGTCGTACTGGCCCTGGATGTGTCTAACCGGCTTGCTACGTCTGAAGAATTTCCTGTTGCATGCTTTTGCAAAATGCCCCGTCAGACCACAAGACATGCACTTTTGAAATCTGGCCGGGCACTTTTTGAAGTCGGCTAGGTGAAAAGAAGACCCACAGCGATAACATCTTCGTTCAGTGTCTTCATTGTATTTTTTGGTGTACACCTTTTCGTCATTTCGTTTTTTCTTGTTAAACTCGCTTTTCTTGTCACCCTCACTTGGATTTTGGCGAGTACTTTCCTTGGACCTGAATTTGCTTGCATTGGATGTGTTGACTGCTTTTACAACATTGGGCTCATCTAGAACAGCTTTGGCACACCTGCCCGTAAGGTCCGCTTTTTTAACCAAGGCGACTACCTCTTTCACTGGTGACTCACCATTCACCCATAGCTTGTCCTGGATGTTAGGGTTACTGGCGTGCATTATAATTTGGTCACGTATGAACTCTTCTTGTAACTGCCCAAATCTGCATGTTAGGGCTAAAGTACTTAAAGCGGAAACATATTCATCAATGCTCTCATTTTTACCCTGTTTTCTCCGTGAAAATTTGTAGCGGTCAACTGCAACGCATACAATCGGTGAAAAATGAGCATCTAAGTCATCCAAGGCGTGCTGAAAAACATTATCACCCTCCCTCACTTTCTTCTCAATCTGGTTGTATGTTTTTAGACCACCTGGACCAAGGCAATACAATAATACTTTCTTCTTCTTTTCAGAAGTGAAATCCTCATCTTCCACAGTTTCAATGTAATTGCAGAAATATTCCTTCCATGGCATGCATGGTTCTCCCTTGAGTGGAAGGAAAGGTTGTGGCTGAGCGAGATTCAACGAGCTTAAGGCACACATATTGCACTGGAGTGCTCCGAGTACACAGTGGAAGGTGTGGTTAGAACTGAAGAAAGTGTGCGTGTCACTGTGAAAGGAAACGCACTGTTGACTGGTGAAATGTGCGTATCCTGGTGAATTGGACGCACAAAGTGTGGATAATTGCGGAAATCAATGTAAAAGATTTAATAGATCTGAACTGGACCACTGTAACTCCCTGGTTGGTCTTGGCTGGGTAAGTGTGCAAATCACTGTACAAAAATTCTTTTGATCTGCACTTATGTGTAACAATAACACATCCAATAATGCCACAATAATGATATAATCTGCACTGGAAAGTGTGCAAATCACTGAAGCCACAGCATTAATATGTGCCAGATAGATATGCTCATCAGCGTGCCTGAAATTATCTCTCTAGGTCCCAAAACACTTGAAAATGTAAAGAGCGTGAGCGCACTCTAGTGGTAACGTGCGTGAGAGGATATTGTAAGTTTGACGATGAAATGACCAGTAATTACAGTGTGCGCATCACTGAGGCCGGGAACGCACAGATGGGTTGAGCACAATGATGACTGTGACGAGGGTGCCACAAGATGGCCGTTACGTGTGCTGCGCAGCCCAACTCAAAATGGCGCCGGACGTGTGTTTCAATGACGACATGCGATGGCTTGTCACTGTGAGGGAGGCGTCAGGGCCGGAGGAAGGCGGGAAATCAGCAGACAGGAAAGTCAGCTGCACGCTGCGGGAGGCCAACAGTAGAATTTCAGGAGGCAGACGCAGGCAGTGGCGAGTGACGTGAGGCGAGCAGCAGCAGCGCCAGAGAATGCTCACGAATAGTGGAGCGTAGGGAGGCTGTGAGGGGTGCGGCAGGTGATGCAGCTGAGGATGCCCCTGGTTCGCCAAAACCCTTCAACACACTCGCAGACAGCGCCGGTCTCACAGATGGACCCGTTGGGAGAGGCAGGGGACTCAGGGAATGGAATGTGGAATGTTGGGGGACCAATGAGGGGGCAGGGATGACAACAGGGGCTCTCGCGCAGGAGAGCAATAGAACACTTGCTGTCACGCGCCAGCATCTGGCATTAACCGCAAATACAACAACCTGCCGGCTGTAACTGTAATTTAAGGACCTTCCGTGAAATACAGATCTTACCTCATACTGGAATGGCTGAAGACCCTACCCTTCAACTACAACAGAGGAACTCTTATTTTTATTATTCCTGCAAGTATTTTTTGGGCTAGCCTCCCATTAGCTAGCAAGGTAAAATATTTTTGCTTCGTATACCATTCAGAAGCCACACTAGCCCCTCCTGGTAACAGTCATTTGAACCTGTCATCTTCAACTCTGGATGCTGAACCCGCTGTTGTCTGAAAAATGCTAGTAGTAGTAGCATCTATTACCTCCTGCTTAGACTACCGTAACACCCTCTATAGTAAACACGGGTCCCACCTGGGATGGCTATAAAAAGCCCAAATTCATCCACGAGGTCAACCCCAGCCGTAAGGAAAATAGAGCAAGTCTCCAAAACGTGCAGAGCGAAGCGTTGGCGACAGATGAATGACTGCATCACATTTAAATTTGTCGGCCTCTTCTACAAATGTCTTAATAATTTGGACATCATCATAACTAACTTCCCGACCATGCCCTTACTTTCCATGTCATAATCAGTGCAGTGAAGACAAAGCCTACTATCAGTGCCTAAATATAATTTACATGTCTCGGCTATTGAGAGTCTCTAATTGCACCTTACATCGCTATGAATACCGGACAGCAAAATAAATATATCTAAAACCACCACTTGGAATTGTGAAGTATTTCTTTATCCAAGTGTACTGAGAAATGAAGGAGGAGGCACTCATACACTCCTAACTGGTTACTAACTGAGGTATCAAAGGTTCAATACCTCGAGAATCGCTTCCTCCAAACATAGGATATAATGCAATTACGCCCAGGAGGGGATACCCTGAACCTTTCCCTGTAATTCAACCTAAATCCTTCAGTGCCTGGTCCTTCTCTTGGCAGACCCCGAGTCTGTAATTCTTGTCTAATGGATATTTTGTTTCCTATCCATTCGTCAAACTTCAGGAGAATGTTGAAGCAAAGTCTGCTTTGCAAGGTAAGTGATTTAAGACCTGTGCCAATAGATCCAGAAAGGTGGTGTTATCAGCCGGTCAGTCGTCAAGCAGAACAGACCCAAGGAAACGAATAGTTTCTTACCTGTCGGTGTAGTTTTGCAGCTTGAAGACTTTCTGGATTCACTATGCTGTGCATTATTCCGCCATCTCGTGGTTGGGTCCGGATTCGTAGTCTTTTTTTTTTTTTGTTGTTGGCCCAGGTGGGCTGCGACGCCCCCACCATTTGGTGTCCTCGGTGACGTCGTCGCGCTTCCTGCGGAAGCTCCCACCTTTGGTCGCCATCTTCGGATTCTTTTTTCTTTTCCTCTTATTGTTTTGTCGTCTATGTCTTTTTCTTTTATCCTTTTATTTTCCTTTGATCCCTCTAAACTCTGTATGTAGTCTAGTTTTACCCTTAACCTCCTAGGTTATCTTTCCTGGCGGAGGCGGGTGGGATCGCTAGTGAATCCAGAAAGTCTTCAAGCTGCAAAACTACACCGACAGGTAAGAAACTATTCGCTTTGCAGCGTGAATCTTTCTGGATTCACTATGCTGTGCATAGACTTTGTAGCGGTTTTCTGTTATTGCGGTGGTTGGGTGGAAGATGAGCATTGGTTGCTGAAAATGTGCTGTAAGACCTTCTGTCCTACTTGTGCCTCTTTGTTCATCTGGATATCCACACAGTAGTGTTTGGTGGACGTGTGCACGGAAGACCATGTTGCCGCTTGGCATATGTCTTGGATAGGTGTGTTCGCTAGGAACGCAACCGTTGCTCCTTTCTTCCTTGTTGAGTGGGCCTGGGCGGCTCCCTCTAATTCTTGTCCTGCCTGCTTGTGGCAGAGTTGTATTGCCTGCGCAATCCATCGTGTGATGGTATTTTTGGTTACTGGTCGTCCCAAGAAACTGCTTGCGAAGGAAACTAAGAGTTATTTTGTTTTCCTGCATTCCTTTGTCCTTTCTATGTAGTGCATCACTGCCCTTCTGGCGTCCAGCGTGTAGCGCCTTCTCTGTGGGAGTTGATGGTTTTTGGAAGAAACTTGGTATCTGTATTGTCTGGTTAATATGGAACTGCGACACCACCTTTGGCAGGAAGTGTGGGTCCGTTCTCATGACAATTCTGTCCTTGTGTATTTGCAAGTAGGGCTCTTGTAGTGTAAGATCCTGCAGTTCACTGACCCTTCGCAGTGACGTGATAGCCACCAAGAATGCAGTCTTTAGTGTGAGCATGTGCAGTGTAGTGTAGTCTTGTGTATGGGCTCAAACGGTGATTTCATCAACTGTGTTAGCACAGTGTTGAGGTTCCAGCTCGGGGCTGGCATCCTTTTTGGGGGGGCTATTCTTTTAGCCCCCCCCAGGAATCTTTTGCCCACCTGGGAGGTGAAGAAACTTTTCCCCGCTTCTCCCCTGGTGTAGGCGACTATGGCTAAGTGAACCCTTAGTGACGAGTAGCTCAGCCCGCTGTGTAGTAGGTGCGTTAAGTATTTTAGTACCGTTGATTCTTTTGTGACCTTTCGTTGCAGTCCCTCTTTAAGACACCATTGCGAGAACCTTTTCCACTTTGCAATGTAGCACTTCCTTGTAGTGGGTCTCCTTGCTTCTCTGAGTACTGCCATAGTGCTTGGTGGTAGCTTGAGGTGTGCGAATTCTAGGTCCTCAGGAGCCATGCTGCTAGGCTGAGGCTCTCTGGTTCTGGGTGGAGCACTTTTCCGTCTTGCATTGTCAGGAGGTCTTTCCTTCTGCTGAACCTGTGCGCTGGTTCCTGCGCCATTTCCATTATTTGTGAGAACCATGACTGTCTGGCCCACTGAGGTGCCACCAGTATGAGTGTTATGCTGCTGCTCCTGCATTTGCTGAGTACCTTGTGTAACAGTGGTATCGGGGGGAAAAGCGTATGCAAATTCGTTCGACCAACTTATCCATAGCGCATTCCCTAGGGACCCTTGGTCCGGTTGTCTGGATGCGTAATGTTGGCATTTTGCATTCTGGAGTGTTGCAAACAGGTCTATCCGTGGTGTACCCCATTTTTGGAACAGCCGCTGCACTTCCTGTTGGTTGAGCTCCCATTTGTGGGATGCCGACGTCTGCCTGCTGAGTCGGTTTGCTTCTACATTGTCTATTCCTGGAAGGTGTATTGCCAGTAGGTCTATCCTTAGAGGGATGGCCCATCTCCAAATCTCTTGTGCCAGGCTTGATAGCGGTGCTGACTGTGTTCCACCTTGTTTGTTGATGTAGAACATGGTGGTTGTGTTGTCTGTTTGTATCAGCACTCTCTGGCCGTAAAGCTGCTTCTGAAAGGCTCTTAAGGCTAGGAACACAGTTTTTAGTTCTAGGTAGTTGATGTGTCTCACTGCATCTTGTTGTGACCACAGCCCCCTGACGCGGAGTCTGTCCATGTGCGCGCCCCAGCCCTGCGGTGAGGCGTCAGTTGTGATGGTCACTGTTTGAGTTGGCTGTGTGAACGGCTTCCCCTGTAATATGTTCTCTTCCTTCCACCACGCTATTTCTTGCTGCACTGCGTGTGTGACAACCACTAGATCTTCCCAACTCCCTATTGTGACCACTGTTGCTGTATCCATTCTTGGAACGGTCTCATGTGCAGCTTGACATTTGGGACCAGGTGGATGCATGATGCCATCATCCCCATTAGTCTGCTCACCGTCCTCACTGTCAGAACTTGCCCCTTGCGGTAATGACGTGTTTCCCTCAGGAGCGCTATAGTTCTCTTCTCGCTGGGGAACACTTTGGACTGTGTGCTGTCGATCTGTGCCCCTAAGAATATCTTGATCTGCTGCGGTTCTGTTGATGATTTCTCCCAATGTATTGAGAAACCTAGTCTGGACAGTGTTTGTATGACTTGTTTGATGTGATCTTTGCAGTGCCTGTATGATCCTGCTTTCACAAGCCAGTCGTCGAGGTAGGGGTATACATGTATGCCCTTTCTCCGTAGGTGCGATGCCACTGCTGCTAGGCATTTTGTGAACACCCTTGGTGCGGACTTGAGCCCGAAGGCTAGCACTGTGAACTGGTAGTGATTCTGGCCTATCACGAATCTTAGTAGACGTTTGTGTTTGTGGTTGACGGGGATGTGCAGATATGGGTCTTTCATGTCTATGGTCGCCATGTAGTCCCCTTGTTGGATTTGGGGTATTACTTCCTGAAGTGACGCCATTTTGAATTTTTGAGTTCTTACGAACTTGTTCAGGAATCTGAGGTCCAGTATTGGCCTTAGTGTTTCGCTCTACCTTTGGCACCAGGAAATACGTTGAGTAGACTCCCTTGTTCCTTTCGTTGATTGGAACTAGTTCTATTGCTCTTTTTTTTTTAGCAGCTCCTCTGCTTCTAGACGTAGGAGGGCGAGCTTCCTTGCGGGGAGTGGGCGGTGTCTTGGTTTTCTGCCCGGGGGTGTTTTTGGAGTTCTATGCAGTATCCGTGCTGTATGATGTTCAGTATCCACTTGTCCGTGGTAATCTCTCTCCATTGTGTGAGGAAGTTTCCTATTCGGCTCCCACCGGGTTGTATGCTCGGTGGTTATTTGTTTGCTGTGTGTGTTTCTTAGTTTTTCCTTCTGTTGACTTCTCCTCTCCCTTGGTGGTGATAGGGGAGGGTTTGGTTTCTTTGCGGAGTCACTTTGAGGTGGGCTGCTGACCCCCTCTTCGGGACTGTCCCCGTCCGTACCCGCGTCCTCGAAAGGACCGTCCTCTGGGCTGATACTGCCAATTTTGCTGTTGTTGTCCCTGTTGGCTTTGGCCCTGGTTGTTCCCCTGGTATCCTTGTTGTGGAGATTGGTGGGAAGTGGCGGGCGCATTGCCCCCTCTACCATTGGGCCGCCTTGAGGGGGTTCCTCTTCTCATCCCCCTGAACTGCAGTGCTCCCATGGACCTCGCAGTTTCGTTGTCTTCTTTAAGCTGCGTCAACTTCTCGTCGACTGGGGCTCCAAACAGTTTCTGGCCGTCGAATGGCGTGTTCAGGATATTGCTTTGTACCTCCGGTTTGAAACCAGAGATCCTGAGCCATGCGTGTCTCCTTTCAGTCACCCCTATCATCATCTGCCTGCTGGAGTTCTCTGCTGCGTCCAAGGCTGATTTTAGGCAAGTGTTTGCGATAGCCTTGCCCTCTTCCACTAGGTGATTAGCCCTTTGTTGGTGTTGTTGTGGCAGGTGTGTTACGAGCTGGCTCATTTTATCCCAATGCTGGTATGCATGCCTGCTGATGAGGGCGTTGGAGTTGGCGATGCGCCAGTGTATGGCTGCGTTCTTCTCCACCTTTCGTCCTGTGAGGTCTATTCGTTTGCTCTCCTTGTCTGGAGGTGGACCTGTGTTAGTGGGCACATTGGCCCTTTTCCTGGCCGTTGCCGTGATAATGGAGTCTGCTGGCACTGACCCTTGGATGTACGCAGGGTCTTTTGAGGAGTGTTTGTACTTCTTTTTGCTCCTCGGTGTAACCGCTTTGCAGACTGCCGGTTCTTTGAAGGCCTCCCTTCTCTGGTCCAGGACGCTAGGAAGCATGGGTAGGAACTGGGACCTGGTTTGTTGAGGAAGTAGGGTTTCCAAAAGGAAACATGCCTTCGCCTTCTCCTCTTGCATTTCGATGCCATACGTTGCTGCAGCCTTTTGGACGACCACATTGTAGACTCCAATGTCGTCTGGCGGCGAAGGCCTCGAGGGATAAGAGTCTACCCCTTCTTCTGGTGATTCTGCGTCGAGGTCTTGCCAGTCTAAATCTTGTGCTTCCGAGGGCGTCGAGTCCCGGTAAGACTGGAGCTCTTCTTCGCCTTCGGAGTAGTAGTCCTCTTCGCCCTGTTCGTCGAGCGGTTCGGGGGTTCGATGTCTTCGGTGTCGCTCTCCCCGAGTGCTTCGTGTGATGGCTTCGACGAAATGGCGTATAGCTTCATTTTTTCGTCGAAGTCTTTTTTCCGTTGCAGGATGCTCGCCATCTCTGCTTCGAGCCTTCTCTTTTTTTTCCTCCATCTCGTGGGCCTTTTCGGCATCGATGGCTGAAGCGCCTCTCTTCGCGGTCTCGGACGTCGAGGATGACGCCGAGCCTTCTTTTCTCGGCGTCGAGGCTTCCTTTTCGGAGGTTACCTTCGACGCCCTTGGTTTTTCGGAGGCTTTTGCCGATTGGGGGTCCTTCCCGAAGGATCCGCTCGGCTGTTTGTCCCTGGATGCTGTTGCTTTTGTCGAGTGTTTCGGTGGCAACGCTCCCTTCGAGGACTTGGCTTCACTTCTAAGAGTGTCGCTCGGGGCCTTGGCTTCACTCTTTCGAGCGTCGCTTGGGTGCTTCGGGGTCGACGTCTCCCTTACCTCCTTTGACGTTTTCTTGTGGACCTCGACGACTGAGCAGTCCTCCGGTCCCTCTGCGATGTTGTCTTCCTCTCCACTCGAGAGGCCCAGGTCTCGGAGCGATGGAGCTGGTTCCTGGCCCTGCATGTTGTAGTTAGCCCTTCTTTGCCTCTCTCTCACCCGGAGGGTTTTCGGGTGAACGCCGAACACGCGTTGCAGTTTTCGCTGATGTGGTCGAGCGGCAAGCAGAGGTTGCAGACTGGGTGCTGGTCCTTCTGGGCGTACTTGTGGTGACAGTTTTGGCAAAACTTAAACGGTGTCTTGTCCATAACCGCGCTCAGGGGGCCCCCTGTGAGCGCATTCTCTGTAGGCGTCGAGATTTTGGTCGTGGACCTACCTCGTCGTCCTTCTCGTAGCCTCCGGTACTCATCTCCTCGTCCGGTGTCTCAGGAAACGATCCTCTGTGGTGATGATTGAATTTGAGATTCTTCGTCCAAAGTTTCTGGAACTTCTCGTCAACGATCCAGACCCCAGGGCGGAAAAAAGAATCTGAAGATGGCGACCAAAGGTGGGAGCTTCCGCAGGAAGCGCGACAACGTCACCGAGGACACCAAATGGTGGGGGCGTCACCGCCCACCTGGGCCAACAACAACAAAAAAACAACAACAAAAAAAAGAAAGAAAAGACTACGAATCCGGACCAAGCCACGAGATGGCGGAATAATGCACAGCGTAGTGAATTCAGAAAGATTCACGCTGCAAAACCAGTCTTGCACAACCTCCTGGACAAATTCTGCAGCACTTGAGGGGACACCTCTAACACAACGCATGTGGGTAGCTACAGTACACATACAACACATTTCGAGGACAGGCATGTGCCTACATAATACCAATGAACTACCTTAGCAAAGGGGGAGAATGCTCAGACACCAGGTGAGGATCTGTCTCTCACTTGTGGAACACAGGAAGGAGAGAAGTAGGATGTAATGTAGGCGTTGCTACTGGTTCGCCAGCATCATTTCTTTAAAGGTCACAAAGAAATGGGTGGAACACAGCCTGTATTTTCTCTACTCGTGCCTGGATCAACATATCATTAGTTCCTCAGGAATATAGTTTATTAGCATTTTTCTGAAAAATTAACAAAACTAAATACTTTATAAGGAATGTTCATATTTTAGTTTCCCACTTAGTGTCAGATATAACACAGATTGCAAACCCTGTGCAGTTTTAAATGGCAGGCTTTGTAAGTACAAAAAAAACAAATGGCAATGTACAAAAATCATTTGCACATCCATTCGCAAAGCAAGAAAAGGGAGGGTAAAGGGGCCCAGACACATTTTCCTTTTCTTAGGACACACAAGAATATATTTTATATATATTCACACAAAATATAGTTACTCAGCACTTTGCATGTGTATATTGATTTAGTCCATCAATAATTACTATGTGTTGAGTAGGCCTGGGCGGTAAATTCCGTTCTGCTCGCGGAATTTGGGTAATTTCGCATTCCGCGGAGAACGCGAAATTGCCAAAAATTCCGCGATCCGCAGAATTTTTTGCTTGTTTGTGCTTTCAAAATGCGTGTTCGCGAGATATTTCTCCCCGAGCACGCAAACAGCGTTCGCGAACAGGAAAAAAGCATCGCGAACGGGCGGAACAAGCAATTCCGCGTGTTCGCTAAACTTTTGCGTGCTCGCGGAGATTTTTTACCGTTTCGCGGAGCTTTGCGTAGCGCGACTACGCAAATTCCGCCCACCCCTAGTGTTGAGCACATCTGTTTGCGATGAAGAGAAGCAGTGGTCTGAAGAGTAGTGCACATTCAATTCTTTATCCATTCAACAGATAAAATTGCACTGACTGTAGATCTGGATTTCTGTGACAAAAGAAGAGATTCTCTTCCTGAATTTTGGCTCAGTCATTCCACGCGCACGCTCCCTCCTTCCCCCTCCCGTCGTGATGTTTCATGAGCAAGACTACTGGCAGGAAATAAAGCCCTTGCAACCTAACAAAACACTGTCTTTTTTTGGTCTCGCCTAGGTAGCGCTTGTGCTGTCTCTTCGAGACATTCTGTACTCAAGTATGAACTTTAAGCTCCGCCCATCTTTTCAATTGGCTCCTCTAACTGTCCTCTGTAAATGATGGCTTTTGATTTGTGAATAGGCTTAGTAGTCCCTCCTTAGTACCTCCCTCTCTTCTGTTACCTCCCATGAGGACAGCCCCTCTACATGTGTCCTTACTTTCTAGGTTACATTAACAGTTAGTGAGTACTATTTAGTTAATTAATGCCTTGCTGAAGCAGGCACAACATGCTGCATGGGCGGCCACCACATTTGTTTTCCATTTATTTACTTTTGTAGCAATCTGAAGCTAAAGCGCAGCGTGCCGCGATTGCTACAAAAGTAAATAGAAAAAAAAAAAAAGGTGGACGACCACCGCAATTCTTTTCTATTTATTTACTTTTGTACCAATTGCTGCACGCTGCGCTTCAGCTTGAAACATCTGGAGCTAACGCACGGAGTTAGGTATACGGCTTTCTACAGTCTTATCTTGCGCTCGCACAGTGTTACATCTTCCTCTGTCCTGCATGCCTGAATTTCAGTGGGTGCATCATGGATTTGAGCAAGACAACAGCCGCAGCAGCAGGCTAAGCTCTACCGTGCTTCCTTTGTGTGTTTCATCCGCTTTGGAGCAAATCTCACACTCTCTTCCACTATGAATGAAATAACGCATCAGCCACCCTGTTGTCTAATCCTACAATGTGTCTCACTTGGAATAATATGCTTCATCCCAGAACCATCAGAACCAATTTTCCTAAAAGCTGCAATTCATATTCACCTTTGGTCACCGTTCTGAACATTACATCTGCTACTGCCTCACCATCACTCACAAACGTCACTTTTTTTATTTTGCAGCTCGCTCCCCCAACACCTCAACACAAGTAACACCAGAATAAATTCCAGAAAGGTAATGCCTTGTGTTCTCCTCCGGGCATAGGCCATATATGTACACCAATGCCCTTTCCAGTACACCCCGATGTCCTCCAAGCCTGCTGCATCTGAGAAAATCTCTACAGTCCATTTTGTAACCAAAGGGTCACATCATAGCTCTCTAAAAACTTTGTTCACATAACTAAGTCTTGTTTCGCTCTTATGGTTACTCGCACTGCAATGTGGCTTCGTCTCCCCTTTCAATACAAATGCTAGCTCCTGCAAGAAGCCTAGCCTGGGTCGACCACTTTGCATGCAAAGTTTAAGTGTCCTAACAACTGCTCTAGCAGTCTCAGTTAACATCTCCTTTTACCCTACTCCGTCACTAGCAAATCTTTGAGCGTCTGCAGCTAGTCCAGTGATAGTCTGGACACCCTTTCAACTCAATCTAGCTCTATTCTGAGGGACATTACATGCATTCTCGGTCCCTCTGATTTTTCTGTAGCAAAAGGGATGCCTAACTTGTCCACCACCACATCCAGCATTCTGAGCAATCTCCCACACTCGCCTGTCACTCCCACTCTCCTTACTATCAGAAAATAGCCCAAATACTGCATCCGCGACAAAGCCCTGGACTGGACCACCTCCTTCCTCACCGGCAGAACCCAGAGTGTCCACCTCCCCCCATTCCGTTCTAAAGACACCAAGATCATCTGCGGCGTACCCCAAGGATCGTCCCACAGCCCGACACTCTTCAACGTCTACATGGCACCGCTCGCCAACATCGTCCGATCGCACGACCTCAACATCATCTCATACGCCGACGACACCCAGCTGATCCTCTCCCTCACCAAGGCCCCCACCACCGCCAAATCCAACCTCCACGAAGGAATGAAGGCCATCGCCGAATGGATGATGAACAGCCGCCTGAAACTGAACTCGGACAAGACTGAGGTCCTCATCATCGGATCCACCCCCTCCGCCTGGGACGACTCATGGTGGCCAGCCGCACTGGGAGCTGCACCGACGCCCACTGACCACGCACGCAACCTGGGGGTCATCCTGGACTCAGCATTGACAATGACCCAGCAAGTAAACGCCATCTCCTCCTCCTGCTTCAACACCCTCCGCATGCTCCGCAAGATCTACAGATGGATCCCCACCGGAATCAGAAGGACGGTCACCCAGACCCTCGTCAGCAGCAGGCTGGACTACGGCAACGCTCTCTACGCAGGAACCTCAGCCAAACTCCAGAAATGACTACAACGCATACAGAACGCCTCTGCACGCCTCGTCCTCGACATCCCCCGCCACAGCCACATCACAGCCCACCTGAAAGACCTGCATTGGCTCCCCGTCAACAAGAGGATCACCTTCAAGCTCCTCACCCACGCTCACAAAGCACTCCACAACACCGGACCAGCGTACCTCAACGAACGACTCACCTTCTACACCTCGAACCACCAGCCTCGCTCCGTTGACCTCGCCCTCCGCATCCGACGAGCGACCGCCGGCGGCAGATCATTCTCCCACCTCGCCGCAAAAACCTGGAACACCCTCCCCATCCGCCTGCGACAGACCCAGGACCTGCTGGCCTTGAGGAGACTCCTCAAGACCTGGCTGTTCGAGCAGTAGGAGCACCCCACCCCCCACCCCAGCGCATTGAGACCCTCACGGGTGAGTAGTGCGCTCTACAAATGTACTGATTGATTGATTGATCACCTTGTCCAGTTTTGCTACTTGTCTCACAACCCATTCCATGAATGAGCTCAATTTCTCAAATAAGAGAACGGCACTGTGTGCCCTATTGGCGCTGGCTTGTCTAATGTCCTTAAATTTCTGACCCCTTGTAAATGAAAATAGTAGGGGTGGAATGACAAACTGGAATGTCGACTTCATGTCCACCTTTCCCATCTCAGCTCGTTTTCCGCACTTCTGTACTAGCTCTGTGGACAGATCATTGCTGGTGAACTTCACTGAGCACTCTGTCTGATCAATATGATACTTTATTGATATGTCCTTTGGCCTTCTTTGGTACCACTCCCAATTATATCATCAGCCCCTAAATGTGGGTTCCCTTGAAAGGGACTGCCATCCTGCCACGTCCTGTTTCCTTGCCCAATTTTGCTTACACCACATTGGGGTCGTTCCTGCAAGAGTGTTTGCCCATGTCCCTACCTGTGGTCCACTATACGGGACCCTGAATCATTGCCTGAAATCTTCCTATAACAATCTGGCAGCCTCACTTTTACAGCCAAGGGTGCATGGCTTCTGGTTTAACCAGTGTGGCTGCTTTCCCCACCAGACCTCTGTTTCCGACCCTGCCCCTTCGTCCTTTACCTTGATCCTGGCCTCTTGAGCACTGCACCAGTGGTTGCCTCGCTCTGCATCAACAGTCATACCTGAATTTACATGGGCACCTGTGTTGAAGTTCCAGCATGACTCAGTGTGGCTTTGTTTTACTGCGCCATAGCAACACCTCTCACACCTTCTACGCCATCTTGTCTCAATGTCTCCTCAACGTTCCATTCCTTTGCTCTTTTCCTTTTTGCTTGCGTTATGATGTCCTAATATTCTCCTGCCGCTGAACTGCTCCTGTTTGATGTCTAGCAGAGTTGCTGATTTCATCGGGGCGCCCACCCACAGCAGTCTGTCCCTTAGAACAGGGGTCCCGGATAGGGACCGCCCTCGTAGAGGTTCACACCTTTACTGAGCGCCTCTCCTTTTTCCCTCATCCCCTATGAGCTGCAGCCGGACCTGGGGCGCTTGTGTGCGCCCTGCAGCTCCATCACATCTCTGGTCAGCTTGCCCATGTTACCCTGCTGCGGGGCTAAACCCCCAGGCCTGCTCCTCTTGGGAGTATGATAGTACTACCTCTGCAAGTCTTTCTTGCGGTGGAAGCCTCTGCCCAATGCCCCCTCTCTGCAGATCTAGAGGCCTCCGACACTTGGGGGGCCTTTTTCCAGTGCCATGGTTCCCTCCTGTCCCACTTCAGAGGGTCCCCCGCACAGGATGAGCACCCCCCCCAAGACCGTCTCACCTGTACACCTGCCCCTCCTTCTGGTTACCGCGAGTCTGTCTCTTTGGATCCGAGACTAACCCGTATCCCCGTCATCCTGTGCGGGCTACTGCTGCCGTCTGTATTACCCTCCATTGCACTCGTCCTCACTCCTTTTTGCTCCTCCTTTGCCCTTCTGGTCTTAGGAAAAATGTATCCCATGTGCCCAGAGAGCGTCGATGCGATACAAGGGCCACCACTGCTGCAGTTTCCGCTTCCTAAACCTCCGGGCTACGAGGGCGGTTCCTGCCCCTTCTCCCAGGGTCCACGGCCCACGCGTCTTCTCTTCCAATGCAGTTCCATTAATTCACAGCTTGGCGGCAGTGTATCCTAGAGGTGGTACGGCCAGATACTAGAGCCAGCGGATGGTCACCTTCACCCATCAGCAGAAGCCCCTTTACAAGGACCTTCGCTCACCATTAAGTGGTTTCGGGGAGCATTCCCTGCTTTATTGTCCTGATGAAGTCCCGGCTCCCCAGTAAATATACACAGTTCAAAACTTCCCCATGGAAATAAATGATGAGCTTGATAGATACGGACTGTTGAGGGGCAGAATAAGGAGTCCACAGTCTGTCCCACTGATTGTGTGCTTGACAGTTTATAAGCCCCTATTTGTATAATATATAGGATCCAGCCCATTTGTTTTGTTGTGATTTCACTTTCATGAGCACTGCGCCGTTGTTCGCTCAGCAGATCACCCATATGTGGTGCGCTTTTAACATACATTTCTTAAATACAGTTTGTTTTGTATTAAGTGGCGTGTCCTTGGTTAATAGAGAACCTGCAAGGGAGATTCACTGAACCCCTTACTAATAAGACAAAACGTTAAGGCACACGCCCGACAGATTCACCTTATGTTTGGATACTTTCTATAGCACCAGCATCAACACCCAGGGTGCCCACTTCCAATGGTTTAAAGTTTCCACATCATCACTATCCGAACCGTAGGTTAAGAGATGAAATAAGGCAATATTTTAGGCACAATCTATGTACATTTGTAAGGAATTGGAAAGTTTCAAGGGGGAGAATGCTCCTACTGCTGGGATCGGTCTGCAAACAGCAGTTAAGGGGGATCGAACTGTGACAATGAAAACGTATCCTCTCATCCTTCTAAGGTAGACAAAGTGAGTGCCAGATAATTACTCACTATAACTGCATTTATAATGGACAGTGTTTAAATGTTGGAGGTTAGGCTGTTTTTTTTTAGTTAAGTCAGGAAAAAGGCGCTCAGGCTATTGCGTGTACTAACTATAGACCTGTATTGGTGCGGTGCTACCAGGTCAGGGGAGTAACCCGATAACCCCTGGGGAATGTGTGAATCGCAGGATCCACAATGTAAAGTAAGCGCAGTCCTGGGCACACGCGGTGAGGGTATTTGCAATATAACATTCAGTATCGATGTGTTATATAAATGCAGTGGTCGACATCAGTATTAGTTCAAAAAAGTTTCTTTATATTTCAACGACTATGTTGAACACAATAAACCAGCCGACACGTGTTTCGTCACTGGGAGAGGTCCCGTGACTCATCAGGGCTAAACAGCGATAGCGTCTGGAGATGTGCTGGACCCCAGATACCGGTGATACTTCCAACCCGGTAGGGGGCGAGCGGGAGACGGGAGCAACTGGGCAGACAGGCGCTGGATATTGCGCCACGCTGGAATAGAGGGTAGGAAGTAGGGGACCGCGGGCTGTGGGTAAGCTGGCGGCGTATATGAAGCTAAGGCTGGGGCGGGTTCGCCACGGCGCTTGGAAGGTGGATGGAACCTGGTGCGACAGGAGGAGGCTGTCCAGTGTCCGGCGAAGTTGCAGGTAGCAAGGAGCCGAGCAGGCGGCAGGCGGGGTGCGAAAAGTAGACCGGGTACTGGAAAATTAGGGTGATGTCGGGTTGTACGCTTGCAGGATAATGCAGACGCCTGGGGTCCGGATCGATGAGTGCTGAGGGAACACTAGAGCTGTGTGGAAAGGAATGGTGTTTAAATGTTACAAGACGATGCAGAGGACACAACGGCCTATTAGAACCAGGGCCTCATTTACAGGCCGTGTGTAGAACGAGAGCAAAAACAGACTATTACACATTATATTTGGACTGGGTGGGGGTACTAGTTGCATTTTTGCACCAATTTAGATATCGGGGAATATAAGGGGAATGACACAGGCAAATACTACATGCCCATGATTTGTGAATGTGATTGCTACGTTTTTTTCTATTTTCCGTTCGTCTTTGCCACCATATGACAGATGTTGCAAATCCATTCAGAGCAGTGCTCATATGCGCTACGACAGGGTGGCTGTTCCTGTTCGGGGTCTAAATGTTAATATACATCCGCTGTGCGTCAGGCAGGCATCACACCCTCACACTGCAGCCCAGGGGGGCTCCGTCCAACTTAACTTCATACTCAAAGGGATGGGAAGAGTCTGCGCGTCACTTATTCCAGGAGAGGCGGGTGGGGGGCCGTGGGGGAGGAGAGAGAAAGAAAGAACAGATGGAGAGAAAGGGTAAAAGACGAAAGAACGAGTGAGTGCGTGAGTGCGTCTCCCTCGAGCCCAGGGGAGTTTACTTCAAAAGCAACGCATCGCCTGCACGTTTTCAGCACCCCCCCCAGTCCCACATACAGAGCACAGCTGAGAAGAAACACCCTTCGAGGAGAAGTGCGCACGTTGAAACACGTCGCTCATGCCAAGGGCTGCAAGGAATCGCGTCACCATGGCTGCTCTTGTGCAGGAATGTCAGCAGAACTGGTGTGTGCGACCTTTCCAGCTTTATTAAAACTTTTTTTTTTAAAAGGTGCTCCCGCAGGAGAATCGTCTCAGCCTATTCCCCTTTCTCTTCCCTGCACTAAATGCCGTCAGAGGCTAGACTATAGGAGCTCCTGCGTCCTTGGGAGGAAGAGGGGGGTCAGCTAAGTGAGCAGGTCCTTCATCACTGGATCTGGGGGGTTCAGAGCCAAGACAGGTGGGGAGATAATCCACCAGAGCTCAGGCACCAAGTTCACAGCAGTCGAAAACCGCATCCAGCAAGGGGAGTCTTCAACAGTTAGCCAACCCCTGTGGCAAAGCCAAGAGGCCTTGCCCTCCCGCAAGGAATGTGACAGCGGGCGTGCAGAGGTGTCCGGGCTTCCATCGCCAAGGCCCCCGATGGCGAGAGCCTCCAAGACACACAAGGGAGGGGTGTGGATCTAGCACCATCCTCATTGCTTCTCATCCACCATCTCCTTTATCATCTCATAAAAGGATCCGTCTGGGATTTGGTGTTCTCGTAATCTGCATCCCACTTCTTGCAACTAGAAAACAACGAAAACTAACAATAAAAATGGCTGATTTTACCTTTATTTTAGTTTTAGTCAAAGGGGATGCCTGTTGCTTCTAAGTTTGCCTACTCTGGTATGGCATGACAAATTCAGCTCCATAGGCTCATCCCAGTGAGTCTAGGCGGAATCATTAGCTGCAAAAGCCTTCTTTTTTCACGACATAGCACCCCCTGACGTACCACTGCTTGACAGGGCTTCACAACATTCGATTGTGGCTTAGGCACCTCATTGGTGTAAGTACCTGTCTGCCCTTCAGCAACATAGACCACGTTGGCTCTCTTGGTGAGTGACAGAGTTACACACTACATGTACTATTCTACTGCAGCAGAGACCAGGATCGCCTCCTACCACAGCTTTCATGCTCTTGCGGACCTTGGCCAGGTGTTGTCAGATAGTTGGGAGGGGATGGCTTATTGATGTCCACCCTTATTCCCTCAATAATGGATTGTTTCAGTGTCAAGAGAACCTGGACAGCAAAAATCCCACAGAGAGGAGCATGTAGGCCTTGCTGAAGCAGAAGCCACTGGTCCAGGTACCTCAATACAATGAAAGCAATACTCTTTCCCATCCATTCCTCCGTCTCTGGTGGCAGGCAGAGGGAGACAAATTGAGACAGCCATGCTCCCTTCCAGGGGCTCACTCATCTGTGAGTATGTGATACCGCAGGATCCAGGGCTTTTGGGCGTCCTGGGTAGCCTCGGTTCTCTGACCAAGGATTATCTGCAACATCTCTCTTACCATCTTCACAGGAGCTGTGCTCGCTTCTCTAAGGGGCAGGTGGGTGTCAATCCTATTTCTAGTCTATTGAGCTTTAGGGCTTCCTTCTGTAGTCCTTGTGCATTTGCTGATTAATGAAGTATCCCCCTTCCTCCTTCTCCTCGGCTGGGCACAAGTTCCATTTGTTCTGACTCAAAGAGACTGGGCTTGTCGGTCTGTGCAGCTACAAGGGGCTCTGGAACAGGGGATGTCCAGAGAGGTGCCCCACATGGAAAAGAGTGGAACTGCACATACACTGCCTTTACTGAGATTGTGAATTCGAAGCTTTCTTGCACAGCTTTTGCGTTGGACACCATAAATCCGGCATTTTTTTTCCTTGTGGGATCTCGGAGCTCCCATTTGAGTCACTAGGGACCACACAGAGGGGTGTCTTCGGTAAACAGCTACTCTAGTGTTTTTTTATTCCTAGATCACTGGCCCCTAGCCCATGCATGGGAGCTTCCGCAGGGACCTAGATACAGTAGTCATTTTTGTTGCAAGTCTGAAGTACTTGTTTTCTCTGTTTACTCAGGCAGCACTTCATCCGTGCTTGGGTTACGGTCACACGCTTGTCTGTACCCGTCTTCTCCCTTTCTCATTCGCTGAGGTCAGCCGGCTCTGGCGCCTTCAGTGCTGCATAAGTCTCTTATATTATTTGATGTGGGTCTCATCCCTACAGTCTGACAGTTTATTGCCCCCATGTGGGATGTGGACAAGGCAGGGTCAGCAGACATTTTGTGTGCCCGCCAGCCTTGGCTCACTCTCTCTACTATTGCCCAGGCATCCTTTGTGGCTGGCAGCCCACTGACGCAACAGGGTCCATGGCCTTTCAGGGGGGATGCGGATGTACGTACTTCTCATACAGCATACATACTAAGTAATGAGTAAAAGGGTATAATGCCCAGTTGACTACTAGTAATCCGCGTTGCTATTAGTGTACGTTTCCTGCTAACAGTCCTTATGACCCTCAAACACTGTGCTATGTACGGCCTTCTCTGCTGGGTATGGCAGGCGGATGCTGGAAACAAAATCCCCTTTATTTCCAATCTTTATCAAATGGTTTGTTTTAGTTTTAAAATGTCATGCAAGTTACTCTGAACAAAATGTAAACATCCTGTTGCATGTTGTCCAGCTTAAAAATAACACAGAGGTCTAGTTGCAGGTATTTAGAAGAACACAACAGCGGTCTGAATTTAAAGGAAAAAGCTTGCCAACCTGTCTCGACCCAGGTGTCCGACTCTGGCTCAGCCTCGGATCCTTTTGGGCCCTCGAGCAAAAAAGGAGCCAAGCTGTAAGCGCAACCAGTCCAAAGCACACTCCTCATCTGATCCTTTCCACGACTATGCTCCGCAGATGCTGTTGCTGCTTCCAGTCCTTCCCTTTCTGTGCACCTATTCCGGACTTCTCCGGCATATAGTGTGAGGGAGGGGAAAGAAATTGGAGAGGAACAGACAGGGTATGTGAGAGGAACAGACATTGGGCAGAGGAAGATGGTCCGAGGTTAGAAAGAGAGAAAGCATACAGGTGGCAGCCAAGTGAGGGACATGGGAGAAAGACATGGGGAGAATTTGGCATATGGAGCAGTAAGAAACGAGGGAAAAGCAGGGGGAGGAAGCCATGGAGGAGGGGCGGGACTGTGACAGGCTAATGTGAAAGTCAGGTGGGGCTGGGGAAGAGTCAGTAGTGTGTTGTGCCCGACTGTGACTGCCTTCTCTACCTGCCAATTAGGGGCACGCGCCTGTCATAGGATGTACATATCTAACTAGGGGCCAGGCTGCCTCCGTCTTCCCCCTTGTGCCCGCCTCCTAGGCCCCGGGGCCCCACTTCAGCCCCCTCAGCAGGTCATGAACATGCTTTATTTGCTCGTCTCGTGTTTTAGCTCTTACAGCCAAGGCTCGGCTCGTCCTATAAATGCTCTGGCTTTCCCACCTGTACATCTGGATCGTACAAGCTGCGGGTGAGTTGTAGTGTTTACAAACATGCACTCCTGGCGTTCACTGCACAAAGATATGAAAGTGTCTGCCCCTAGCTGTTTTTTACTCGAGAAACTGCCTCACCGTATTCTTTCCATCTTCTCTGTGGGTCCAGGCAGCCCTGCAGGGACGAATAAATAGATGTGCAATGCGGGGGGCGGCCCATTACAAACACAGAAACCCGGCTGCTCCCGATACTATAAACAGAGACACGTACACAGGCCCCGTGTCTCTAAACAACCGCGAGTGTGTGTGTAGACCCGCTTCAGACTCTTGCTGGCCGTTTCCAAACTTCCTCCTGCGCGATCGCGACCTGAACCAAAACACAGCTCTCCAGGAAGTGACGGGCTCCTGGAAAACATATCGTGCCCCCACAGACAGGTCAATCAGGAAAGGAAGGAAAAGGAAGAGAGGCGTGGGCTGTGGGAAGCTGGGAATCTCTTTAAATCGGCTCTTGTTTTTCATCGGACATATTCTGTTTTTTTAATTATCTACTTCTACAGACTGCCGTCTTGCAGGTGCTCGGCGCGGCGCTCGTGAAAATAACCACTTAACCTGCTGCCGAAGACTGGTTTCTACTGTGTGCCCTCCCCTGCCAAGGAGCAGGCGAGGTGCAGGGTGACACGATGTCACCCAAGCCAGGGCAAACACGATGTGAGGTAAGGAACGCGATGAGGACTCAAGTGCACCGGCGGGATATTCCTCGAGTGACCCTGTCCTGCCCCTCCCCCTCCCACACCCCTTCCTCAGGGGGCGCCTCTAGAGCACACATGAAGGGTGCAGAAGCTCCTGTGAGCGATCAGGTTTGTTTACACTGTGCATAGGAAGGTGGAGCTACAGTGCCAAAAGATTTTTCGAAATACAGCTTTAACACACGTTTTACCGCCAGTGATGCTAATAAGGAATGTTAACGAAGCGAAGCTGGCAACGAAGTTAACCACGCCAGGGGGCGGCGACAGGTAGTGCAGGGCAGGGCCCCGTGAGACAGGGTTTTGACAAGTCGCTTCTTGGGAAGCCATGAAGGTCATGTGACCACCGAGAAGGGGCGGTACTTTCAGTCTGGCACTAAAGGAAACGCCACCCCTACCCTTAACAACAATACACAAAGGGTATATTCAAAAGAACGTGTGATAACTACCGCAAGAGTAGCGTAACGCAACTTTCAATATCGCAGCCTATCTCGGGAAAATAACCCTGTGTCAACGTGGAATTCACAACAAGGCGGTACCATGCGATAGTCACCAGATAACGCGTCAAATGTCAGCGTGAAAATCAACGCCACACCGAAAAAATGCGAAACGCGAACGCGAGAAATCATGCGATGAGGCCAATCGCGGTAAAAAAAAGCTGCAAAAAGCAGCCACAGGCCCGCAAATCCCACGCGTCTGGCGGGAAATTGCACCATAAAAACCACAGAAACAACACACCAGAAACAAGCTAAAGCACGTAGCAACATGGATGCACCCTGACCCAGCGCAGAGGTCAACGCAAACCCCACAACCCCCACAGACCACCAGCAAGGAACAACTGGGTCGGGGAAGTCCAAGGAGAAAAGGGAGAGGAAGACGGGGTGCAGACCGCAGGAAAACCAGACCAGCGTCACGGAGGTGACAGAACACTACCAGCAACTGACCCACAAGCAGACCACCTGGAATGCAGTCGTAGTGCTGAGGAGGCCAAGAGGCTCCGCCAGGATGTGACAACCTAAACCAGGCACAAACCCGCTGCCAACAGGAAGGCAGCAATGGCGACAGGAGGTGGCAGTCCAGCGCCACAGGAGGAGCTGGAGGAAACCCAGGCCACAGTCATCAGTGTGGATACGGTGCAAGGAGTAGAGAGTACGGACACACTTCGACAGGACCTGACAACAACAACAGGGTGAGGATCCAAGAGGGACTGGGGGGACGGTGGGTAATGGGCACAATGGCACACATGCAAAATGAGGTGTAGCACACTGCACACCCACAATTACCCAGGGACATGTCCCCCATCCCCGTGGCACACTGCAGCACACACACATAGCAATCACAGCACATACCATGACAATGTGGCACAAAGTGCAACACCCACACTGCAGAACAGGGGACACAACTGGGTCCGCCCAGGCGCAGAAACAGAACAATCACATTGGACAGAGCAGGGAACTGTGAGATGCATATCTACGGCTACAACCCCACATCAGCCATGTAGGCCAAATGTACACTGTCCCAACTCAAATAGCCACCACCGCCCAAACAGTCACAATGTACATTGTCACACAGTCTGCATGTCGACAAGAACAAGGCGCCAACACAATGCCAACATGCACCTCCCCTTCACAATGTAGAGGGACAAACAACACCTCCAGCAGGTCAGAACAGACAACCCATCAGTGATGCCGGAGACGAACACCACACCTTCGACACCGACGCCCTACAACAGCCCATGGGCATCCCACACAACCCACCACCAGGACCAGGGCAGACAAGCTACTCAGAGGAGAACCCAGCCCCTGCAACAGACCACACAGCATGAAGCACCCGCAATCACGGCTGGCTCACAAAACTTCACCCACCCACACATGGCACCCCAATGCCAGGTGTCAGACCGCCAAAAGGAGGTGGCCCAACAGGTGCGGGTGTTGCCCAACCCATGGAATGAGAACTAGAACACATACGTGGGTGTCCAATACCCTTCAGGGACCACCACACCCCACAAAGGAGACCCACACTGCCATAGAGACACATGCAGATGCACATACCCAGTACAAAACCACGCCCAGGGGCACGCACATATCAGTCACACACCCACGTTGGCTCAGTGTACGACGGCACAGTCCACTCCCCTTACGAATTGAGTGGGTGACGACAAAGCTACATGTCCAGGTTCTAGCCCGCTGCGACATGTCTGCGTCCGCTGTACACAGCACAATGTAATGTCGTAGGGCCCAGGGCCCCCATGCGTACAAGACCACAGGGACACATGCACATATCATGTTGAACTGGCTACGGGCACGTGCGCCCGGCCCCTTTATTGGCAGGGCCACATGTACAGTGATGCCTGTGCTGGATGTGTGTGGGGTGAGTATAAGCCAGCCCGCACGGAGTGCTTGGTGCTAGCAACAACCTGAACAGTGGACACCAGTTAATGAAACAGAAAACACCAGCATAACAAGAGTCAACTGCAGAGCAACATGGAGGGATCCGGAGTAAGGACAGAGGTCACCCAATATTCAGTCAGGAGGTTCCGTGAGTTGCAGTGCACTGAGGTAGGGGCACTAGAGAAGAGCGCGCTCATGTGACGAAATTGCTAGGATTGTGTCCCTTCCGGTTAGTCCTGATGCACATGCAGTGGGGTGCGTTACACCTGCATCAACTTCCTCATCAACGTCCCAGGTCCCCCACACTGCCTGAGGTGACAGTTGCGTCCGCAGTCCACAGCGCAATACCCAGTAATAGATCCGGGTGTGTAGCTTGACTACCACCACCAGTATGCATTCCTGCCTAGGGGCTGTTGCCTCCTGCCCTCCCATTGTCCGCACACTTGACACATCCTCCTCATCATAGTCCCAGATCTTCCCCACTGCATGGGGAGACATTGCTGCGCAACCTCACAACAGCACAAAACTCAATCAGTAACGGACAATGGCTTGCGGTGCACTGAGTCACTGGCACCTGGAGTGCTGAGCAGGGTAGCAGGCCGATGATGGCATCCACGACAGGTCTGAGCAACTCTGTAGGTCTATCAGGACCACCCTTTCGACTCTGGCAGATGGCGGTTGGAGGTGGTCCTTGCGGTGGTGGCGTGGGCCTCCTGCGGTGATGATGACGTCCGGGCCGGTCAAGACTCGATGCCATGTGTGGGCCCTGGTGGTCCGCAGTTGGGGCCGGAGGAGGCGGACAGCACAGGGCCAGACACATGGCGTTGATGACCCCAAGTCCATCGCTACAGAGGCCATTCAATGTCTCAGAAGAAGGGGTCCCAGGCCTGAGCAGCACAGAGTTAGTGGCCCCGGATGCACTGCGGCCGGCACAGGCACCCAGCCACGGGACGGTGACTTGCGGTGCAGTCAGATGGGCCATGCGACCTGAGCGGGTCCCCATCAATGTCCGAGGTGTATGTTGCGGAGGATAGTGGAAGGTGTCCTCCAGGGCATGATGCAGAAGGTCTGATGTTATCTGGAAGCAGCAAATGGAGGAGTGGACAGCGCAACCCTCGTTTGCACCAACAATTCGGGATCAGCTACATGAGGATGAAAACTAGCCCCTAGTCCATAGACTCAAACGCCACCAATGTATGACCAGTGAGTGTCCATGAATGTCGGGGAACAAACTTAGTGGCACAGGTGCTGTGAGGGGATGCAGTCTGCGATGATGCCGGTACACATATGTGAACTCCAAGAATGCCAAATCAAGGCTCTGTGACCTACTGGACCGCAGTGTAGGCCGGAGGCAGCGGTCAGCAGTGGCCCACAGCCACGGGTCGTTGGCTCGCGAGGCACAGAGTTAGTGACACAGTGGCAGTTGTCGGTAGTGTTCAATCACCTCCGTGACGCTGATCCTGTTCCATCCGGACTGCAACGTGTCATCCTCTTACGCCCTCCGTGCGTGCGAAGAAATGTATTCTGCCTTTTGAATTACCGATGTTCAGTTCCAAATCTGTGATCCCACTCGTGCGCAGCGTAGGCCAAGGGCAGTGGTCCGCGTAGTTGTGGTTGTGATGCCATGCACAGACTTGTTGCCACCACATCGGAGGGTGTATAGTGAATTGTTCTCTGCCTTAAATAATGTTCACTGCCATGGTGAAATCAAGACTCAGTTCCAAATGTGTGACCTACCTGACCGTGGTGTAGGCCTGAGGCAGCGGTCAGCACGGCCCATTCACCGAGTGTCGCCGGCATAGGTTGGATGGCCCCACCGGCCTGCGTAGTTCAGGTTCAGTACTTTTGAAGTTAAATCCCTAGGCAATGAAAAAGGTCAAACTCTAATCACTGACTCAAGCAAAACCAAACATAATATAAAATACTCAGTGTCACTAGCGAATATGTTAAAATCTCATCATTTTATTCTTATCTTTTATTTAAAAGCATTGATAGAAGTGCATATGACATATACATACGAAACATAATAAACATATATATCACAAATAAACATCTAAATTACCAATCGACAATATACACAAAACATCACAATTAAATGAATAATTAATAATGACAAAGGACCAAAAACAATGAAAAAACAAAGACGGTGGCTATGCGATGGTTCTTCGACGCGCGTTTCGGCGCAAACTGCGCCTTCATCAGGAGAGCCACAAACAAATTCTTGGTTGGAAAGTAGTGGGATAACCTTTAACTGATGTCAGGTTACGGACGTTTCAGCTCAAATCTGCGATATGAACTTCATGTAAAGAGGAGAGACTGCTCAATTGAGATGAACGTTTAAAATACGAGGAATAGGCAAACATCAATCTTTGCGTAATAAAGTCCAGGGATAGGCGTACCCAGTACTGAGAAACAATATTTCCACAGCACAACATGCGGCGTTCGAATGAAAGCGCCGAGGAAGGATTGTAGATTATCGAAAAGAGGAAGTGATGGATGGTGAAGAATTCGAAATGATGAATCCTTACTGGCTGTGGTACAATGATTAATGTACCTTACAGGTAGTCGACGCGATGATGGCAGTCAGAGATGTATTTCACTCGGAACGCTTTCATTCGAACGCCGCATGTTGTGCTGTGGAAATATTGTTTCTCAGTACTGGGTACGCCTATCCCTGGACTTTATTACGCAAAGATTGATGTTTGCCTATTCCTCGTATTTTAAACGTTCATCTCAATTGAGCAGTCTCTCCTCTTTTCATGAAGTTCATATCGCAGATTTGAGCTGAAACGTCGGTAACCTGACATCAGTTAAAGGTTATCCCACTACTTTCCAACCAAGAATTTGTTTGTGGCTCTCCTGATGAAGGCGCAGTTTGCGCCGAAACGCGCGAAGAACCATCGCATAGCCACCGTCTTTGTTTTTTCATTGTTTTTGGTCCTTTGTCATTATTAATTATTCATTTAATTGTGATGTTTTGTGTATATTGTCGATTGGTAATTTAGATGTTGTTTATTTGTGATATATATGTTTATTATGTTTCGTATTTATATGTCATATGCACTTCTATCAATGCTTTTAAATAAAAGATAAGAATAAAATGATGAGATTTTAACATATTCGCTAGTGACACTGAGTATTTTATATTATGTTTGGTTTTGCTTGAGTCAGTGATTAGAGTTTGACCTTTTTCATTGCCTAGGGATTTAACTTCAAAAGTATTATTGCCCTGTCCTAGGAATTGGAAGTACCTACAGGGGGTCCTTATTATTTACATAGTTCAGGTTCAGTGGCACCACGTGTTAAGGTCACCTCCGTGTATGTGACCCGGCATTCGTCCGGACTGAGCCGCATCTTTCTCTTACACCTCTCTGTGCGACCACTGGTGTGGACTCCGCCATTCGTGCTTTGCAACTAGGTGCTGGATGTGTGACCTACTGGTCAGCAGGGTAGTCCTGGTCCCTCATCCACGTGTAGCCGGCTGGCGTTGAACAGGGTAAGTGGCACCACGTGTAGCCGGCTGACGGTGAACAGGGTTAGTGGCACCACGTGTAGCCGGCTGACGGTGAACAGGGTTAGTGGCACCACGTGTCGCAAGATGCCCATATGGAACTATGCCTCACTGATCGGGGGGGGGGGCTGGTGCTGTGGCCGCTGGCCCGGATTTGGGGTCACTGCCATTCATGACTCAGGACACAGTTTCACATATGGGACCTACTGGTCCGAGGAGTAGGCCGGGGACGTCAGCAGAGTACGTCAACGAAAAAGGAATAAAGCGGGCCTGTGTCGTGGAGGCCGTGATGGTCTGAGGTGGCTGCCAAGGTCGCGGGCCTAGGGCTTGCGCCGGCACGTGGTGGGCCCTCCTTGACACACGCCGGTGTCGGAAGGTGATCAGTGTGGCCTGGCTGCGCAGGGGCTGGCCTGACGGGTTCGTGATCCAGCATGCCGGGGTCCGGCAGGCACACAGCATCGCAGGCTACTCCGCTCACGAGGATGTCGTCGGCCTCGTGGCGGGGTGGGAGGCGCCGCCCTGGCAGAGACGCGAGTCTTTCCGGAAGAGGACCACGCCCAGGCCTACGTGCTTTTTATTCAGACCCCTACGCTGGCGTGGCGTACGCCGGGCCATCCCACTCCGCTGACGCTTGGGGGGGGGGGGGGGAGGCCGCCTAACAGGCAACATTTCCGCAAGGTCCCCCACTGGCTTGGGTGACATGGTGGCGTCCACTGTCCACACTACACTCCATACACAAGCGGTGTATGTCACCATGGATATGGGTGTATTCTGCATACTGCGAGGTGTCCAGCACATCTCCGGCACTCTTGGCATTGTGTACTTTCCCAATCATGGTTCTACTGCATCCTTCACACATGCCTGGTTGCCACCTCTCCCCACATTCGGCTATTATGTGGCTGAGGTGCCATGCCGTTGCTGGCTCATGTTCAGGGCTTGCCCATGTGGACATTGTAAGTTGTTCTGTCGTGTCTGGTGGGTGGGCATGTTGTTGTGCCTGTTGTATGTGATTTAGTGACGTGTGCATTGCCAGCGTTGTGAGTTGCATGGTTGTGGAGTTGGTGTGTGGGGTGTTCATTTGGATATTGCCAAGGGGCTGTGCATTTGCCTTGTTGCCATCCTGGGAACGCTGGTTGATGGACTGTCGGAGGATGAAGGTATCATGCACACTGGCTGTGTATTTGAAGGCGACATTGTTGGGTGTTCCACGGTGTTCTGTTGTTGCCTGCACATTGATGTGAGACGTGTGCTTCCTGTTGCATTGATTGTGTGCTGTGTCACCTGGGGGCATAGGTAGTACATGAGTGCTGTGTATTGCCCCCAACACGTGCTTGCATCCTGCTTGGGCATATGGTCCTTGCTTGGTCTCCAGCGTATCCTGCGCACTGTGTTGTACGTATGGGGACTGGGGTACCAGGGTGATGGTGATGTCCAGGACAGGTGTGGGGGACTTGGATGTGGCTGGCTGTGAGACTCCTCCGACTCTGGCGGGTGTTGGTTGGGGGGTCCCAGGGGCCAACAGGTGCAGCCACGCCATCAGCTTTGTGTGGGGTGGGATGTTGGTTGTCCGCTGTGTTGGTGCCGTAGGCCTGTTAGGCGATGGTCAGGATGCGTAGGTTGGTTGTCCCTTTCAGCCTGTAGTGGAAGGTGACATTGTCAGATGTTGGGTCTGTGCGGCTGGTACTTTTCCTGGGGTTCCGCTGTCTTGGTCTGCACTGCGTCTGTGGTGGTCCGGGGGGGGGGGGGGGTGTTCCGGGGGTGGGTTGGGGTCCTGGGGTGGTGGAGGTGGGTGTTGTGGCGGCCCTCTTGGGTGTCCAGGCCGCATGATGGGTGGCTCCATGGCATCTGTTGCCCTTCGGATGTGGCCCTGGGCTGTGCTCCCTTTTGTGGTGCTGGCTGCCGTCCGACTTTACACCAGGTCAGAGCAGGTGTAAATTTCCTGGTGCTAACGCGCCTTATCGCCTGTTTTGTGTTTTTATCGCCGATGTGGCTGGTCGTTGTGAATGTTGAGGTGTGAGGTTGTCTCGACTTTTGGCACGGGAACGCCTACTCTGCATCTCATTAGCGATATTTGCAGGGGTCCTCTGTGGCGATGTTTTTTGCGGCTGCTATCGCGGGTAAACTGGTGCTGTGGGCTGTTAACACCGGCTTGTGAATGGTGAGGTAAATTTATCACGACTTTGGCTGCGATAAAGTGACGTTAATTCGGCGATAGCTCCTTGTGAATATGCCCCAAAGGCTTGAGAAGCAGCGTCCCATGATCGGGGAATTTGCAAAACCTGTGCACAGCCTCCACGCACGAGTAGGGAACCTACTCTTTGGGGGGTGTCCAGCTCACCGTAGGTTCGCTGTGTAATATTGGCTCCTCACTAGGCGGCCGCGTGAAAGTGCTAATGTCGCGTGACGCACAGTGGCATCCATCCTTAGTAGGCAAGTCTGGTTCAGTCATGGCGAGCTCGATTTAATGGTCATACCAGCGAGCAGCAAGACCACCAATGTCCCTGCTATCTATATTTTAAGAAGCTTAAGCTGGTGTTTTGAGACATTTTCTAAAAGTAAATTAAAACCGAGCATTAAAATGTTACCCATGTGTACACAAACCTGTTGAGTCAGTGGATGCCATCCTAGGCAGCTATATTTTTGTCCATACCTTAGAGTTTATGCTCATGTAAGCTCTACGTGGGTGCAAACTCAAAAAGACTGAAGTGGCTAAAATGACAGAACATCCCCCCTGCCTGATGCACAGGAAGGAACTGAAGTCAAGACTGGACTGGCTGAACTGCCTCTGGTAATTAGGTGTTGTGCTGAATGCCAAGCAGTTGGATTCAAGGCAGGATGGTCTGCCATGATCAATCCATGTCCCCATTACATCATTCTAGAAGATTCTGGTTTCCTGCCTTTCATGCACTTAACACCCTGCTCTTAGGCATCTACCTCCCCATCTATTGACTCTTTCCATACTGGTCTGGTATGCCTCCTTCAACTGGACTAACTGATGGTCTATCGACACTAGTGGCGCACTCACACTCATCATACGCAAAATACAGAGTATCCCACATCCTGCCGCAAGGCTTCTTCTCCATCGTCCCCCAAGAGAACGCGTGACTCCAGTTCTGCAAGCGCTCCACTGGCTACTTACAGCTAGAAGGGCAATGTTCAAGGCACTCTTCATTGTCCACAGAGCCACCCAAGGAAGAGGACACCCTGACAACAAGTTAAATTCAAGCAATACAGACAAAACAGAACATTGCTCCCCAGGCTTGCACCACTTATCATACCACCTTACCATAAAAAATCCATAGGAGGCACTGCTTTCTTAGTACTCTGCACACAACACCAAGCTCTGGAACTCACTACCAGCCAGCATTAGAAGCACCCAGCAGCATATACACTTCTGAAGACAGTTGAAAACATGGCTATTTCCAAGATAACTAAACCTCCGCATATTCTGGCAACAAAGCCCAGAAAGGCAGTTGTACTCTCAAGTGCAATCTTCAGCTAACTATAGACAGATTGGAAACAATAAAACTGCTTTCGACATGCAGGTAAGCTAGGAAAGCTCGACCTATGGCTCGCAGGGGGATTATATAGTTGTGCAATTTCAGTTATAACAACACTGGCCCACAATAATACTAAGACCATAATACTCAGCGGTCAGCAGCCAATTGTAACTTGCACCTCTTGCATTCACATAAAACATATTATCTACAAGGATGGTCCATCACCAGCACTGTACAGCCAAAAAAACAGCCATCACCAAATGAACAGGCATGGAATAACTGAAGAGATCTGTCAGACTGCGGGACAATTTGGAGATCTTTAATCTAGCCCACCACTGCAGGTTTTAAATATCTATACACTCTGACCGCTTTTTCACATCACACACTGACACTCAGACACGAAATGTCAGCTCAGGATCACAACAATACACAAAATCTCAGATTGGGCAACCCAGTGCTATAAACAACTAAGCAAACTATAATCATAACAAATACCATAAAGGGACCTGCAAAACTGTTCAAAGCTGCCAGCATACTGAAAACCATAAAACTGATCATCTGTCTCTTAAACTACATCATCCACCACACTGCCATGCACGGTGTCTCATAACATAAGGGTACCTCAGTAGTCCTCACTCACGACATGCAAATACTTCCCACATAGGATTACAAAAGAGACAGCACCCTGTCAACCACACACCCTACATGGCGTAGCTTGCTACACATATAGGTAAGTGCTTCAGTGGCCCCACATAGGGTTATAGTAAGTGCTATATAAATGGTGCAATAGAATACAAGTACTGGATATGCTTATCATTACCACCCTCACTTTAGTCAGTGTTTATAAAAGGTGTAATCCAAAGACCTTGAAGGTCACCTGTCGATGCTGCTATATACAAAATCTATTTAAAGTACTCTGTTGTCCTCCGATATACTCAGGGTGCAGGTCCAGGATGGACCAAGAGTGGAATCCCTTGACAATTGTACAACAAGCATTGGCATAGCCAATAGGTCTCGCTTTTGGGACCTTATAAGTATTTAGTTATGCAGCACAATATCCGTGGGGCAACAACATTAACTGTTGCATGGTTAAACACATATAAGGTCCCAAAGGCGAGACCTATTGGCTATGCCAATGCTCGTTCTTTAATGTTGTTGGTTTGGTGTGTAAGCACTTGGAAGAAATTTGAAAGGCGCGAGGGTGGAATTTGTATAGAGAGCAGTAGTGCTGTGGAATAGTGAGCATGTGCACGTTTTGTTAGTTGTGTTACTCCTGCTTTGATTGGGTGGAGTACCATCGACCCAGAGGAAGTAAGAAATCTTCAGGAATAAAATTAAGTTTGAAGGTCCCGCAATGCTCATGGAAAAGCTAGATGTTCCGATAGTTCAACACTTGTCTGATTTAAAAAAAAATATCAAAGATTTGACAAGGCTGGTGTGTTTCGAGTTGGACAATAAATGGAACAACTGTGGCGTCACTGATTGAGTCATCGCATCTGTAGAGAATGTGTTCTGTTGATGGTTAGGTGATTAAGCATGGTCTGTGGGGTTCCAGTCAAATAGGGGAATACCTGATATTAGACCGTATTATCACGTATAAAGCACGTGAGTGTATATTTTTCCCTTTTGCTCGTCAACAATAAAACTTTTAGAAGACAATTAAATGATTATGCAACAAGTTCTATGAGCTAAAGTAACATTTGCTATACTTTATAATGCAAATTTCCGAGGACTTATGTCATCATACAGCGCATTGAGGCCTCAGGGCGAGCTCCTTTATAAAGTCACGAACCAAAGAGGTGACTTGCAATATATCCGTGTAACTTCCGGCAGAGGACATTTTATTCTTTATTCTACATGGTCAGGCCTTCCACCTTTCCCCAACCCTCTTTGACATTTTCATTTTCTTGTTCCTTCTCATACTAGAAATATTATGACTATAATAGATTTATAGAAAAAACGTCACATTTGTACTGTGAAAAGAAACACTGCAATGTGCAGCACAAAATTGGGGGCAAAATACATTTTAACTAGTTTACAGTAAATCACTTTTAAAAGTGGTTGTAGAGTATGTGGTGACATGTGGATGGATTACGGGTTTTGCGCAAGGAACTCCAACAGTGCAATAAATAAACGTGCTTCCATGAGTATTACTTTGAGCCAGTGACTGAACATATTCAGGGAAAATAGCTCAGAAACGAAGTACAACGGTAGTTGTTCATTTGTTGTTTAAACAGCAGTTGTAATTCTGCTCAGTAGCCTGCCTTCCACATGGACTGTTGGCTCTGACAGCAGACAGTGTGAAGTCACAAATCGACTGTAATAACTTATTATAGTATATTAGAAGTATCATTTTTTTCTGACTACAGGTGGTGTCACAATAAGGCTGTAATTAGAAAAGATGGGACATATCTTTATGAAGTTATTGCATATTTACACATTTCATAAATGTATTTCTGGCTACCAAGGAGAAATCGAAGTCCTGGCTCAATGAAAGACACATGGGCATTCTCCAGCAAGAGATCTCTGCAGTCGGCTTTAGTTAGTGGAATTTGATAAGTATGTTGTCAGATTTGTTTATAATTGTGTGGCATGTAATAGCAAATGTGGTAAAGACCATGTTGTTCTAATACGTGTTGAACCGCTAAAGGGTCTTTGGTAAAAACTGACCTCGTTTGTTTGGACCGGTAAGTACAGCGTGCCATGGAAAATTAAATATGGTAGCAGTGAAGGGATACTGAGGATGGGGAGGGACACAGGTGCGATTGGAAAAGGAAATAGCATAAACAAGGGAAAAGGGCGAGTAGTGTGGGAGAAAGAAGGTAGGAAGGAATGGTATTGAGGAGAGAGGATGACAAACCAAAGAGAAGGAAAACATAATATCCGCAAGGTTTTAAGGTTTTATCCCCTGCCCCCCCACTTTATCACTCTGCTCTTTTAGAGCACAAGAGTGAAAATGAAGGGCCTAGTGCTTAAAGACGGGTAGAAAGATTGAGAGAGTAAGGAAATATCAGTGAGAAGTAACTCCCATGGAGACACTGTCATTGGAAGAAGGCAGCAGTTATTTAATTGTTTTGTGTGCCTCGTCATCCTCCTGGCTCATGTTCAGCTACTGAGTACCTACCTAATGTCTAGAGCAGATCTAATTTGATCAAATGAGAAGCACAGTCCAAGAAGGATGGCATGCTGAGATGGACTTGAGGTGAATGTGTGTTCTTTGCCATACATTGCTTCCTAGTATGGCACAAACCATCTCCAAAACGATGTACTTCGTGTTTTGTTTCCTCACATAGAATTTACAGCTTGTAAGGCTTTTGATACTCAGTAGCTAGAATGGAAAGTTAACGACACAGGTACTATCACTGCCAAAACAAAGCAGGGCATCTATGCCATCTTGATTCACCTTGGGTAACCAGATTGAATAACAGAGCCAAAGGTTTGTGAGAGGTGATGAAGTGAAGTCCGGCACGATATAACAGATTGCAGTACACTATCAAATACACATTATTCGGCTATACGCATTTATTAAAGAAAATATGTTCTTTAAATACAGTAAAAAGTCATTCAGGGGTCAGAAATATACAAACTGGGTGTGTAAGTGGAGGGAGATTCATTTGAAAGTGGCTGGAAGCGGGCATTCGCTAAAATCCGCAGCTGCCCTGCCTGCCCACCTTATAATTAGCTCACCTCATTTAGACGCAGGAAGCCGCTTGATTTCTGACATTGGAGTCTCAGCCAGCTCAGCTGTCGAAAACCCCTTGCTAGCAACTTGTTTGCCTCAGGTCCGGCGGTTGCACAGCATCCGGAGGCTCGCCCATGCTTCCCTCTGAGCACCTGCTGTGAAAGTCATAGTTGCCAGAAACAGGAAAGAGCAAAAGTGACCCCATACTCGAGATGTAAATGACAAGCTTGTGAGGGTCACTGATTTTTGTTATACAGAAAAAAAAAAAGCCAACCAGGCTGCAATAAAATTGTGCTCCAGCCACTACATCATTTTCGCCAAAATGCTTGCGCCCTCGCGGGCTCCTGGGGTACTTGCAGCAGGCCGTATTATTCTCTGGTGATGTTTTGAATTTCCTCTACTTGCCGGATTAATTTGACAAATGTTTGTTATCTCTCTCAGATCAGCCCCAAATTAAGTCGTTCTTTTACACAGATAAAAAATAATAAATCCGTAAAATTAGACTTTGAACGCTCATGATTTTAGTTTTAACTGTGCACATTAGCAATGGCGGGGGAGGGGGAAGGCGGAAAGGCTCGGACAGCGGAGTGCGGGCGTTTCCCTTGCGGGAGCGAGCAGCAACGCGCGATAATTGCTGACACATGGCGCCACTGCTCGCTCCCGCAAGGGAATCGCCAAACGTGCACGTGTTGCCATTGAAAGCAATGCAACGCGTGCACGTTTTGGGGCCAAAAGCGAATCGATTTCAAGAAGTCTCATCCTACGCAGCGCATGCGCGCTGCGTAGGCGAGACCTAAAAAGGATGCATGGGTTAACGGTTCAGGAGCACACAGCTTCTTTAAGCTATTTCTGCATTCCTAAATTTCTGTGTACTTGCCCAATAGGTACAGAGAGAAAATAAATATGTGCTTTAATAACCCCTTTTTACACTTTCATTGATGTATTGTAAGCATGAAATGAGCGATGTTGCTCATCTGCAAATATACTGATGAATTTTGACTTAGTAAAAAAAAAAAAAAAAGGAACCCTAACAGAACTGGTTTAGAAACTTATTAAATCAGCTATGTGGTGAGGATCCCCAGAAAGAGTGTTTTGCTGCTGTGTGACAGGTATGTACATTTCAGACGTTGCAAATTATTATTTATAAATGCATGCTTTATTCTTCTATTGCCTAAAACATCAATTGCTTTGCATTTACAACAAACATACAATTTGAGTGAATAAGTAATTTAGATAGAATACATGCAGCAGACACATTTACTTTCACATACAACACATCGTAATGTTTGTATCTTAGATTGGTTAATGCCCATTAAAGTGATGGGTATGAGAGGGCTGTGATGTCACTTCCTGTGACATTGGTTCCTTTGTCATCACTCCATGTGACATCACTGTGCACGTTAATTATTTCCCGAACTTGTAAATTAACAGAAAACTGCAGAAAAATTGCAGGATATAATCAAATGTAAATAAAAACATTCCTCCGCAATACCCAGAAGCAGAAAGAGGATGCCACTTTGTCTCTCTTTGCCATTATGTGCGGAGTTTTGGAGGCATCATCTGGAATAGCGAGTTGAGCTCTAGAGGCATTCTCTGGATCAGTGTATGTCCAATTCTGAAGGAAAAGTTACCTACCTTCAGTAATTATATTTGTGGTGGCTACATAGTCTTGCACTATATTCCTCACCTTATGAACTCTCTTTTCAGGTTTCAGACTGGCCTGGAAAAGCTTCTTCCCCAGCAATGTCTCACCATCGTCACCAGGTGGCGCTATGCAGTATCAGCTGTAACTCTGCCGTTGGACATTGATATTAGGGGAAACCAGCACACTGGTGTCAGCTCCCCATCCTTTTTCCAAGCCCATTCAAGGTGCGGAGAGAGGAACAGAGAGAGCAACAACAGTGACAAATACAACAAATACATGTTTGCATGTAATGGGATCTTGTTATAACACCCACTTATCATGGGAGGATGGAAGGCAGTGAGGAAACTGCAAGGTTATATGTACACACCAGAAACATAATTACCAAAGGTAAGGTACTTTTTATTCTGATAGATGCATTTTCCTGCAGTCTTCTTATCTTATAATTAAATGAGCACCAAAGCAATACCTCCCTGTGAGATGGGAGTGAGTAATGCCAGTAAACCAAGGAAGGCATGCAATACAGCTAAGGCGAAATATCCATCACTATGTGCCTGAGACACCATGTAGTAGTGCTTGATGAAAAAATGCTACAATGACCATGTAGGTGCCCGTCATGTTGTGGAAATGGGGCACATCTGGAAAGAGCTGGGAAGACAGCAATATCCCTTGTAGAATGGGCATAAATGTCCTTGAGGGGGATGCTTCTTACCCAAGACATAGCAGATATTGATGCAGAGGATGGACCAATGTAATATGGTGTGTTTAGTAATAGCATTGCCCTTCGTAGCTCCAGTGAAGCTCACAGAGAGCTGATGATCCACGCGGTCAATGTAATATATGACACCAAACATCTGGGGTGCAGTCTATGCAGTCACTCCTCCTTGGCTGAATGTGAAGGAATAAAAAATGGACTGGCCTATAGAAATGCATTAACCACCTTGGGTAAAAAGCTTGGGTTCATGAAAGGATCAAATTATCTAGGTACAAAACTGTGAATTGCCACCAACAAAACTGTCTTCATGGAAAGAACATGAACCAGGCAATTATGCATCAGCTTGAATGAGCATGCCATCAAGAAAGCTAACGCAAAACTCAAATCCCACTGAGGAACAATAAAAGGAGTGAAAAGAAACAAGTAAAGCAAAACCTTTAGAAAAACGCACCACTAGTGGTGATCTAAACAGGAAGGTTGTTTGGGAAGACGGGCGAAGGCACTGCTCAATCTCCACAGCATTCTAGGGTGGAAGACCTGACCATCCTGTGAAACCAGGTCCGCTCTGTATGGAAGAGGCGGCTGAATGCAGAGATCAAAGAGATCATCATATTACATCCTGCTGCCAAGTCTGATCAGGATTAGCTGTGCGCAATACTCCCAACCCATCTGCAGAGCTTTTGACAAAAGTGGTACTGGTGGAGATGTGTGAAGTAGGCTATGAAACGAGTTGAAACTGAGATAATCTCCCAGAAAACCATTCACAAGTGCATGGCACTGAAAAGAGGACACTTCCTGTTCCCGGCTGTGGCAAAGAGATACACAAATGAAAGTGCCAGTCTGGAAAAGATCTCCTTTGTCATTTCGGAGTGCAACTCCTACTCACGGTCTACCATCAAGTAAAAACTGAGATCATATGCCCTCACGTTGAGGCAGCCTGCAAGATGAGCTGCTACCGGGAGGATTCCCTGTCAGCATGGCATCTGCCACAGGCCAAATTGCCTACCATTAGGTCCAGCAGCAAAAACCTACCCTCCCAGTTTATACAATTGATAACAGAGGTGTTGTCATAGAGAAACTGAATGTTGCTCCCCCAGATGGAAAGGAGAAATGCCTCGATTGCGAGATGGACAGCTCAAAGCTCAAGCACATGTATTTGCAGGCACTGCTCTCATGCAGGCTATGGGTGCTGCACCATCAAGTAGGCCAGATGGGACAACCCAGCAAAACAAAGAGGCATCCATGATCATAGTAACTAGAGCCTGCAGATGGCTGAAAGGACTGAGAATTCATGCAATTCGGGTTACATATAGCATATTTACTGTATATGCATGTTGCTTCCCCTGCAGCCATTTTGTATTCTTTGTTAAAACTAGTTTTTTTGGACCGTCTCGCTTCTGAAGTACACTGCCTCATTTTCATGCCTGGCGCAACAAAGCTAGAATTCTCAATCAAGCTAGCTCAGTGTCAGAAGGGCCCATTTTTGTATCATTTTCAAGAACGTCTTACACTCGCCTCTTAAGAAAGACACACACTTTGTTGGAAATTTGCCCTTTCTGCAGGGTCACCCCAATTGTATTTTGCCCTTTTGCTGGCTATAGATCTCTGTGCACTTTACTACTGCTAACCAGTGGTAAAGCACTTGTGCTTCTCCTTTCAATGTACTTAGAAGTCCCTAGTATAAGGTACCAAGATGTACCCAGGGCCATCAATCAGGCATCAGTACCAGCAGAAAAACAAACTATCTTCAATAATTGAAGACAGAACAATAAAAGTTGTCCAAGACAAAGAAGAAACAGGCAGGTAATCAATACTGATTTACATTTTATTAATTAATTGCATACTTTTATCACTCTAATACTTTTTTGGGTGTTTAAACGAAGATCCATTGCTCACACTTAAGTGAAGAGGGGTGCAATGATAAGTGATAAGAGCAAGAAAGGATGTGCATCACACATAAAAAGACATACAACTCCTTAAGGTTAATTTATACAATGTACAGGAGGCTATATAGGTCTACTGTAGACGGCGTTTCGACCTCTGGTAATGTGAGGTAATCATCAGGACAGAGCGTGAGCACCCGATATCTAGAAATTTTAATACATATGTATGAGAATCACATGGAAGGCGAATGTGGGCCTGAAAAGGTAAGTCTGAGATTGGCAACTGGACCTGGACTGGAACCTCCTGTTGGCCTTTGCCTACCAACCTGTAAGTCCCTTAAGTGCCTCCCCTGAGGTTTAAGGGCGCTTTAGAAGTGGTGGATTGACACTTAAAGAACTAAAGTAAGAAGGTAAATCTTTGGCCAGGACAAACCAGGTTAGTGTATCTGACCCACGCTCCATCTCAGTCAGCGTCAAATTACCTAGGTCCGGTTCTACCATGACCATTGACTATCATTAGCACTTTGTGCTTCTTGCTAATATTTCTACTTAAAATGTTAAAAATTCATAGGTCTGGTTTCCCTTATTAAATTTTGTTATTTTCCAGTCACTTTTATAAAAAATTTCACTGAAGTTTTATAAATCATTTTGGGGCTTTTATTGTTTTGCATTTCAACATGATTATCTTAGTACTGCACAAATACTTTACACATTGCCTCTAAGTTAGGCCTGTCTGCTCTGTGCCATAGCTACCAGGGAGTTGAGCTCAGGTTAATTGAGTGACAAGGATTAGGATTACTACTTGAGGTAGGCCCCCCCCCCTCAGGAAATACCCCAATTTCTTACACACCTGATAGCACAGCTACTTAAAGTTTCAATTTCTGGAAATTGTATTCTCCTTCAAATGCCTATGTGAAATAATGTAGGGGACATTTGGGGAGGATCTAGCATTAAATGCTTAACTGCTTGGAAAGGGAAAGCTCAGAATCCCTTCGTTTCAATATCTCTATTTGTGGATGTTTCTGCATAATAAAAGTGTTTTAGACTAAGTAGGCTTGTAGCCATTTTTCTTCCTCAGGACACCAATCTAAAGGTTGCACAGGCCAAGATGAACAGAACGGGTGCATTGCACCTGAGCCGTGAAACTCTCCTGATGCTGGAGCCAATTAAACCTCAGGAACAACAGACGGTTCCTCATACACCATCTGGGAAGTGGCACTAACTGGATGCATGAGACCAAGCAGGCACAAGATCTGCAAAACGGAGGTCACACTGAGCCAGAAATCTCAGAATCATCTATCGAATATCTTTAACCCTCTATAGGAAAAAAGCCCTTCTTATGGGACGTGTCCAATAGTCGCCCTATGAAGGTCAGCCGCCGCCTAAGAGAGGCGAGTGAGACTTTTGGCTGCTGACTGTAAAGACCAAGTCATCAAGGGTGTCGCGGGTCCACTAAAGGTGTTCACTGAACAGTGCTGGTGACTTCAATTTCACTAGCGAATCATACAAGTATAGGAATACATGGACTCCTGACCATCGTAGGGAAACCAACACAACTGCCAGCACTTCATAAAGACATGTAAAGTAGTTGTCAGTTCGAGCAAAGATGCATGTACTCAAGTAACATCTGCGAGTAGGAAGAACTGTAAGGTTAAAAAAAAAAAAAAAAAAAAAGGCGACTGGGAGATGGAAGGATGCCAACCAATCTCCAGCACTCAAGGCTATTAGGACATGCCTAAAGTACAGCATCTTAGACTTGTCCTTTCACATGAAAAGTTTTGAAGTTTTAGAAGTTTCTTTAGCACTAAGATGTAAAGGGAATAGAACCCTGAGCCCTTTTCTTCTATAGGCACCACCTCGATGATACCTTTGTTAAGCAGGGTAAGGACTTCCACCCCAAAATTGAGGAAGCACATCCTAGTGGAAGAAGAGTGGTTTGGAGAGAGGAATGGGAAAGTCAAGGTCAACCACAGCTCTTCCAGACTAGCTGTATTGCCAGGTGATTTGTCATTATCAACCAATTGGTGGAAAAATAGGAAACCGTCCGCACCACAGAAGATGTTATAAGGCCGACGGGTGGAGTGGAGTCAAAGAGGTTTTGAAGCAGTAGAGCTGGCGTAGGTTGGCAGAGACAATCTGCAGCGGTTGTTGGAGAGGATAATCCCTAGATCCACCCCGGCCCTGAAAGGATTTGCAATCGGCTGGAATATCTAAGAAGGTTGAGGCAGATGCTGGGACTATACTGCCTTCGAGTAGCCTCAAAACTTTCTATATTGTTGGTGGAATGGTCTTGCTTGGGAGAGTAGGCTAAGCATGTAAGCTGTAGCTCTGCAGTTATTGAAGCATTTGAGGGACAAGTCCGCCTTTACACCAAATATCCGCTCGCTATATAAGAGCATGTCCAAATGCGTTGCTTAAACATCTCATGAGAAGCCAGTTTGATGCCGGCAGAGAGTGATATCTGTGGCCATGGACCAAGCAAATGTGTCCAAAGAATCTAGGATGCTCTTCAAGATCCGTCTGGATGCATCCATCCTGTCATTGCTCAGATCCGTAAATTCTTTCAAGTATGTTGGCAAGCTGATCACTCCAAGTTTCCCCGACTCCCATAAAGCATGAACACATAGGTCAAGAAAGCAGGTGGCATTAACAGCGTGAAGGACTAGGCTACCAGAAGCAAATAATATTTGGCCAACAGAATCAAGTTTCTTCAACTCTTTATAGGGTGGTCCTCTTTGGGGAAAGCATTTGGGGTTTGCTTTAAGGGGGACATTTGGACTGCCAGGCTTTCGGAGGACGGGTGGGAGAGCGAAAAGTGAAGTCACCCAGAGCAGGCATCCGATTATGTCTGTTAGATGCTGAACCTTAAAAAAGGGTTATTCCCCATGCAGCCGTGATGGTTCTGAAGATATCCTCAATTAACAGAAGCAAGGGCTCAAACACTGAAGAAGAGACCTCAGTCAATGCAGAAGCCAAGGTCAATTCCAAGGCTTTTCCTGCCAGTTGTGAACGAGGAAAAACCTTTCAAAGCAACGTAAGAGGGGCACGGGATGTCCCCTTCCGTTGTAGTATCGATGCCACTCATATTTTGAAAGTCCAGATACAATCCAGCATCTGTATTATATTGAGGAAGTAGGTTATCAGCCACTGAATCATCATGTTGTGTGCAGCCTTAGTCCTCATCAAGCACTGCAAGAGCATCAAAGTCAAACAACTCATCCTTCAAGGTAAAACTGAGCCCTAGTAAAGTGCCCTAATATTGTTCAGATCTTCCTTAACTTTCTCTCTTGCCACACAAACAAAATCCAAGAGGGACAGATGTTATAGAAGCCATCATGAACAGACCCTGCATAGCCAGCTGGAAGGACTCAACTTGCACTTGGTCAGCCAAATGACCTGGAAACTCTGGTCTCCTCTTTTCAGTGTCAAGATTGTATCAGACAATGAGGAAGTGTTCAGCATCTGGGAACGAAGCTGAGTTCCTAGGAGTAGAAAAGATTCCTTCAATAAGAGTACTTCTCCTTACTATGGTGTTTTTGTCCCCTAGGAGATCGTTCCCTGGCATGTGACTTACGTCGGGTGTGAATGAGTTCGCTTTAGAGTCTTGGACGAAATGAACTTGGCCCCCCACTACCCGATGACCTTCGGGTACGAGGAGGCACAAGAACTGCACGCTGCACTTCCGAAATTGTAGAGAAGATGATCAATATATGAGCAGAGCTTCAGGCCCCCTCTAAGTTCTGCTTCTTTGAACTCTTTTTCTGGTGATCACATGAAATAAGCAACAACTGCACTGTCAAGCCAGACCTAAAAAGAGCAAATTTAGATGCCCTGACATGCAATACATGTATTGAAAATGTTGTACAAATTAATGTATACAGTGGCAGCACCAAATACCATGGTACTGAATTACAACATAGTTTTTATACTCGTGTGGTACAAAATATGCTGCTTTAATTTCAAGATTAAGATGACAAAAGTTAATGAATGAAAATAACCTAAAAGTACATTACCGGAAAAACTACATATGCCGAGAGCCTCTTGCAACGTTTCTACAAAGAAAAGGCTGCTACACAAACACACCCAATCAGGGCTAAATGAAACCCAGAGGCTACACATGCAAACCAGATTAGAGCAAGTCAAGTCAAGCTTTATTCAATTGCCATATCAAACAATCATAAAAGCACATAAAATAAGACAATTATTTCATGAATTAAGATACCAAAAAGAATAAAAAAATATATTATCTCTAGATAATGTTAAATTTTTGAACATTATGAAATTGATCATGTTTCAAGTTACAGATAAAAAATAATTAAATAAACATACGTTTCCTTTGACTCAAGACTCGTTTTTAAAAAGTTACAATCCTAAAAACACTGTGCTCATTGTCCAAAAGTTGTAATACAAGGAGAGCCAGTCGGCATTGCCGGAGCCCCAGCGACTTCAGAACCGGTAGTAAGCAGACTTTCCTCGCATGATAGTAAAATTTACAGAAAAGAACAACATGTATCGTAGACTGTGCTGAATGATTATCGCAAGGACACATCAAGATCTTGAGCCCAATCGTTCATTTTAGGAAGGGTAACGAGTCTGTGAAAACCCCCAGCCTGAATCTAGTCAATAAAAATCTGTCAAAAACACCTGGTACAAAAGTTAAATAGGGTTGAATATTAAAAGTAGTTAAAATCAACTGATTATACATAACGGTCGGCTTTGTGATCTCTGAAGACACTCTAATAGTATCCAGTAGCTGAAGAGCCTCTTTTTTTAAGTCCTTCCTCGTTATATCAATGCTTCTTGGATTGGTAAAATATTCTATGTGACCTAGGTCTTGTAAGAAATTCCGGACATATCTCACCCATGGGATCTTTAGAGCCCCTTCCAATTTCAAGGTATCTGTAAGGATATCACGATTTAACTTTGTTTCTTCTCTAGTCCAGAGCCTGTGCCATAAAAGAACAGGCTCAAGTTTTATTAAATCAGAAATAAAGGGGACACCCAACTCTGCGTGACAGATAAGCGATGATGTACTATTCGGGACAGATAAAATGTATCTTAGAAAAAAAAATTCCGCCCGTTGATCACATGAAATAAGCAACAACTGCACTGTCAAGCCAGACCTAAAAAGAGCAAATTTAGATGCCCTGACATGCAATACATGTATAGAAAATGTTGTACAAATTAATGTATACAGTGGCAGCACCAAATACCATGGTACTCAATTACAACATAGTTTTTATACTCGAGTGGTACAAAATATGCTGCTTTAATTTCAAAATTAAGATGACAAAAAAGTTAATGAATGAAAATAACCTAAAAGTACATTACCGGAAAAACTACATATGCCGAGAGCCTCTTGCAACGTTTCTACAAAGAAAAGGCTGCTACACAAACACACCCAATCAGGGCTAAATGAAACCCAGAGGCTACACATGCAAACCAGATTAGAGCAAACAAAAACCCACATGCTGCACAAGACTCGGCACACCAAAAACCAAATGCTACATTGATATACACCCAATTTCAACTGATACAAAGATACCAGAGTACTGCAAATCAAAACCCAGCTGTTACACAACACTTCTATACAGCCATGCAAGACTTCACCTAATCTCAGCAGCTACACAGATAGTAGATTAGAGCAAACCAAAACCCAGCTGCTACATTAGACTACTGCACACCCAAAACTAGCTGCTATACAGCCATGCGAGACTTCACCTAATACCAGCTGCTACACAAATACCAGAGTAATGCAAACCAAAATCCAGCGGTTACACAACACTTCTGCAAACCCAAAACCAGCTGCTATACAGCCATGCGAGACTTCACCTAATACCAGCTGCTACACAAATACCAGAGTAATGCAAACCCAGCGGTTACACAACACTTCTGCACACCCAATGCAAGCTGCTATACAGCCGTTCGAGACTACTCCTAATAAAAAGATACCAGATTAGTGCAAACCAAATCCCAGCACTGCTACACGCCACTACCAGGCTAGATTAGGTGTGTGCAAAGTTATTATGCTAAAACAATTTTGTGAATAGCCTACCCATAGTTTGCATTTTTATGCTTTTACTATGCATATGCACTCACAGTTTTTTTGGCAAGTGTTAGCCGGCCTTATAACTCACAAGTGTTTTGTATTCATATTACCTTGCTTAGCCTTTTCTCGAGGTTCGCTGAAACCTGCGCTGGTAACGCACAAGCATTATATTCTCTACCGTCTGTCTTTTTAGCTTTTGCTCAAGTTTGAGTCGATGCAAATTACACTTGCGTACAAAATACTTGAGTCCAGACTCACACAATAGCCCACTAGTATGGAACCTCACTTATTGTTTTTAGTTTTTGCGAGAAATACCCAAAGTTGAGACATACACTTTGCAATGTAGTACAACCATAATGGAACCAGAAACCCGGCTGCTATACACCCACTGCCGACTAGCTTACATGGGAACTCAGCTGCAACACACGCATACCAGGCTAGTGCAAACAAGGACTGCTCCTTCTCACCCACATCCGACTAAAGCACACCAAAAGCAAGCTGCTTCCCACCTGTACCCAGAAGTTACAGACCAGGAGCTACAAAGCAGCCATACTCTGCGAAATCTGCATACAAGTATGAGAGTGTTGGTTATGGTCTGCAGTGTCTCTGCACAAGCGGCTCTCACTGAAGCACATGGTACATTGTGCATCACGTCACATTATCTCCATAATAGCGGGTAAGGACGCAGCCCATCCCAGGGTCTAGCACTGGGTCATCGAGTGCCCAACTAGCGTACGAGCGGGGCACGAAAGGGATCCTAGAGAGGCTGACAAAGAGGCACTGATGGTTCCACAGAAACGCCCTTTTGTGGCGTTTAGAATCCAGGCACCAGGGCCAAGGGCAGGTAAAATGGAGTAAAAATACACATAGTCACAGAGGGGGCAAACAAATAAATAACAGAGAAGTACTAATAAAATTACAACGGAGACCCTAGAACAAAACGAAAAAAGAGAAGCCAGCACAATATGAAAATCAAGAACGTGCAAACAGGTAAAACAAAAACAATGAAAAAGAGCACATAAACTTTAAAGGAAAAGTTATGGAAAACAGAAGTACTGACAATCACAATGCAGAAGAGAAAACAAAAACTCAAAAGAGAAAAGAACACAAAGCGATGTCAGAGAAGGCCACACACAATTAAAACGAAAAAGAGCACATACAACCAAACAGAGAAAAGCATGCAAAACTAGACTGCATCGAAGCAAATGACAGTGCAACGAACATGAGCATGCAACACCAAATGACGACACACTAAACAGCAAAATAGAATACATAAAACACAGCTTCGGCAAGTACCAAAATCAATAACAAGCAAAAAACGTACAACTACAACAGCTGTGAATGGAAGAATGTAAATTATTTTTGACATTTACATAGCGCGCCTGGACCCCAGGACCCCACTGGCATTAGGGCGCTTTCCAAGGAAACCTTCTAACAAACAGAATTACACGGAGATGGGAGGCGGGAGAACAATAAGAGTTAAACACATAAAGAACACTGGTGACAAGCAAATGAAGGAAGTCAACAGTACGTTGCACTTCCAAAGGTGACCCTTTAGATGTTTCCAGAAGGTAGTGAGGTGGGAGAGAGAAACCTTTCTCCCTTTTGTTTCGAAATGACTATTCTTCTATTAAGGGGTCTGAGCTTGTGCTACCTTAACATAAAAAATATATATATACACTTCTACCATCACCTACATTTTTAATTTTTGAAGTGTATATTAAAAAACCACTATTCATGTGGTTGAGGTCGGTCAGGCGGCCCTTGTTTCATTAAAGTTTAATACTGTTGTTATAGATACTCCATTCTGCCAATTAAATTTTTTTTTCTTCATATCACACCTGATTTTCATTTCATCTTTTCATGGGGATATCACCTAGCTAGATTAAATTTATTTTATATTGAGAAGTCTCAGTTATTTGGGAAGGGGCTAGTTACTCGAGAAATACAGGGGTTTTAGGGTTTTGTTTGATTGACTGATGGTATTACTACAGGCAAGTGTAAAGGTCCTCGGTCGTATTGAGACCTCCTGGGGTTTTACTGTCGAAGTTAAAAATATATCTAGTTTCTAACTTTCTAAGTTGCCCTTCCCTATCCCCACCTCTTCTGTTGATCGGGACGGAGTCAATTAGGAAGTATGAGAGGTCCTTTAAGTTACTCTGGTCTACCTCCCTAAAGTGTCTTGCAACTGGATATGTTTGATCATTGTTATTTATTGCCCTGATATGTTGCAGAATTTTTTAGTGTGCGGGGAGCTTGGTACTTCCCACATATTTAAGGTTACAGGAGCAGTTCAAAACATATACAGTATACTCGGTTTTACAGTTAAGTGGCTTGTTGATTTTAAACTCTGTCACTGAATGCCAGTTTGTAGGTTTTCATATTGATACCATACTGGCACGCCTTGCAACTTTTACACTTGGTAAATCCATCCTGTACCCACCACTTTCTTTGTTCTCTGATATATATATATATATATATATATATATATATATATAGAGAGAGAGAGAGATGGTAACGACTATCCCCAATTTAATCAGACACCCAGGATACAAGGATCTGGTGCTCTTAAATTTTATTGCTCATTCCATTTTATGATGCGTTTCGGCCACCTCGAGTGGCCTTGATCACATACGTGATCAGCCCTAAGTTTGGGACTGAGGGCGTTCCAGGCTTTTGTAGTGATCACTGTGATAGCGCAAACTCCTATGGGCACCGCCTTATATTTGGGATTTGGATAATGTGTCACACAGGAGCTTCATTATTTCGGAAAATGGTGACAGAACTGTGATCAAATGATCGTGATGTGGGAATAATCAGAGAGAGAAGGGATTGGTACGTTTTGGGTGTCTGAAACTTGAGTTTTGGAATTAAACTGCTTCGTGTATTACTTAATACGGTTTGATCAAAACTCCTGCAGTCAAATTGTAGTGTCGATGGGGTTTTAGGGTCACTGGGAAACCTGGGAGGCTGTGGGTCTGAGACAATGGATGGTAGCAGCCCTCAACTATGCAAGTCAGGAAGAGCAGAATAAATCCTGTAACCACTATCAAGATCAGTCAGAATCAGCATGCGCCAGAGAGCGAGGTAAAGTGGTGCACACTAGTATAGGAAGAATTATTTGGAAGGAGCAGGGCATGTCCCTTCCACATAATGTAGCACCTGTGTTACAAAATAAGCAACTGTCCGACGTTATATCAAAAATATTTCTTTGCTTTGATTAACAGATTACAATAACAACTTATATATCCAAATTAGCAAGACTACATTGTAATACGAATTTCTTGCAATATTTTTCACCTTTCTTGGTACAGTATGTGAAATTGGTGTTCATGGTAGCTTAAAGGAAAGTACTTTCTACACGGTCCCTAAGAGTTACCCAGAATTAGTAATACGCTGGAATACAAGCTTTCCTCTTCACAGTAAGAGTATTTACAATGCTAATTCTAAAGGAACCCACTCTTCCTTTTTAATTTGTTGGTGGCCCAGGTTCCCTTGGTTTATCAGCAGCATTACATAAGCACGCAGTATATTACATTAACAAATACTATCATACTACACCCTTTCAAAAATATACACCTTCCCAAAACATACTGTGCCATCCTCATACGCGGTATTCAGACAGACAGCCATCAGATATAGCTTTTGGCACTCGGGGTAAAGGACCCATGCTCTGCATGGACCAATTGACCCCTTGGAATCTACAAGTAGAGAAACTCCTACTGACCTGGGACAAGGCCCTCTTGCCATTCTATTCCAATGGCATTTCTAAAGGTGCACAAGACCCAAGAATGCTAGAGCATCTATCAGCTAAACCTGAAATGGACAAAGAGAGTTACGTTTTATCCGGTTCCTGAAAGGTGTGCAGAGTTATACAGTTCCATGAGTAAACCGCACAGACTTGCTGTTTAGTAAAACATATTCTTACTCCACACCACTTGTGCGTGGGTACAACCAGTAAAAGCTTGTCACTGGAAATTAAGTCTTACTTTGCCTGTCACACTATTAGCCTGTCCTTCACATACATCAGGGTTTCCCCCAAACAATGAATTTGGTGTCAGACAAAACGTTTTTTGTTGAATGATATTTTATTAACCTTTTAACTGGCTATACAGTATACAATATGTAGGAGAACGCATCGGATAATTTCTTTGCTAATTAAAAAAATACATCAATCAGTCCTGCATCTCTACATTTACTACCCCTCCCAAACAAGACGAAGGCAACATCTTTTCAAATATCCAGCTCAGCATCTCGAGCCTGTGCCTCCCACCTCCCTCTTGCCTTTCCCGCCCTTGTCCATTTAAGAGAATATACCAGGCGCAGAGAGAATAAGCGCATGGAAGCTCCCTCCAGATCGTGTCCAAACAGTGGTCCCTACTGCCTTTGAAACAGGAGGAGAGTACCCTGAAGACTGCGAACGAGTTTGTTCCTAACAAGAGTACTCTACAGCCATTGGTACGACAGTTCAATCATAGGCAGGTTTATTTTTTTGCAAGCAAACACAATAGCTAGCTTTTCCCCCTCGCCCCATACCAAGCATTGTAATGCTACATACCACTTCGTTCTGACCTTGGGTGTGGAATTCTCTAGTCAGAGTCCTAGTATTAGTGTCTTTGGGTCTACTGGAAGTGGGAAGCCCAGAATGCTCCGAAGAGGGCTCGCCATTTCCTTCCAGAAGAGTATGAGCGTGGGGCAGTCCCATCATTTAAGAAGAGTGCGTCTCGTCATTCCACAAGCCCTCCAGCAAACGCTTGATGTGCTTGGGTACATCCTATGCATCTTCAACGGGGTATAATGCTAGTCATAAAACCATTTGTAATGTATATCTTTATTCTTCAAGCAAATGGAGATCTTGCGTATGTCCCGTCGAAGGTGTTCATGCTCTTTGTTTAATTTGGGTGTTGGAAGTGTTTATCAGACTATTCTATTCCCCATATGCCAATTTTTGTGTTTGGGGTGCTCCCTTTAGTTACCTTATAGATGTTGGAAACTACAAGTTTTGAAGTGTTTTCATAACTCAGGGCAGCATCTTTTACCTTGCATGGCCCAATGTCTATGCTGTGCGTAATGCGGTCTCTCGGTTTCATTTAGGGAAAATGCAGTTTTGCATTGATCGAGTTATCGTATTACCTAGCCCTGAAAAAATTGGTTATTATCCAGAGTCCACTCTCCTTTTAGGACCTAAATGGGCCCATACTTAAAGCAGAAGTAAAATTAGAGTTGTAATGAATTGGGGCGCGCGGTGAGGGGAAGGCAGCAAGTCTAAATTCCTCTGCAACCAGATCCCAAATGGAGAGCAGTACCTACTGGTGTGTAAATATATGCATTTTTTGGACTGTCCTAAAGCCATACTAGATCTCATGAAGGTCAACTATTGCCTAGTCCATGAATGCCCAAAGCATCTGTTTCAAATTTAGACCATTTCATAATGGCTCCAAGCTGTGAAAGCCAGTAGTACATTTTAAAATCTGGCCTTGCCATGACCCCATTCTCTACAGATTATTGTAATAGCTTTAGTCGCACCCGAGGTCTGGCTCCCTTTCAATTAAACAGGACTTCTGACTTTCCTAGTTGTTCAAAAATGTTTTTTATTCTTTTGTAGAGAGGGCCTGAAACACATTTAATACCCTTGACAGAGTATTAATTTTCATTGTACGTAGGCGGCCAACTGCAAAAGCATAAGATTCTGCCATTTGAGATCCTTTTTAACATCAAGGAGTAGGCGGGGATAGTTTGCTGCATATATTGATTGACGTGGGGCATCATTTATATCCTTAAGTATTTTATTTGTTTCGGGGTTCATTTGAAAGGTAATTCCTCCCCTGGAGGCTGTGCCGATTGAGTTGGGAGAGTGAGATTCAGCACCTCTGATTTATCCATATTTATTTCCAGCCCAGGTATTTTTTCAAACCTACCTAAATGCCCAAACACTGCAGCTAATGAGATCTCTGGGTCTCCTAGTGTAAGGAGAATGTTGTCAGCATCAAGTGGCATTTTATATTCATCTGCCCTGAAAGAAATGCTGGTTACGTTTCCGTTCCTACTTATCTGCTTTGATAGGGGTTCAATGTAAAATGGAGGAGGGACATTGGCATCTCTGCCTCTTTTCAAACGTATAGTCCCTGAAAATAATCCTTTCAGGGTAATTCTTGCCAATGGGGGAGCTGTAAGGTGCAAACCCAATGGTTATAAATTGTCTATTAAATCCCATCTTTTACATGATCAGCTACAGAAAGGTCTAGTCAACACGGTCGTAGACCTTTTCGGTGTCGAGGGACACCAGAATTGCAGGTATTGCTTTTTTCTGAATCTTCTCGAGCAGGTGAACCGTCCTCCAAATGCTGACATATGTCTGACGAGAGGCTGTAAAGCCAGACTAGTCTTTGTGGATCAAGTAGGGAAGAACCAGATTTATTCTACTTGCAAGGATTTTCGAGTACAATTTTAGGTCTGTGTTTATTAGGACTGTAGGAGGCACACAGCAGTGGGTTCTTCTACCGTTTGTTAAGGATTGAGATCGTTGTCTTCACCACGTCTTTCGAGATACACCTTTGTTGTGCTATAGGACTGAATAATTTCTCTAGTTTGGGGACCACAAGTGCATGGAATGTTTTATAGAAAGACTGCGTAAGCCCTTCTGGACCAGGAGCCTCATTTCGCTTCAGACTTTTTATTTCCAGCTTTATTTCCTCTGGGGAAATTGCAGAGTCCAGGGCTTGTCGCTGGGAGTCTGTTAGGCTGGATAGCATGAGCTCATCTAAGAACTGCTTACTACAAGTTCACCTCTTGAGTATAGCTTAGTGTAATACATGTGGAAAGCCTCAACTCTGTACCCTAATGTACTTGCTAAGTTCATCAATCTTGGCACCAAGCAAATTTTTTAGGTAGGAACTCTGAATATCCTTACCAAAGCCCTCTCAGGTCTTTCCGGAGGACTTGCAATGAGCTCTGAGGTCGTGCTTCATAATGGACATCTTAGCATGAGAACTTTCCCGTCCAGGGGTGTGTCAGTAATCATGCACAGTGAAGAATTCAAGTATGTAAGAGGTCTCTTTTTCCTTTCTGCACCAGCTTTTTCGGGGATATGAGGGCCAAGGGACGGCCAAGGGGAGGGTGTTAGAGACCACATATCACGATCACAGTAAAGCATGCGCCTTACTTCAGAACATCCGTCTGTCCACTCTCTTCAGACATCTGCACCGCCATCCTCACAGTGTAGAATGTTTTAAGGAGTCCATTAACGCACTGCATAGAGTGGCGTCTTCTCTACAGTCTAGCCACCCAGTGGCATGCTGGTGCCAATGGACACGTTCAAACCAATCACTCGTTTCAAGGCTGACAGTCGACCACAGGCACTAGTTTCAAAAGACAACCAAATATTTTGAGTTTATAAAGCACGACATTTACCCCCAAAGGTGTCCAGGTGCTATTACCGGCCATCCAGTGCTAAAACCTAACTGAGAATCCACCTAAAAAGCGGTCTATAAAGCATAAAGCCAATTTTTTAGAGCTTTCCTAAAAGGCAACAGCTGTGGGATAGCCCTCATGCTTTGCAGACGAGAGTTCCAGAGTTTACTTGCAGCAATCGAGAAGGCTCTATCTCCCCATTTCTTCTTCCGAGTCCGAGGCACAACGAGCAAGCATTGGTGTCAACGCAGGTTTTTACTTGGGGCATGCCAGTGAAACCAATCAAACTAATACTTAACCATAAAAGCAAAACAAACATTTCTCTTGAAAAGTTTCTACTGAAAGCTTCTAAATTCAGATTTCAAACAATAACTTGCGCAAGGAGTCCTGCACAACCAGTGCCCACCCACCGGATCCTTTTATAGGGATTTTCTAACAACCAGCTTTGATGAACAAGTTACTTAACTTCGGTAACACCTTATCTGGCTGCAGATTCTCACCTTAGAATTATCCCCAGACGTCCGACTGAATCCGGAAATTTTTCATGAGCAGTATCCCTGGGTGCTGGTAGGTGGCGTCATTGGGCTCTGCGTGGCGTTGTCTGAGCCAGAAATGACATTATAGCCCCCCCCAGGCGTGCCGACGTCGGTTACCTTTTGTGATTTCCATGCCAGAAGCATGGAGCTACGAAGTACACTGACCACAGGTATAGAAATCTAGGGCCCTGAAAGGGGAAAGCTCTGTCCCTAGAAATCCATTCACAGAGCAGGGAGGATGGGTGCGTCGGTAAGGAATCTGTGGCTAGATAGAGTCTCTACCAGATAAGGTGTTACTAACGGTAAGTAACTTGTCCATTTGATAGAGCATTTTAGCCGCAGATTCCTTAGCTTAGACTAGATACCCAAGCAATACCACCCCAGAGGTGGGTTGGCGGACCAATTTCACACGAGGATGTCCTGCCGGATCGAACCGGCAAAGTCCCATTCCTACAGACCTGACTGTCCAGACAGTATTGTTTGGTAAACATGTGCAGGGAAGCCCATGTTGCTGCCTGGTAGATTTCTAGGACCGGAACTCCGCGAACTAACACAGTGGTTGCAGCTTTAGGTCTGGTGGAACGAGGATGCAAAAATTCAGGTGGTTGCTTCTTAACAAATGCAATGCAGATCGTGATGCAGAGTACAATCCATCATGTAATGGTCCTCTTCTGTACCGCCCGTCCTTTCTTCGCTCCGACACCCCATGAAGAGTTGGTTGGCCACCCGGGACTCGTTCATGCAGTCAAGGTAGAACGACAATGCTCTTTTTGGGTCCAGATGGTGAAGTTGCTCGTCCTCCTTGGAGGAATGAGGCGGAGCGTAAAAAGTAGGCAGAGTGATGGTTTGGCCTAAGTGAAATGGAGTGACCACTTTCGGAACAAAGAAAGGCCACATACAAAGCACCAGTTTGTCTGGGTAGATGTAAAGATACATTGGCTTGGATGACAAGGCTTGGAGCTCACTGACCCTCCAGGCAGAGGTTATTGCCACAAGAAAGGCAGTCTTGATGGTAAGGACCCTGCATGGACAATTGTGCAGACGCTGAAAGGGAGCGCACATAAGTAAAGTGAGGACGAGATTGAGGTCCCACTAGGTCATAATGAAAGGAGTGGGAGGAAATGTATGTTGCAAACCTTTCAAAATCCTATGTACAATAGGGGATTAGAAAGGGGAAGGTTGGTCAGGCAACCGAAAAAAAGCAGAGACTGCAGAAAGGTATCCCTTCACAGTGCCCAGAGAAGGGCCTTGCTTGGCAAGGGAAAGAACGAACAGGAAAACCTGAGAAATGGGGGCAGAAAGGGGATCAATGTTTCTTTCTGTATACCATGCCACAAATTTTGCCAATGGCGGGCATAAACCATCTTGCTAGAGGGACGCCTGCCTGCCAAGATAACGTTACAGACTTCAGGCAGAAAGTGAAAAGCTGTCAACTGTCACTGCTCAGTATCCACACTAAAAGGAGAAGAGTTGACGGTTTTGGGTGGAGAACCCCCCCCCCCCCTGCTGTGACAGAGATCCTCCCGAAGGGGCAGCTTGATCGGAGGACTGATGGCCATGCTCAACACCTCAGGATACCAGACTCTCCATGCCCAATCCGGAGCTACAAGGATGACTTCGGCCCGGTCGTTCTTGATCTTCTTGAGAACTCTGGGCATGAGTAGTATGGGCGGGAAGGACTACAGAAGGCCTGAGCTCCAGTCGAGATGATAAGCATCTCCGAGCAAGAGCAGCCTTGGAAATTGCAGCGTACAGAACTGCTGACATTGCGCGTTCTCGTCGGTGGCGAACAGATTTAACCAAGGCTCTCCCCACTGTTGAAAGAGACCCTGTACTACCTCCGGATGGAGATGCCAAGTGTGACCCGCTAGGCCTCTCCAGTTGAGTTTGTCCGCTCTGGCGTTCAGAGAACCCGCCAGATGTCGAACCATCAGGGATATGCCCTGCTGTTCCAGCCATGTCCAGAGACGCAGGGCCTCTTGACAAATGGTCCATGACCCCACCCACCCTACTTGTTGCAGTACCACATGGCAGTGGTGTTGTTTGTGAACACTTTCACTAGCCTTCCCTGGATGGAGGGTAGAAAGGCTTTCAATGCCAATCGGATCACTCAGAGCTTCAACAGGTTGATGTGGGGTCTGGATTCCGAAGGAGACCAGAGTCCACTGATCTCCACCTCTCCCAGATGGCCGCCCCATCCCAAGAGTGATGCATCGGTCACTACTTTCAGATCTGGTTGGGGAAGGGAGAAGGGTCTGCCACTGATCCAATGGCGGTTCGTAAGCCACCACTGCAGGTCCTTTGCAGTTCCCTCCGAGATCTGAAGCATATCGGAGAGATGCCCTTGACGCTGCGCCCACTGGAACTTCAGGTCCCACTGTAGAGCCTGCATACGCCAACGGGCAAGTGTCACAAGCAGGATGCAGAAGGCCATAAGGCCCAGCAGCCTCAGAGTCAGTCTCACCAAAATCCAGGATACAGGCTCAAACATCTGTATCATAGCATGAAAATCCTGGACTCGCCATTCAGGAGGATAGGCCCGAAACTGCACCATGTCCAGAACGGCCCGATGAAAGGGAGTGTCTGAGAGGGAGTCAGGTGCGACTTTGACAAGTTGATAGTGAACCCCAGCTAATGTAGGAGGTCTGCAGTGGTCTGGAGGTGGGAGCCCACCTTCAACAGCCGGTCTTAAAGATAGGGGGAAGACTGGCATCCCTGATCTCTGCAGATGAGCTGCAACCAGCACCATCACCTTGGTGAACACCCGAAGGGTGCCTGGTGAGGCCAAAAGGGATCACAGTAAACTGAAAATGCTCATGGCCCACTGTGAATCGCAGGTAACACCTGTGGGCAGGCAGGACAGGAATGTGGAATTATGCGTCCTGCAAGTCCAACACCACCATCCAGTTTCTAGGGCAGACAGGACCTGAACAAGAGTGAGCATCTTGAATTTCTCCTTCTTGAGTAAGAAATTGAGAGAGCGCGGGTCCAGGATAGAACAAAGGCCTCCGTCCTCCTTAGGCACATGAAAGTAGTGGGAATAGCAATCACTACCTACTTCTGAGGTCGGCACTCTCTTTATGGCTCCTTTGGCCAAAAGAGCTGTCACTTCCTGGTGGAGAATAGATAGGTGATTCTCTGTCAGCCTGTTGTAAGGAGGAGGCATGGAAGGTGGGGTAGTCTCGAAGGGAGGGAGTAGCCCCTCCGGACAATATAAATCTGTAAAACCCACCTGTCCGTCGTTATGGACTGCCAGTGGGGCAGGTGATGACGAATCCTGCCTCCCCTCTGGGTGCCCATGATGGTCAACGGGCAGACTATTTGGGTTTGCAGTCTGCGACTGCTGGGGGTATTGGTGGACTGACCCAACCGCTGACCACCCGACCCACAGGGCTGGTAGGAACCGCATTTGTGGCCAAGCAGAGGCTGGAAAGCTTGTGCCCCGTGGGGGTTGGGCGGGTAAAAACAAAGTTGTATGCCCCTTCCATGACCACAAAAAGAGCAAAAGGAGGATTGAGGGTGATGAGGTGCCATAGAAGGGCCCATGGGTCTGGTCGTCGCCCTACTGTGCTTAAAGCGTTCGATCGCTGAATCTGCCTCATCTCTGAAGAGATGGGTGCCATCAAAGGGCATGTCCATGAGTGAGGACTAGACATCCCCATAAAAGCCAGTCGTCCTTAACCAGACGTGGCATCGCAGGGCCACTGTCAATCAAATCGCTCGGCCTAGTGAGTCGGTGGTGTCTAGTCCTCCGTGGACGGTGAAATTAGCTGCATCCCTCCCATTAGCAACAGCCTGCGAGAGCATGGCCTGGGCCTCCTCCAGGACCGTTGGAAGCACCTGTGCTACCGTCTCCCACAGGGTGTGGGAGTAGCGGCCCAAAAGCCACGCGGTGATCACAGAACGCAGTGTTAGGCTGGCGGAAGAAAACATCTTCCCAAGATTTTCCAGTCTATTGGATTCCCTGTCCAGAGGTGAAGTAGGGAATGCACCAGGATTTACCTGGGACGTTGAGGGTTGTAGCACCAAGCTCTCTGGGTAGGGTGTTGGTTGTGGAAATTTGGGTCCCCTGGAGCGGGGCATAGTGGCAGGCAATTGTCCTGTTTATGGAGCCCCTGTGTTGGGCTTGGACCAAGTCCCAAGCAGGACGTCAGTAAGTGCCTCATTAAAAGGGAGAAGTGGTTCTGATGGGGACACTCCCAGCTGAAGCACTTCTGTCAAGACATTAATCTTGCCTGCCACAGAGGGCAAGCTAAGGTCCAGGGCCTCATTCACACTCCGCACTACCTTTGTAAAGGAAGCTCCCTCCTCGGTAGCCACGGTAGGGGGAGAAAACATGCCAGTATCTAGAGAAGTATCCAGTCCACTGGCTTCAACTAGATCCTCACACCAGTCCATTTAATCTTCATAAGGCTGGTATTCCTCAGGGTCCAGCGACACTTCCCATTCCTCTCCGAACCCTAGTCCATAAGAATAGGGTTCAGGCTCCGGCCTGGAAGGCATTGCTCCAGTTGGCGCCAATGTCGGACAACGCTCCTCCGGCTCCATGTCGGATTAGGGAATGGGAATGGAGCTGCTGCTGGCCTCGGTGGCACGACTGGCACTAACTTGGATCCATCTGTGGATCTTTGGGGCCGGAATGGCATTGGAGAACCCGAACCCGAAGGTGCGCCAGAGGGAATGGGCTGCCCAAATATGAGGTGCATGGCCTAAAAATTCTTTCAATTGGGCAGGGGTCGCTCCGGCTCCTGGAAGGTCGAGAAGGCACAGAGCAGAGCCAGGCGCTGGCTCAACCGCAGAGCCAGGCCTCAAATGGCAACGCTCCCTCGTCTTGCCGGCTGACGAACGAGGAAGTCGAAGCATGCTTTGACTTCTTCTTGAAGGACTTCGACTTACCAGATTGGCTAGATGGCTTGAATTGCGACGACAACCTCGGGCTTGGCGACCATTCCTGGGACCTTTCTCTCGACCGGGACCTCGATCATCACGGTGTCACACGTCGAGTTGCCATTAGCTTGAGGGATTGCTCCCTTAAGGTCTCCGGGTGCATGGTACAGCAGTCGGGGCAGGCCTTCGGGTCGTGGTCCCGCTCGGGGCAAACACAGGCATACATGGTGCAGGTCCGTCACAAACATTTGTCGATGGCAGGCGCCGCAGGGCTTGAAGCCAGCCTTCGGCAAAGACACCAGGAGGTAAACCTCAAAAAAGTCCTCGTCAAAATGTTGAAAAAACCTAGTCAAAAAGTAACTAAGGGGTAGCTCTTTCTGGATCTGCACTGGCTGGTACAGAAAGAAAAGAACCCAGACTACTGCGCGCCTGGGTGGCGCCTATAAAGGCACCGCAACATCATTTTCGGCGCAAATGACGCCACACGGAGCCAAAAGCTGCCACCTACCATTGCGCAGGGGTACTGCTCTCAAAAAAAAATTGGATCCAGTCTGATGCCTGGGGATAATTTTAAGGTAAGGAATCTGCGGATAGAAGTCTCCATCAGATATATTGTGCTTTGCTGAATACTCATTTCTTATTGTAAAAATGTTGTTCACATGCAAGGGTGGTCTCCTCAAGTGCATTTTGATTAATGCCCAGCCATCTACAGGGAGAGGAGGAGGAGACTGGCAAACGTGCCTGCCCAATCTCGCAGCTACAGTGCAGCTAACGTACACACATTGGGCATGCAAGGATGAGCACCATTTACAGCTCATGGACTGAGAGTGGGAGGGAAATTAATTTGCGTCTTTGTGTAAGACTTCCAGGTCCCAGACTCTTCTTATTGACTACCACTTCACAGGGTCAGACAATGAGAAAAGGAGGGAGAATCCTGGAGGGACGTAGTGCTGTGCTTGTCACTGCCTTACAGCTGCCTACCATTTTAGGTGCCCCCGTGTACCTGCTGTGGCTACTTTACAGCTCGTCAGCGCTACTAGTGACTCCCATGTGGCATGCAGCCCAGACTCTCATCGCCAACTACAGTCGGAACACTGGAGCTGTGAACCTTCATGCCGGGATGAACACTGCCACCAGGAGATAAATAGTTGAAAAGGGAGAAGGGAAGAGCCTTAGAGCAATGAATGTCTATATATGTGTGTGTACGACTCAGTGAGTGAGCAGATACTCTTTTATGCACATGAATGGGTCTGTTATGCCTGGTAGAAGGGGAAAAGGGTCAATCACACGGACCCAATGAGAGTCATTACTGGCATATCTGGGAGCATTCTTAGTGACAGGCTGGTAAGCTACATTTGGGGGGCTCATCAGAGAGATAACGTGAGCATTCTTGGCTACATACTGGTTTTCCCTGACATAATGCTGGTCCATCAGTGGCATACTGTGGGAACTCGTGGCAACATTCTGGCTGTCCACAGTATTGTGGAGGTGAAAATGCTTACTATGCGATGGCCATCCCTGGTATTTGGTGATAAAACCTCGCCTTGATATGCAGAGATTGTAGGAGTGCAACATTAGCATATGGACCACTTGATTAAAATAAGCGAATGTTTGTGGATCAAAATGAAAACCTGGTATTTCCGTTTTGGGGGGGGGAAAAACTGTTTCTCCATGAAATAAGCGACTGTTTGGAGGACTTGAGCTTTTTTTTTTTTAACCAAATACACCTTTTTAAAAATTTCCTGGTGAAATGTCTGTTTTTAGAAACTATTAAGCTGATATTTCAGACAAAGTTTACGGAAACATAGCGGAAGCTAAAATGTTGCTGATTTTGGTACCTTGGTAGCACATAGCACTTCCTACTGTGGTTATTTCTTAACTTATATTGAAGAATTTAATCTTTTCTGATTAAACATTTAATTATCACAACTGCTTCTGAGGCCTGAGCATTTACAACTGGTGTATCTTCTGTGCAATTAATATTATGGGATCTCTATGCAGTTGATCAGTAACCATACTGTATACATGCACCATTGAGATTGATCTAGGTTTGCTTTCTATGGTATGTAACTGAGATTTGTATATCTTTTGGAAGAACTTGCAGAAAGAATCTAAAATATTTTGAAAAATGACAGGCCAAGAAACATTGCCTAACCAGTTGTTCTTAACTGCCACTAACAAATATGTTTTTTTAGGCATATTATGTTGAAAAATCCACTATTTGCCACCATTTTTCACAGTTTTCTTTGGTAAAGTGATGCTGTGCACCTTTGGGGATGTTAAGACTTGGCAGGCACACTATAGGTGTACTAGAATATTTTATTTGATAAAAACTGTGCTGTAAAATGGATCATTTGCCCTGATTTTTTCAGAATTTTGGAAAGGGTGTAGGGCTGGTGAGGTAACTGCCCTGTTCCCATATAAGTGATGTAGGGATGCTCAGTCAAATTCAAGGAAGAAGTTTAAGCCCCAACACTTGAAAAGTTCACCAGTAGTCACTGCTCACAAGTAGCAGCCACACCATTCTTAGTTAGTACTTAATTTAAGCCGGTGGTTGTAGGTGGACCCAACGGCTCTGGTTTTTGGTGACCAGCACTTATTTTTCCTTAACAGACTTTGATCCAGAGAGACAAAAACACAAAAGGGGGAAAGGAGGAGGATGAGAAAGACGGAAAAAGTGTGACAAAGGAAGGAAACCAGAATATAAAGAATCTGCAAGAGTGAGATAAAGAGGCAGGGAGTGTCTGTTGTCAATTAAAGAGGCGTGAGGTGGAATCAAGACTACGCAGCCTCGGTATACGGCACCATGATATTAGATTGTGCTGGTCGCAGGCTTCTGAGTCCAATACTTTTTCTTTTGCAAACTAAGCACTTTTCTTCATCAACTCATTGACTATTATGAACCTTGTGGCAGAACTGCAATGGGTTGAGTCTGTGCCTCACCCTCCAACACGTCATTTTTCAGCAACAAAAACACAACAGTTACAATGCCAGTGTGCTAGTGAGCTGGTGGAGTCAGTGTTTGGCAATAGGGAGAAACCCCTGGACCACATGTACCAGGATTTGGCTCGATTATTATTATCCTCTCTATTCCCAGTTATTGGCAACAGATTCCAAAGTAGCAATGGTTCTCGGGTTCGGGCCATGTTGGGAACGTACAGGCATCAAGGCAAGAAATTATTAAAAATTGTCTGATAGAAGTGAGCATTTACTGCTCAACTTGCATCCATGTGCAGACTGTTTAGAGAAGGGGTATGGCCTGGCCCTTCTAAATACCCCGCAGAACTCAGAAATAAGAATGTGTGTCTGAGAAGCCACATTAGTAGCTTCTTCTCTGGAGAAGTCAGCATAAATTTCTTCTGGCATGGATGTACATAGCAAATAACAGTAGGTGTGCCAGGATTGGGTGTCAGTCACAAAGGGTCTCACTCACTATCACTGCTTGATCTGGAACAAACCTAAAAACCTCTCTGAAGAATTCCTGAATTCCAGAAGAAAATAAATGTTTGCTTTGGAAAAAGCACGAATGTTCCATTGTGGTCCTTAAAATCTTCCTCTCTCTCAGACTATGGAAAGTCTATGTCTTGGAGGCAGAGTTCTAATTACCTGCAGCAGAGTCTCTAACCTCATCTCACCTTACTGCACTTTACAAACCGAAGCGTAAGAAAATGTTTATAAAGTGTGCTTGTGTAATAAACTGCTTATATTGACGGGGGCAGATTAAGATTGTGGTAGAGTGGTTTCTCCACGTGAGATATTGCTCCACCCGATCACAAGCGGCCTAATGTTCCTGCACTTGAATATTCCAGCTGCAGGAGCACCAGGATAATTTTACCAGCTGTAAAATCCGATCAGTAAAAATCACAGGAGGGCTGGGCAGAGGACCACGAAACACGTGCAGCCTGGGCCCCCTCACATCCCCTCCTACAGCATGGGGGAGAGCATGGAACACTCCCCTGCCAGCCCACAGCCTGCCCGGTCGACTGACACGCTCTCCACACCCAGGGGCGGCTCCTCCGCTAAGGCGGAAGAGCCGCGCCCCATTGCTCTAAGAGCAGTTCAAAAAGGAAAAATAAAATAACGCACCGTTGTTATCATTTTATTTTTCCTCTTGCAGTGGCTCAGTTAGTTTCCTGTGGGCGGGGCAGATCTGGGCTTCACGACGCCAGAGCCCTACAGGGGCAGGAGTGGTGGCACTCTCCAAGTGTGCATTACGGTTTGGTGGCCGTTTTGGTCCGGACAAACCGTCATGCACACTTGGCATGTTCTCCACCGTCTGTATTGTACAGCCTGGGTGGAGAACATGCCCAGGCTCCCAGTCCCCATCTAGGCGCCGAACCACGGCACTCAGACCAATCACAACACTGCATTGCAGCGTTGTGATTGGCTTAGGGGAGCCTGGGTGCTTCCTGCTGCAGACTCCAGGAAGAAGATGAAGAGGACAGACAGACCTGGAACACCCTCCCCCACCAACCTTCGGCAGACCCAAGACCTACTGGCCTTCAGAAGACTCCTCAAGACCTGGCTCTTCGATCAGTAGCAGCACCACCCCCATCTTCCCCCAGCGCCTTGAGACCCTCGCGGGTATGTAGTGCGCTTTATAAGTGACATGATTGATTGATTGATTGAGAGGCGGCGGCCGGTCATACTCATGGTAAGTGTTTTTTTTTTTTGTTGTCCTTTTCATTCCCCCCTACTTTCCCCCGCCCTCCCCTTCCCACCACCCCAGTCTGGTAGCAGCCGCTACTGTCCACACCTGCTCCACGTCCCGTACCAGCTCCCCACTCCAATGTACCTTCTGCTCAGAGCAAGTGTTAAAAGAAAGCATTAATTCTCACTGGGTTGGGAATTCTAGGTCAGGACCAGAAGCGAGGATTATACGTAACTTTCTTCTTTATTTCTCTCCAAAAGCTTCAAATAACCAACAACATAAACAACATTTCCCATATCCCATAGGGAAATAATAAAACACTGCAGCCAATCAGTGTCCATGAAACCTATGAAGAGGTAAGGCAGTTTCCTGTTCCTCCTCTTTCTTCGCTGCTCCAAAGGCAGATAAATATAATTTCTGTCCTCTCAATATATGCGTTTAAGAAGTGTGTACTTTCCGCTCTGTTTGACTTTCTTTCCTTGCAGGTGGGTTTAGACTTGGACCGCGCTCCATCAGCGGTTATCTTTTTACCTTGATTCACCATGGGATCGGCCTTACCAATCCCTGAGCGGCTACAGAGAAGTGCAGAGGGGCTGTGCTATGGTGCTGCCGTCTTCCGACCGTGTGGGGGCACTGCCCCCTTTCGGCTCTGCTTACAAACTCTCTGCCAAGAAACCGCACTCTCCCGAGCAGAGAAACAAACTGTGCGTGTCCTTGGCGCTCGCTCTGGACTTCAGGAACGGCCTGTTCGCGTGACTAGCAGGCCCAGCTCCCCAGGAGCCTGAAGCGAGACTCCCCACAGGGGTCGGTACAATTACTGTTTACGGGTGTGGCTCAGGCTCTGCCCATACAAATCCACAGCGACCTCCCTCTCTCCCCTCCCCCAATTGGAGGTCGGCCTACCTGCCCTGAATACTACCCTTGGAGGGTTCCAGATTTCGGCACTTCCACTTAAATCGGTTGCATCCAGACCACAGCTCTAATCACTAGCCCTTGGAGTGTCTAAAAGACGCGGGTGAAATTCACCTGGGCCAGATATAAGGCCTTCAAGCTCATTATGTACGATGGGGAGGAAGAGGCATATTTGGAGGAGGTGGAGTATGTCCCTAGGGACACACACCTACCAGAAACCGTAGATGCCTCATTACTAAAAATCACTTTCTACAGCCCTGGTGCCTCTGGAGAGGAAACTTTTAGAGCTGGCGGCGAACCACCCAGAACCCTCCCCAGAATGGAAGACCTCCCAGGATGCTCTGCGTAGGGGGAGCCTCCGAGGCAGCCCAAACCATAAAAGCGTCTCAGGGACCCTGCTTTTGACTATCTAAAGAAGGCATTCCTGGCCGAAGGACAAAATGTTGGGGATAACCAGGCCCCGGACCTCTTTCCTAGCACTGCTGGCCCACTGGTGGATGACCCTCTCCCCCCTTCTCAACCTCGTTTCCCCCTCCCCCTTCCTCAGATGGGGATACAGAGCTAGGATGTCCATGGTTCCCTAAATCCAAAAGTTCAGCGTCAGCTCTCGATTCGGGGGCCCCAATGGACCCACTAATAGTGGAATGTTGGACCCTGAAGATATCTATCACCCCAGATGAACCAAATGGGTCCTGGCGGACAAGGTGGCGTATTAAGTGGCAGGCCAACTACCTAAACAACTTGACAAAGAGGTCCGCAACAGGTTGATAGCGGAGTGCCCTCGCCAAACTCTGGAGGAGAAAGTTTCCCTCACTTCCGAGATAGACTCGAAGATGGCTACGTTTTTAGCCAAATACATCAAGAATCCCAAAAAGGAACTGATCGCTCATGGCACTCATGCCAGGATAAATTGTTGTATCTGGCGGGGCCCCTGACCAAGATTCTAGATATGCAGGAGGAAGCCAAGCAATCGGGTTCGCTCATATCCCCGGAGATACTACTGGGTGGGCGCAAAGGGCTATAATATTTTTAGGGAATGCTAGGTGTGCTATTTCCAAAGAGAGGCATAGGTCACTCCTTATCAAAATTGACCCAAAGCTGGGTAATCTAGCCTCCACAGAAGCATGCAGGTGGCTCTAAGGGGCCTCTTTGGAGAACCATTTATAAAAGAATTGGTGAAATGAGCTTCTACATTTATTTCACTTGATAAAGCGCCCATCAAAATTTTTTCTGCCAAGGATTCCCCGGGGGCCGGCAGAGGTGGGGGGCGCTCGGCCGGCGGCTCATACTTCAACACCTCCCAGTGTGGACAACATACCAAGAAAGGTCTCTACCAAGACCAGGAGAAAGTCGGTTTTTTTCTTTCTTATGAGTCACAGGAAGAGGCAGTTTCAACAGAGGCACATCTAGAAACTCGGCTCCCGCTGGTAACTACTCAGGTCTGCACTGACTTCGTTCTGCCATTGAAGTGAAGGAACGGAGCCGCATACAAATACCACCCCAGCGTGCTGACATCAGTTCTTTTTTTTTTCTGCACCAACGAACGTGGATTGGGAGCTCAGCTCCCAATTCAGTCAGTCTTTCGATGAATCTCTGCAAACTAAATCTAGTATGTAAGGGAACAATGTCCCCACCTACAACTACAGGTTTCAAACCATGCAGTGACTGCAGAAAACAGATGTCGAAAATAGATTCACACAAGGTGTGTCTTTGGTGTTTGGGCTCGAGGCACGACTAAGTCATGCAAAAAGTGTGCTCTCATGCACCTGAACGTGATCCAGGCCTGTTAAGTGAAACTGTATGTTGCCGCACACTGGAAGAAGTCACAGATCTCATGTAAGACCCACTCTAGTCCAGGGCGTGGTCCCCCTTCTGCTCGAGGCAGCTCCTGTGAGAAGTCTTGTTTGCAGTCAAAGTTCCACTGTAAGTCAAAGTCCAAGTGGAAACAGCAAAGTGAAGTAGGACTCAATCCAATCCCGCCACTCTCTATCAACAGCAAAGTCGTGAGGGAATCAAGGTGCCACCCGATCTTGCTCCTGATTTTCGACTTGGGAGAAAATTCCGCAGCTGATTCCGATGAGCCCCAAGTTCCCTGGACCATCAGCGACACCACAGCAGGTTGAGGCCTTTGAGGAGGCCATGCTGGGTATTTTTGGCACCGTTGCGGGTCCCTCTGGTGCGTTCAGTCCACTAACATTCACAGGGGATCCTTGGCTCCTTGGGAATATTCTACAGATGAGGAATCTGCGATTTGATGTATCCATCCGAAACATCTTGCACTTTCTGGATACACAATACCACATAGCTGTGAGCATGGGCATCTTTTTGTTGAGGACTTGTTATTACAATTCCTTGCATGTATGTTGCCCTGACTTAGCCACTGCAGTTTTATGCTATACACGTAAACTAGGCACACAGGTCCACATCTTTCCAGAAATGGTACAACTTTAATGACTGCTTGGTAGTGGCTGCAGAAAATACAAGCTCCTGTATTTAAAAAGACGAAGGGTCTGTACTGCACGTTGAAACAGACTTTAGAATGCAATACCAGCTCATATATGAGGTGTCTACGAACATAATACCGAGCAACCTAATGCAGTTTAAATGATATAAAATGACACAGTATCTACAAAAGGCCTTTTGAGGTAACATAACACCATCGTTTTACTCAATGAAGAAGGGGTAGCTGCACTGTGCATTTGGCTCTAGGCTTGCCCGGAGGCGAAATGTAGGGTGTTATTTCCCACTTCTCCGGATCGAACACCTTTCCTAAGCAATATTCACAATTGAAATGCAAAAGTTTCTTTCAACTTGACAAAACTTCAAAGTTGTTCTTATAAAAAAGAAAGTGAAAGAGAGAGGACCAATCTGTAGGAGAGAGAAAGCAAAATGGAGAGAAGTGCTCTACACGTCTTACCTCTATCGTGGGGTCATATTCATCTACAAAGTGGTTTTGAATGAGTTGAATGGTCAGAGCGCTCTTCCCAACACCACCTGCTCCCACCACCACCAGCTTGTACTCCGTCATCTTCCAAGGCTGCCTTTGGGATCACTCTGCAGGAAGAGAGACATCAGTCAGAAAAGTATACAGGTGCAGCAACATCACCGGTATATGAAAAGGCTTGATGAGGCAGTAGCAGATTGAATGCTCCAAATAAGGCAACCCAACTTCTGAAACACCGCAATCCTATGGTAGACCGGCTCCTCAGAACAGTTCCTATACCACACACCTGCACCACTGTTCCTCAGCACTAGGTACACTCTGAATGTCTGTAGCAATCAATCATAGAGCCCAGATAATTCTGTATGTTGTGTCACAATATAATGCAGTGGCGAGGCATACTTGTATGGCAGCAGCTGCACCAAGAATGGTGGATGGGCATGGTCAATGGATGAAATATTAGAATTACAAATGGCACTCTTCATTACATTCCCGCTGCACTAGAGTGGATTCCCAAATAACACAAACTGTAAGATGGTTTACTGTTTAGTCTACATAGGAGGCGTCAAGACTAGGAAACAATGCTTGCGGATAAGAAACATGTGATCTTCAGCTGGCAACCAGAGTAGCATTTGCAGAAGGCATTAGGGCTGGCTCAAGCTGCTGCCCCAAAAGTAAAAGGCACAACTTGCTTCTGGAAAGCTACCTAACCTCGGGTGAGAGAGAGTGCACACACAACCCCTCGGGGAACAGCCAAGAAAATCTGTCGCTACTGAGATGGCGTTAAAACTGGATGGTACAACACACTGGAGGATACAAAACACTATCTAACAGAAAATGGAGGTCTTGAAAGTTCACTGACCAGCAGAATTTTCATTATAGTCACAAAGAGCAGAGAAATACAACTAAAATTATACGTTTGTCGAGTGGACCAATTCATAGTGGCTATTTTCCCAGACTGTGCAATGTTTCTGAAGTGTGGATGGGTAAGGAGTACCATTTTGTTTGTGCAAAAACATATGATTTGTAGCGAAAGAGTCTGGACTTGCCTGACTTAATTGCACAACATGATTGCTAGCAGGGAGACCTCTCCTCCAAGGTAAAAGATGCAATCTATAAGAAGCCACTGTTTTAAAAAGAGGCTTTCCTGTACATAGCCAAATAAACAAAGTTACTTCCTTCAGAGCCTTGCATTAAATCAAAGGGCAATACCCCAAAGAGGTATTATTGTTCAACATGGTATTACCGTTACAATGGTATTATTCTAAAGCAGCAGTTCTTAACCTATGATCCGGGGACTCCCGAGTCCGCGACGACTACTCGGGGGGTATGCGCCTGCTTAGAAAACTGAATAATATCAACAGATTCATAAAGTGCATATAAATAAAGAAGCAAAATTGAAAATTTTGAAACGTTGAGTAAGAGTGAAGGAATCTGAAATTGGAGGCTAAAAATTAAGTTGGTGTCCTCGGATTCATTCATACAAACAGTGTAAATGCGTCAAACAGAAGACAGCATGGAAGATTGATGTCCCGAGTTGAATTTAAGAAAGCCCCAACCTTCTCATTAAAATGAAAATGTTCTTTTTTTTTTATTCGTTTGTGAATTAAATAAAATGTTGTTTCATTATTTGTGTATTTTTGGAATGGTTCTTTCTGTATTTTGGCGTATTCTTTTGAAGTTCAAATCATTAAAATTGCGTATGCCGGGGTCCACAGCTTCCAGTAATGCCTCAGTGGGGGTCCCGAATTCCAATAATGATTCAGTGGAATTCCCACATTCCAGTAATGATTAAATGGGAGCCCAGAGAAGTCAGAAGTTTAAGAACCACTTCCCCAGAGATTTAAAAAAATAAAGTAGGAATAACTTGCAGTAACAGAGTTACTGCACTTTTTTTATGACTAGGTCTGTATTAACATCAGCATTTTGCTACTGGTACCTACTCCTCATGTATCGAGCAGGACCATCACGTCACTTACACTACCTGGAGAAATACCAGAAATAAGATAGCAGTAATACAGATGTGGCAAATTTCCACAGATATCTAAATCGTGGTCCAATTACTTGTGCAGAAGGTAAAATTAGTTAGATATGTCAATACCAGTGGCGGCTCCTCCGCTAAGGCGGAGGAGCGTCGCCCCACTGCTCTGTGAGCAGTAGTTAAAGAAAACTAAAATGATAATAACTACCATTATCATCATTTCAGTTTCCCTTTCCCGGGGCGGGGCTGGACTGCCAGAAAAGGGGAGGAGTGGTTTGCCTACTCCAAGGTGTGCAATAACGCTTTGATCGGCCCTCTCGGGCTGGTCAATCCAACATGCACACTTTGCATGTTCTGCACCCAGGCTGCTTTACAGCCTGGGTGCAGAACATGCCCCAGGCTCCCATTCCCTTCCTGAGCGCCGATCCACGGCGATCAGACTAATCACAGCACTGCATTGCAGCGTTGTGATTTGCTTGGGGAGTCAGGAGCCTGGGTGCTTCCTGTTCCTGCTTCCAGGAGCGAGAGGCGGTGGCGAGCGGACCGAGAGGCGGTGGCCGGCCGGCAGGCCTGAACGTAAGTGGGTTTTTTTTCTCTTCATTTACAACCCACCCCATTTCCCCGCCCCGCAACCCCCGGTAAATAGCGGCTGCCACTGGTCAATAGAAACTATAACAAGTAGGCATTTGTTCTTACAAATGTCCAACTTGATACCTCAACAAGAAAGGTGTACTGTACACAAGACAAAGGTCCACCGAAAAAGATTTATTTCTGTATTCTCATCTGGCACATATGCTGTGGCTCCCTTGTAGGTGCCAATCCTTCAGGTACCATGCTCAAGCTCAAACGTAGACGCGATGGATCGAGAAGCCTCCGTGGTTTCTGAAAGGGAAAGAACTACTCATGCAGGTGATCAAGGACCCTGCGTTTGTCCTGTAATAAGCATTCAAATAATCAGTTTTGCTATGCCCAACTTTAGATTAGCAGACGGAGTAAACAGTCAATGAAGCGATCACATGGTGGACTTTTGGGAGGGGAGGAAATGCATACAAGCATCCCTCAGAAAAGTTAATGTATCTGCCTCCAAGGAAACAGGACACCCTACCACCCACAAAACACAGGACTAGCAGTTGAAGTCCAAGTTTTACAAGTTCAGTTATAGTTTTTATTAGGCAGTGACAGATCTTTTCTGACACTGGAGCCCAGCACTGTAGATATGTCCCTAACCACAACATCTGTTAACAGCACTGACACAAGCCAATGAAACACAAAGGTGCAGCAGCAGGTTCAATTCAGAGTGCTTCATCCTTCATCCTGCCCAGATCTTGGACCTGGCCCCGAGCTGCCATCGTACATAATTACAACACATAAGCACAGGATACTGATGCAGAGTTATTAGCACATGCCTCTCAAGAACCAAAAACCACGTGTTGAGCAAAATAACTCTCTGGCACATTTTTTATTGTTGAGGAAATGTACACAATTGAGAAACTAGGTGAATTATTTACCCAGAGAGAGGAGTCAGGGTGGCCCAGGTTAAACCCAAACTTATGTTTGGAAAATATTTCTGATTGCTGTCACATATGGATTTCACAATCACAAGCCTCAAACTAGTTTGCAGAGCTTAGCCATTGTTAAGGCTACAAGGATAACGTGGCTTGGGGGAACAAATAAAGCGCCAAAAAGGACATATTATAAGGCAAATTCAATAATTGGATAATATGGTCCAAAATTGCTATCTTTAAGTTCTAGTTACATTTACAAACCACTCAGCCTCTGGTCTTGTGGTTTAGGATGTCACCAGAAACGCTAGATGTGATACATGACCATACGACGCAGTTACCAGTAATGTGTTAATAAAAAGAATCCTGGGAGCAAATTTCAACATAACTAACTGTTGGTGATGGAAATGTGCAGCCTACATAACTGCTTCTGAGGCTTACTATCTCGTCTGACCATTTTTAAAACCTATAATTTACCCATCGAGAATACGGTTCCTGTGTGCTTGGCTAGCTTGAATTTCATTTTGCACAAGTCCCCTGGAAGTTGGGTTAACTCTCATACACTCTTTTCTAATCATCATTCCTTGATTTCAAATATGTTCTTTGTCCTGCGGACTCCAGGGGTCAGAACACAGGACTATTGGCCTTCCTGTATGGCATCTGTAAATGGCATGGATGTACGGTACTCTTTACAGCAATTTATTTGGTTAAAATATTCCTTTGCTGAGAAGTGGTCTGTGGAGTAGCTAGAGGTGGTTTAGGCAGAGGATCGTAAAGGGAGGGTGGACTTAGGTGGTAGGAAAGGTTTGGCTAATCAAAAGGTCTATTAAAAACAGCTACAACAATCAATAAGGGGTTTGTAGAGTGTGGCTACTCACCCGTGAGGGTCTCAAGGTACTGAGGAGGGGGAAGTGGGGCTGCTGATCCATCTGGGCGGTGGGGTTCAGTCAAAGAGCCAGGTCTTGAGATCCTTCCAGAACTGGGTCAGTGACTTGGATTGCCTGAGGTGAAGAGGCAGGTTGTTCCAGTTCTTGGCAGCGAGGCAGGAGTAGGATCTTCCTCCGGTTCTGGTCTTGTGAATCCGTGAAACGGTGGCCAGGGCCAGTTGGGCGGAGCAGAGATGTCTGGTGGGGAGGTGGAATGAGAGGCGGTGGTTCAGATATGCTGGTCCTGCATCGTGGAGGGCTTTGTAGGCGTTTGTGAGGCGCTTGAAAGTGATTCTTTTTTTGATTGGGAGCCAGTGGAGTTCTCGAAGGTATTCGGTGATGTGGCTGCAGCGGGGGATGTTGAGGACCAGTCTGGCTGCAGCATTTTGAATGTTCTGTCGTTTCTTGAGGAGTTTCTGGGTGACAACATGGCCTGCGAGTCAGGCTGCAGTGACCCATCTAAGGTTGGAGTCCTTGGATGCCCTTGTTGCTTTAAGACAGTAAAAATAATACACACATACTGAGAATGAGCCCCTGGAACAATGGCCAAGGTATTAACTACCTAGAGAAGCTGCTGAGGAAAAGATGTGGAACAAGGCTTCTGGCAAAAGTAGCGCGTAGACTCTGGGCCACAGGATACAACTGTTTTTGGAGTCACTGGAGGGCGTCTTCTACTCAGGAACAAGCTGAATAAGGAAATAGAACTCATAACTTATGAGCTGAGACCAGAAACTTCTCTACTTGATTTACAGACGTAGGCCATTCTGTTGCAACATAAGCAGTGCGAGAAAGACTTGGGGGCAAATATGGCTCTGGTAGAGTAATTCATAGTGAATCGCATGTCAGGCAGAGCAAGACATACAAATTTATCCCATGTTTTTTCGCCTATTACAGGTACTGTGCTGTAGCAAAATTGTTTTATTTCACGATTTGCCACCTTTGTACTCTTATATTTTACATTTCCAAACATATTGGGCCCTCAAAGTGTCGAATACAAATTTCTGAGAGAAGTGGAGATGTGCACAGTGTAGGTCAATTTGCAAATGTATAGAAAGCCTAAAATTATAAAATTGTTCCTTCCCATTGAATGCTTTGGGCTGCTGTTGTGCACTGCTGAGGAATGTCTGCTATTAGACTTCTCAGTAAGGCACAAAGCATTCCCGACAGGCAGACAAAGAGAAAGGTATTGCTGACAGAAACCTTATATGTAGGATGCTTCAAAGAGTGAGCCACGAGGGTCCTGCCACAATCTAGCTGTGATAAAACAGAACATCTGAAGATCAAGCAGAAAGGATGAGCAGGAGAAATAAGTATTGTGCCTGTAGTTACCATTATGGTCGATTTAGTGGGTGCCTGGATTACCCTTTTACAGCCAGACAGAAACACAAAGGTTTTTCCCTTTCACCCTAGACATTTGGGGTGAGGCAGGGGCAGTACAGTGTTGTAGGAGGATGGCTATGGAACAATCTCCCCATTCCCATTTCGCTTGCGGTTGCCTGTGACTAAGCCCCAGCTCTACAACTACAGATGAAAAAGATTCGATCCAGAGGGTGCCACATATCACTTGAGTGCCCCCACCACTTGAGCATTTCAACCACAGCCATTTTTTCATGATATCCTTCAGTTTGCTACTCACAAACAATCTTCTGTGAATGATAGCCCATTTCCAACACAACCAGTCCCTCGTTTGAACTCGGATTTGAAGATCAATTAGAACAATATCTGGCCTTCTTTTTCAGTTTGTATCAGTATTTTGCTAGGGTAAGGCAAATGTTACTTACATAGAGGCATCCATTTTAATTATGTGTAGTGACATTACTCCTTTTGAAGTATATGTGGCTGTAGATACACGTTCGGCAATGACTGTAAAGAAGAGCTCTCCATAAGAGTTGGCTAGTGAATAAATGATGTAGATGTCTGGAGCCAAGCCCTTAGAACTGTCTGGCCAACCATAGCCTGCTGGCAGACTAAAATGTTCACACAACAGGGTGTGGTAACAGTGTGTGGTGTTAACCAGGTAGCCACTTTGCATATGTTGGCTTGCAGACTATTTTTTAGGAAAGCCATGGTAGTCCCTTTCTTGCAGGTGGAGTGTGCCCTGGGGGATACAGGTAAGGCTCTCTTAGCTTTATAAAGAGAGTTTGAATGGCTTCCCCAGGAGGCTGGAAGTGTGTGGGGCCGCTTTTTGTTACTAGGGGCCGCTTTTGTAACAGTACAGCAGTTTTAAAAGCACTGCAGTGTTCCTTGTAAATCCAACACTTTTCAGGCAACAATAAAAGTGCCAAGAAAACTGATGATTAATGTACCTGCTGGAGAGAGATCAGAGTTTTGTCTAGTGGCAGTCTTGACTCATCTATGGTAGCGCAGAGAGTAAATAAGCCTGCTGCAAACAGCGTATACTATGCAGATCACAGAACAGTATTTTATGTGCATAGCTCAGAGGTTTACCGCTTTTGTCACAAAGATCCTTTTGTTACTGTGCAGTTCTTAAGTTGCAATCATAATCTAGGTTGGAAAGTTATGTTTTTTCCCAGTCTATCATCATCATCCTAATGTTGCTGAAAATGGTTTGTTTAGTTAGAAATAGATTCTTATTAGTAAAGTCAACCCTAAACCACTGTGTTACGTTCCGAGTTTGTGCTTTCCCAGGCCAAAGCGCTCTTAAAAAATGGCTACCAATATTGATGGGATGTGAGATGTGAATTCTACACCTTGTTAGTCCCCTTTGCCAAATGTAACATTTTCTATACACTGATTTACACACATACGATTCATTATCTCTGTATGTGTGAGTTATGGAAATGCTCTGACACCCTACACTGGTATGAGAGGCGCTATAAAACAAATGAAATACATGTGACAGAGGGACTAAGCAGAGATGAGAGGCACTGTTAGAGAGTGATAGTGATGCAATCATTGACGAGTCCCAATAGAGATTGCCGTATCCTGGTGCACTATAAGGTCATCACTTACTACGCTTTAAAAACGAATACAATTGATTATATAATGAAAATATGTTGTATAATGCACCATTTGTTTTCCAAATTTTCCTGGGGAGAGAACCCACCTTGTAGTGGTCAGGCTCACTCGATATGTACGGTATGGGGGCTGGTCTGACAAAATTTGCCAGGGCTGCTTGGGTTCCCAGTCCAGTTAACTATCCATCTTAGAATACCTGCCTTTGCGAAACATTATAAATGTAATCCAATTTTAAAGGCTACAAAGAGTTAATCAGACTTGCGAAAAGGCTTGGTCCTATCAATGTAGTACATAAGAGCTCGTTTGATTTCTAGCGTTCATAAAGCGTTTTCAGCTACTGAATGTAGTTGCGGCAAGAAAACTGGGAACTCCATCGTCTGACTGAGGTGAAAGGGCAAAAACCACCTTTAAGAGAAATTTGGGATCGGTTCCGAGAACAACCCTATCCTTGTGAACCTGAACAAATGACTCTTGCATGGTGAGTGCCTGCAGCTCGCTAACCCTCTTGGCGGAAGAAGGCTACCTTCCAGGGAAGGAACTGTAAGGGGCATGAATGTAAACGTTTGAAGGGGGCCCCATGAGCCCAATTGAGCCTCGTGAGGATTATGTTGAGTTTCCACTCAGGGAAAGGAGGTATTCGAGGAAGCATGACCCGCCACAAAGTATTGACTATTGGGATTCTAAGGAGGGATGAATGTGCATGTAAGCTGCCACAGCAGCAAGGTGCAGCCAATGCCCCGGATGTTAGCCTCCACAGGGTCTAGATATTGGAAAGGCAGTAAAGGACATACCTTTTCCAATCTGCCACGTAATAGGCCGATGTGGTGGGCCTACACACCTCCTGCAGAATGAGGATGACATATCCAAACTCTAGGACATCAGGTGCCAGATCGCTAGGTTGAGCTGATTGGCCACTAGATATCTGGCATTGTTTCGGATGAGAAGGTCCAGCCTATGTGAAAGCTTCCCACGGGGGCTGATGGACATTTCCAGATACATGGAGTACCAAGGCTGCCTGGCCTAGGTGGAGGACATCAGGATGTGGGCCACAGACACTTGTCTCATTTTCCTTACCACGTACAGGAGAGGTGGGAGGAGGAAAAGCATCCATAGTGCATTGCCCGTGGACTGTGGTTATGGGTACCAGAGGTGAAGTTTGGAAATTTTGAGTTTTCCAGAGTGCCAAACAGGTCCATTTGTGCATTGCCCCATTCCTAGAAGTGCCTGGGTAGGACTTACGAGTGGAGTTCCCACTCATGGACTTGTTGTCAGTCCTGCTGAGTAGGACTGCAGTCGTAGAGAATCCACAGAAGATGCTCTGCTAGGAGTTGGATGTTTTGGTTCACCACCCAATGCCAAATCCCCCACCCTACTTCTGCAAGCTGGGGGGACTCCCTACCACCCTATTTCTACAGGTAATATAGGGGCCATCATACTGTATGTCTTGAGGAGGACTGCTGTCCCCAAATGACCTTTAAGAACGCTTTGACGGTTAAAGTGTATGGTCAGTAATTGTAGGTATCTAATGTAAGCCCCGGTGTTGAGGAGCTCACACCCCCTCACAGTCACAGCGCTGAGATGTGCTCCACAGTTTGCGAGGTAGGCGTCTGTGGCAATGGTCACCTGCAGAAGTGGGTCTGAGAAAGACCTACCATGCAACAAGTTGTTGCCTTATCATCAGTGCAGACAGCCGTGAGTGCTGTTCTTCAACACAACTTCCCATTGCCCCTTTGCTTGTGAACATTGTCTCGCAAGACACTCTTGTAGTGGGAACATGAGGAGCATGCGGTACAACGGAAAAGCATGAGAACAGCATTCTGAGAAACTGTATCACAGTGTTGACCCAGAGCTGATGACTGTGCTGAAAAAGAGGCAGCAGCTGCTGGAATGCCAACACCCTCTGGTACTTGGGATAGGCTTTCAGTGTAACAGCATTCAACACCGATTCCAAGAAGGGCTAATCTGTTGAGAGTGAAGGTGAGATTTGGTAGCATTTATGGTGAATCCCAGGCTGTGGAGCTGGCAAATCGCTGCTTGAGTGTGACTAGGCATTGCTGTCTCCCACCGCTCTTAATCAATCGTCGATATGGGGGGGGAAGACATGAATGCCACACCCCCTTTTCAGATGGACACCCAACACTCCTAGGCAGTGTGTGAACACTGCGGATCCGAAGTGACCCCAAAGTGAGCATTTTGAACTAGCATTGATGTCCACTTACCACAAAGCAAAGGTATCAGCAGTGGGAAAAGTGGACAGGTATAAGTACACGTGTTTGAGATCAAGTGTCGTTATGTAGTCGCTTTGTCAGAGCAGAGGGATGACATTTTGCAAGAATGTCATATGGAAGCGTTCGACAGATGTATTAGTTGAGAGGTTTGAGGTCCAGGATGGGCCTGAGGGGCCAGCCCTTCTTGAGAGTGAGGAAGTAAAGAGCACTCTCCTTTCCCTTGATGGTGTGGAGGCACCCTTTCCAGCGTTCCTTTTTTGGAGGAGCGCATGTATCTCTTCCTTGAGGAGCCAGAGATGGTCTCAGCTGAGGACGTGTCAGTGGGGTGGAATGTTGGGAGGGCATGTGAGAAGTGGTAGGCAGTAGAAGTGGCAAATCATAGCTAAACCCTCTGGTCTGATATGATTTACTCCCAGCAAGAGAGGAAATCTTGCATTCTATCCCCGGCAGATGTTGTATGTGGGGGTAATGGGGAGTCACTTTTTACTGGAGCCACCTTGGCCCTTTCCCATATGCTGGTAGAAATTGTGGTGCTGTATTTGATAAGATTAAAGCTTGTCTGAGGAGACAGCTTTAGCTCCTACCTATGGCTGTTTGTGAAAAGTGCATCTTGTAGCTATAGTTTGCAAGGTGCCCATGGACTTGGCGATCTTTGTGTCCTTTTTTTTCTTCTAGAATCTCATCAATCTGGGGGGGGTCAAAGAGATGCTCCCTGTCGAACGGGATTTGAGGAGATGCTGCTTCACCCAAAAATGAAAAGCCAGTCATATTTTCTCAAGAGGGCACTAGTGTTAATGCCAACGCAGGGTGTGTCCGCAGCATTGACCATGCAACAAATGTTGGCCTCGGAGATGGTCTTGCCTTCGGACACTATCCCCTCCCCACTCTCTGTACTCATCTAAAAGGTGTCCGACGAGATCCTGCATCTCCTTTCATTAAAACTGGTCATAAATGGAGAGGGGTCTGGCAGAATTAAATAAACACCAATGTGTAGCTGCCCCTACCACCTCTTTTTTTACCACAGCATCTAGTATTTTGATCTAACGGGGCGTAGAGACAATGCCTATGCTTTCAACCATTAAGGAGTCAAAGGGGACCTGGCCTCTGATGTAGATTGGGTCACTGGGTGAGGGTTTGTACTTTTTTTCCCCACAATAGGTGTCACCACCGTAATCTTTACTGGCTTCTTAAAATTATCTGGGGAAGATTTTAGCATGCTTTTGAGCATTGGTAGAAACTGGATCGAAGTTGAATAGCATTGTCCTCTAGACTCCCATATTATTTTTAACTGCAGTTCATTGTGGTGCATGTGACTGAAAATGTTGTACATTTAGTTGTTGTAAGTAAAGACTAATAATCTTTTAAAGATATAGCAGGGCTCGAAAAATCCACTCGCCCGCTTGCAATTGCGAGCCAGATTTAATTAGGACGAGCTATTTGTAGGTCCTACTCGCCCTTTCTGGCGAGTAGGAAGACACACTGACTTTTGACCTCTGTCTCTGCAAGCAGAGCAAATGTGACAAGATAGCAAGATTTAAAGGCATCTTTATTGCTCACAAAGGGAATGAGCAATAAAAATGCCTTTAAATCTTGTTAACTTATCACATTTGCTCAGCTTTTAGAGACCGAGGTCAAGTGCTTTACAGTTAGGTTGAGTATATTTTTTAAGTTACTAGACCTGTTTTTTCGAGCCCTGTATAAGGCCTGATTTAGAGTTTGGCGGATGGGCTACTCCGTGACAAATGTGATGATATCCTGTCCACCTTATCACACATGCATTATAGCCTATGGCACATGCATTACGGCGGATGGAATATCTGTCGCGTTTTTAAAGATTATCCCTCTTGCCTTACTCTAAATAAGGCACATTGTTCTGTCTGCACAGTAAACTTTACTGAGTGCTATACGTTTGAGTCATTCAAATGTTTAGGGTCCCAAAACCTTATCAAGTTACACAGCGAGCCCTGAATGCTACACATCAATGAAACCACAAACAGAAGCACAACGCTGTTCAAGAAAATCAAGTACTGCATTAACCCCCTACGGAGCACACCTACCACTCTGCGACAGAAAAGTGAAATACCATCAATCTCTTCTGCTGTGATAAAATACAGACAATCTGACAGCACATCTATGACACCAAGCTTGCTTCATTCCTTACAACCTCCCCTTACAGTAGAATCCCACAATGGCCAGGCTTCAAAGTCCGGATCTCGCGGACATACTCAACTCCCTCCACACAAGGCATCTTCACAGAAGCTCTCAAGACAGGCCAGACCCTCCCACTTCTAAAGAAACTTACACTAGACACTGATTACCTCGCCACCTACAGCATATCACTCATCTGAAATTCACCAGCAAGTTCATTAAAAAGGCAGTCTATGTTCAACTCCAAGATCACATCAATGCAAACCATCTCCTGCACGACTACCAGATTGGCTTAGATCACACTGCAGCATGGAGACTACTACCTTAAACAGCGTAGATGATGCCCTCTTGACCACAGATGAAGATGATTTCTGCCTTCTGATGCTGCTCTTCTCAACTGCCTTCCGGAAGAGTACCTTCCCACCCTCATATGCACCTTGGACTCCTCGAATGGGATTCACCAGCAATGTGTTTCACTGGATCTCCCCCTACCTTTCCAACCAACACCAGTTTGTTTACATGTGCAACTCCAGGTCACAAAAGATCCCCATCACTTGTGGATGCCCCCAGAGTTCCATAGGGTCTCCTGTCATCTCTAACATTTACGAGGAATTACTTGGTGTTCTACTCACGGACGCGCTCTTTGCTTTGTGGCCAGCGACTGAGGGACTCCATGTTCCAGCACCCTTTGCTCTCCCAGGAGGGAGGAGCAAGCCCGCAACTTACCCCCGCAGCGCGGGACGCGCTCTTTGCTTTGGGCCAGCGGCTGGGGGACTCCATGTTCCAGCACCCTTTGCTCTCCCAGGAGGGAGGAGCGAGCCCGCAACTTCGCGCTTAAAAGCGCCTAGGACCCCTGCAGCGCGGGACGCTCGCGGGCCAAGCCCGGGCCAAGGGCGGGCCCATCCTTGCCCGTCACTGACCGGAGAAGGCTGGGCTGGGCCACGCCCCTGACGCCCTATACAAGGTACTGTTATTGATTTGCCCGTTGTTCAGGCATACGCGACCGTATCGGGACTTTACCATCCTACTACTATAGATTGGGCTGAGTGTTTGAACACCTGCTGCACCTGTGAGCTGCAACTGAACTAGAGCAGCGTACTCTCTCCCATTACTATTCTGGGCTCATATTTCCGGACTACCCGATCATCTTGTTATTACGATTGTTGTTGCCTGTTGTTTATTTATATTTATACTTTATCCGGTATAGACCGGAGTGGCTATTTTTCGAAACTATGGGTAGGCGCAAAACAGCTAATATTCCGCCAACACGTGATACTGGTCGGGCAACCATTGACTCATACCTAGTGAGGGCAGTAAATGTGATTACCCAGGAGATAGACAATGTCGAACGTCGCCTTTCAATTGGTGGAGGGTCTGGGTGCGGGAGTGGGGCCCGTGTTATACCAAATGATACTACGGTACTACCCCCCCAGCAAGTTAGTGTGCAATTGGGGGTGATAATGGTTTGGGGGCTACTGATAATACGAATACCATACTAAACTGCAAGATAATACCATCTCCTAGTATAGCTTCCGTTAGCCCCCCTTCTCCCAAAAGGAAAAGGAAATGTAAAAACACCACTGTGGCGACGAAAGCTTCTAAAGGACCACGTACACTCAAGCCTCCTGTCCCCTCTGGCAAAGATATTGGGGTTACCCCAGGAGATTTCGGAGGAAGTCAATGGGCACCACTATTGGCAGGGATTACTTCCAGACTTGAAGCTTTATTGGCCCCAGTCATAGAGAAGCTAGAGGCTCTAGCAATCGACGTATCCAAGATTGGGCTACATCACCATATACCCCCGATAGGACAACCTAAAGAGGGTTATATTAGGGAGCCCGTACTTAATGCATGCACACCAACACCCGCTCCAATGGTTAATCCCATATCTTTAAGCATTATGCCAAGTGATACAGGAGCTATTTCTGGTGGTATTCCCAGGGATCATATGCAACCAGTGAATCCTAGACCAAATATGTTGCAGGTCCCTCATGGGAATATAAATAACATAATATATGGTGGTAATATACGAGTCCCACTGGCAGGAGAGGCCAGCGATATCAACTCAAGGGCAACCAGTACTACTATTCACCTACCACCTGAATGTGTACCCTATGTGGCAGTTATAGTTAATGTCCCTCCCTTACGCCAAGGTCAAACAGAAACTCATGACTCTCTGAAGAATAGAGTGATTCACTGGCTTAATAGGTACTCTTATTTCCCAGCCGGGAATGCTAACGATAGAGAGTGCACTGGATAGGCCCCTTGAGGAAAAACTATGCGGGGGACTGTATTATAATTAATTGTAGGGATCCCAAATGCGCTATGGGTGTCCTTACGAACTGGGTGCACAACCTCAATCTTAACCCAGAATGCAATATGTTGTTGTAGCCTTTGGGCTACTTCTACAGGCATCTTAGGTCTCCCGTCCCTGAGATGTGTAGAGGTAATCCAAAAGGCAACAACTCTGCATTAGTACATCCTTTGTCTCAAACCCTGTTGGTATCTAATAGATTCGAGGTATTGGGTGACATCCAGGATATCGATTGACTTGTTGCAGGAAATCTATCTTATGAATTAGCTACCTCTCCAATTCCCTGTAATAATATGGTGGATTCCACATACGTGACAACCGCTATTTTTTCCATCTCTTGCAACACAGTGGCTCCTACATGTGTGACACCCACTAGATCTAATTCACTGCAATCTAGTGGGATTGGCCAGAGTAACGACAGAGGGAGTATTAATATCCCTGTAACCCCTGCATTGCTATATGGAAATGAAGCAACCTCTATTCATATCAAATCTGCTATGAACAACCAACCATTTTTCTGTTGTAGTGATTCTGGCGAAGATGGAGGTTACAGAATTGCGACCTGGAATGTAGGAGGGTTGGCGAAAAAACAGGGTAATCCAGTATGGGCAGAGTTTGTTAATGGCTTGACTATATTATGTATCCAAGAAACATGGAGTACCGAGCCTATCCATTTCGAGGGCTTCATGTCATACTGGCTGGAGACTGTGCCATCGTCAATGGGAAGAGCAAAAGGGGGACTCACGGTCCTCATATCAAATAAACTCCCAGTAAGGCTCAAGAGGCAGATAAATATTGATTCCCACTCTTTAATTCTTTGGTTAACCTTTAGGAATGGCCAAGATATTATTTTGGTTAATTTTTATAATAATGTCTTCAACAATACTCGGGGCAAGGTGGCATTAGCTCTTGACGGGGGATTGGAGACCTTACTCAAACCCATCGCTAGTAGTTTTATATTAATATAGGTCGGAGATTTTAATATTCATACATGCCCTCTTTCCACTACTCGGGTCTGTGGGGTGTCTGATGAGTTAGGGAATGACTATTTACATTTCCCCCATAATGATTATGGGAAACAATTGAATTCTATGATATTCAAGTTGGATTTAAAATTACTAGAAGGTGCCCATGACAGTAAGGGGAATTTAATTCCAACGTTTACAGGGAGGGACTCAGCGACAGTTATCGACCACATTTTAATATCTGCTAATGCGTGCGGGTGGTGCACTTCACCACTGGTATCTTCCCCGGGTCTCAGCGACCACAACTGCATAATCCTGTCTGTCTTTTTTTGGGGCAGGCGCAGTATAATAGTTGTCAGAAATGGGTGTCTCTAGTTGGCAAGGGCTTGCACCTTTGTCCAAATAGGGACCCTACTTCCTGGTAAGGGAGTTACACTCCTAAAATAACCCCTGCTCACCCCCTTGGTAGCTTGGCACGAGCAGTCCGGCTTATCCTAGAGGCAGTGTGTAAAGCATTTGCACATAACCAACAGTAATACAGTGTAAGCACTACAAAAGGATACCACACCAGTTTAGAAAAATACCCAATATTTTTATATACTTAAGACAAGACCAAAAACGATAAAAATCCACAATACAGTACTTCAAAATCGTCCGTTATCAAAATATGCTTTAAAAACAGTTCCTTGATGTCGATAGCTCCGTCCGGGGCTATTGCGGCGTAGTGAGCAAACAAATCCAAACAGTTCTGGCTGACCGCGGCGTCGCGGGTCTGCTACGGTGTCGGGAAGACCCGCCAACAGTACCTTTTAGAAATGCAGGGCGTCGGCGACCTCTCGTTGGGCTTCCGAAAGCACGGCGTCCGCAGGCGTCGGTTCGGGAGGTCGGTGCAAGGGTCGTCGGGGCCCTCGAAGTCACACGCGTTGCAGATCGATCTCCTCTCTGTTGAAGTCAGGAGCGCTGGCGTCGGCAGGCGCCGGGTGCTGCGGTGTGAAGTGCTACAAAAGGGGACGATGGACGGAACGTTTGAGCCAATCAAACACTCACCCCCAGTCAAATGATCTGGGTTTAATCCATCATCATTCTTTAGCTCACTCCACCACCCCAGTTCAGACATGGCCATATGCAAATCAGTCTGACCCTGTGCCTCATGGGAACAGTCCAGCCCGAACTGCCAAGCCATGTCTTCCCTGGACCGGAAACAAGCATCCTAGGACCGGTTTCTGGCATTTCAGCCGTCATCAGCCAGGCTTGCTTGAATCCAGTGGCAAAGTGAGCAAGGGACCCACGTCTGGGCATACCCCCGCCAACTTAGGGCGACCAAAGCAATACAAAAGGGGACGATGGACGGAACGCTTGAGCCAATCAAACACTCACCCCCAGTCAAATGATCTGGGTTTAATCCATCATCATTCTTTAGCTCACTCCACCACCCCAGTTCAGACATGGCCATATGCAAATCAGTCTGACCCTGTGCCTCATGGGAACAGTCCAGCCCGAACTGCCAAGCCATGTCTTCCCTGGACCGGAAACAAGCATCCTAGGACCGGTTTCTGGCATTTCAGCCGTCATCAGCCAGGCTTGCTTGAATCCAGTGGCAAAGTGAGCAAGGGACCCACGTCTAGGCATACCCCCGCCAACTTAGGGCGACCAAAGCAATACAAAAGGGGACGATGGACGGAACGCTTGAGCCAATCAAACACTCACCCCCAGTCAAATGATCTGGGTTTAATCCATCATCATTCTTTAGCTCACTCCACCACCCCAGTTCAGACATGGCCATATGCAAATCAGTCTGACCCTGTGCCTCATGGGAACAGTCCAGCCCGAACTGCCAAGCCATGTCTTCCCTGGACCGGAAACAAGCATCCTAGGACCGGTTTCTGGCATTTCAGCCGTCATCAGCCAGGCTTGCTTGAATCCAGTGGCAAAGTGAGCAAGGGACCCACGTCTGGGCATACCACCGCCAACTTAGGGCGACCAAAGGAATACAAAAGGGGACGATGGACGGAACGTTTGAGCCAATCAAACACTCACCCCCAGTCAAATGATCTGGGTTTAATCCATCATCATTCTTTAGCTCACTCCACCACCCCAGTTCAGACATGGCCATATGCAAATCAGTCTGACCCTGTGCCTCATGGGAACAGTCCAGCCCGAACTGCCAAGCCATGTCTTCCTGGACCGGAAACAAGCATCCTAGGACCGGTTTCTGGCATTTCAGCCGTCATCAGCCAGGCTTGCTTGAATCCAGTGGCAAAGTGAGCAAGGGACCCACGTCTGGGCATACCCCCGCCAACTTAGGGCTGACCAAAGCAATACAAAGGGGACGATGGACGGAACGTTTGAGCCAATCAAACACTCACCCCAGTCAAATGATCTGGGTTTAATCCATCATCATTCTTTAGCTCACTCCACCACCCCAGTTCAGACATGGCCATATGCAAATCAGTCTGACCCTGTGCCAGGGAAGACATGGCTTGGCAGTTCGGGCTGGACTGTTCCCATGAGGCACAGGGTCAGACTGATTTGCATATGGCCATGTCTGAACTGGGGTGGTGGAGTGAGCTAAAGAATGATGATGGATTAAACCCAGATCAGTTGACTGGGGGTGAGTGTTTGATTGGCTCAAACGTTCCGTCCATCATCCCCTTTTGTATCGCGGTGTGAAGTGCAGCGGTGCGGTGCCCTCAGGTCGCGGTGCGAGCAGCGGCTCGGTGGCGTCGTCGGTGAGACCAGGGTCGCGGTGCGTGATGAAGGCGGTGCTCGTCACGGTGCTGGCAGGTCACGGTGCAAGCAGCGTCGTCGTCGTTGCTGAAGCGCTGTCGTCGGCTGACGAACTGGAGTCGATGGCGCCTGCGTCGGTAGGCCAAGGCTGCGGTGCGGGATGAGGGCGATGCGTCGTGTAACTTCACGAGCGGTGCCCTGGAACCACGGTGCAAGCAGCGGCGTAGATTTTGGCGTGGAGCGGCGTCGTCGGGGATACCAAGGTGTCGTCGTGAAGCAAGGCAGTGAGAGCAGCGGCTCGGTGGCTGCGTCAGCAGCCGTCGTTGGTGAGACCAGGGTCGCGGTGCGGCGTTGAAGCGGTGCCCTCTGCGGTGCCAAGGCGTCGTCGCGAAGCGGAGCCCACAGGTCGCGGCTCGGTGGCGGCGTCAGCAGCCGTCTGTGAGACCTGGGTCGCGGTGCCCTCTGCGGTGCCTTCAGGACACGGAGTCGGCAGCGTCGACGTCATCGAGTTGCTTTTCTTCTGTTGCAGCACAAAACACACAGTCCCCAGTGCTGAGGGCAGAAGAGCTTAAAGTCTTTGTTGTGCCTGAGACTTCTTGAACAGGGGGCAAGCTGTACCTCAAGCCCTTGGAGAAACTCACAAAGTAGATTGCAGAAAGTTCAGTCCAGTCCTTTCACTGCCCAAGACAGAAGCAGCCACTGCAGGCCAACACAGCAAAGCACACAGCAAAGTGGTAGTTCATCCTCACAGCTTCTCCAGCTCTTCTTCTTGGCAGTCTTCTTGATCCAAAAGAGTTCTAAAGTTCAGGGGTTTGGGCCCCAATATTTATATCCCAAAATCCCTTGATCCTTTAGGCAGAGAGCATCTGTGCCCACCCAGAACCAGTTCTGCCTTCTCTGGTGTGACTTCCTGGCAGGAAGTGGAGACGGCATTGTCAGAGGCAGACCAGGCCCTTTGTGGTGCAAGGAAATCTCCTCCCCCTTCCCCAGTTGCAGCCCAGGTCTATTCAGCACTTTCCTGACTCACCTAGACTATCTGGAGCCACTCCTGCTCCCCAGCCTTCTGTCATCCAAAACCCAGACAGGCAATCCACATTCCAACAGAGGCACACGGGATGACTGAGCAAGAAAATACCTACTTTCTAAAAGTGGTATTTTCAAACACAGAATGTAAAAATCACCTTCACTAAAAGATGCATCTTTAGATTCTGAGTTCAGGCATACTAAACTTCATTTTCTTACCTAGTTCCCAGGGCCAGTTATGTTTATAAGATGTTATAAACAAACTTCCCATTCTGTCCTATGGGGAACAGATAGCCTTGCAATAGCGAAAAACGAAATTGGCAGTAATTCACTATCAGGACATGCCACACACACCAGGGCATGTCCTACCTTTCACATACACTGCACCCTGCCCACAGGGGTACCTTGGGCCTACCTTAGGGGTGCCTGACATGTAAGAAAAGGGAAGGTTGGGGCCTGGCAAGCGGGTGCACTTGCCAAGTCGACATGGCAGTACCAGACTGCGCGCAGACTCTGCAATGGCAGGTCTGAGTTACCTTTTCAGGGCTACTCCCGTGGGTGGCACAATCAGTGCTGCAGGCCCACTAGTAGCATTTGATTTACAGCCCCTGGCACACTCAGTGCACTTTACTAGGGACTAAAAAGTAAATCAAATATCCAATCATGGAAACACCAATCCATAACACATTTTACCATAGGAGCACTTGCACTTTACCACTGATCAGCAGTGAGAAAAGTGCGCTTAAACACTAAGCCAGCACAAACCGAGTCAAAACCGGGAGGTCAGAAAGCAAAAACTCAGGGGAAACACGCCAAAAGTTGCCAAGTCTAACACATGTCCCCTCCAGCTGAAAGTAGGGAGAACTACCCAACCTCCTGGGAGTTCTCTTCACTAAGGTGGAAGAACCTGGACAGACCATCTGCATTGGCGTGTTCTGTGCCAGGGCGATGCTCCACCGTAAAGTCCATTCCCTGTAGGGAGATGGACCACCTCAGCAGTTTTGGATTCTCACCCCTCATTTGCATCAACCATCTGAGGGGCCTGTGGTCTGTCTGAACCCGGAAGTGAGTCCCAAACAGGTAGGGCCTCAGCTTCTTCAGTGCCCAGACCACAGCGAAAGCTTCCCTTTCTATGGCACTCCACCTCTGTTCCAAGGGGAGTAGTCTCCGGCTAAGGAAGACTACAGGCTGGTCTAGGCCCTGCTCTGAAGCGTCAGTCTGCACGACGAATTCCTTGGAGAAGTCAGGTGCCTTGAGCAAGGGTGAAGTGCACATGGCAGCCTTCAGGGCATCAAAAGCCTTCTGGCAGGACTCAGTCCAGATCACCTTCTTTGGCTGCTTCTTGGAAGTGAGCTCTGTTAAGGGGGCAACAATGGTGCCATACCCCTTAACAAACCTCCTGTAGTACCCGGTGAGTCCTAAGAAGGCCCTCACCTCTTTCTGGGTCTTGGGGGGCTCCCAAGCCAGAATGGTGTCAATCTTGGGTTGTAGGGGCGCCACCTGGCCGCTTCCTACCTGATGTCCCAAGTACACCACCGAACCCTGCCCGATCTGGCACTTACTGGCCTTGATCGTGAGGCCTGCCCTCTGCAGCGCCTTCAACACTTCACCGAGGTGCTGCAAGTGTTGTTCCCAGCTGGAACTGAACACTGCTATGTCATCCAGGTAGGCGGCACTGAAATCCTCCAGCCCAACCAACACCTGGTTGGCCAACCTCTGGAAGGTGGCAGGGACATTCTTCAACCCAAAGGGCATCACCCGGAACTGGTAATGTCCTTCTGGGGTTGAAAATGCTGACCTCTCCTTGGCCCCACTGGTTAAGGCAATCTGCCAGTACCCAGACGTTAAATCAAACGTGCTGAGGAACGTGGCAGCTCCCAACCGATCAATGAGCTCATCAGCTCTGGGGATGGGGTGTGCGTCAGTCCTGGTGACGGCATTGAGCCCACGGTAGTCCACACAAAACCGCAGTTCTGGAGTGGCACCGGGTGCAGCAGCCTTTGGGACCAAGACCACTGGGCTGGCCCAAGGACTGTTGGAAGGCTCGATCACCCCTAACGCCAACATCTTAGAGACCTCCTCTTTAATGCTGGCCTTGACCCGGTCAGTCAACCTGTAAATCTTGTGTTTCACAGGAGGGCTGTCACCGGTGTCCACGTCATGGGTTCACCAGTGAGTAACACCTGGGGTCAGGGAGAACAGGGGGGCAAACTGTCCCAACAACTGGTGACAATCGCTCTGATGTTCTGGGCTCAGTGCAGGGGAGAGGATCACACTTTCCACTGACCCATCGTGCTCCTTGGTAGACAAGAGGTCAGGGAGAGGTTCACTTTCCTCTTCCGTTCCATCATCTGTCGCCAAGAGCATGCTCACTTCGGACCTCCCGAAGTGGGGCTTGAGGCGGTTCACGTGGAGAACCCTCAAAAGGTTCCTTGGAGCCTGCAAATCCACCAGGTAGGTGACGTCACTTTTGCGCTCCACCACCTCAAATGGCCCAGTCCACTTGTCCTGCAAGGCACAAAGATCCACTGGGGCCATGACCCACACTTTCTGCCCAGGTTGAAATTCGACCAGGGTGGCATTCTGGTCATACCACTTCTTCATTTCTTCCTGGTTTGCTTCTAGGTTCGCCTGAGCGAGTTTCTTGAAGCAGGCAGTTTGGTTCCTGAAGGCCAGCATGTAACTAAACACATCCTGGGGGGTTTTCCTGGGAGCTGCCTCCCAGCCTTCCTTGACCAAACTCAGAGGTCCTCTCACAGGGTGACCATACAGAAGCTCAAAGGGACTGAACCCCAGAGACTTCTGTGGCACCTCCCTGTAAGCAAAGAGAAGGCATGGCAAGAAGACGTCCCACTTACGCCTCATGGGTTCTGTTAGACCATTAATCATGCCCTTCAAAGTCTGGTTGAATCTCTCCACCAGACCGTTACCTTGTGGGTGATAAGGGGTGGTGAACTTGTAGGTTACACCACACTCTTTACACAGGGATGTCATATACTTGGATATGAAATTGGTCCCTCTGTCCGAAACCACCTCTCTGGGGAACCCCACGCGGGAAACTATCCCCATTAACGCCCGGCCCACCACTGGCGCCGTCGTTGTTCTGAGAGGGATTGCCTCCGGGTACCGGGTGGCATGGTCCACCAAGACCAGGATGTACCTGTTGCCCATGGCTGTCTTGGGATCCAGTGACCCCACAATGTCCATCCCTACCCTTTCAAAGGGTGTTCCAACAACTGGAAAAGGTTGGAGAGGAGCTTTGACCTTCCTCCCACTCTTACCACTTCCCTGACAAGTTTGGCAAGACCTGCAATGTCCATCTGACTGCCTTCGCATTTGGGGCCAGAAGAAGTGGGTGACAAGCCTGTCAAAGATCTTGTCCTGCCCCAAATGTCCTGCCAAAGGCACGTCATGAGCCAGACCCAGTAGGAAGGTCCTGAAGCGCTGGGGTACCACCAGCACACGGGCTGACCCAGGTTCAGCGACCTTAGGCTCACTGTACAGGAGACCATTCTCCCAGTAGATCCAATGTGATTCGGACTGATCACCTGCTGCCTGGTCTGCAGCCTGCCGCCGCAGACCCTCCAGAGAAGGGCACTCTTTCTGCTCCTTGCAGAATTCCTCCCTGGTGGAACCCCTTTCTTGCTGCCAATGGGTCAGCTCAGAGATGTCCCCCAGTTCAGCTACCTGCTCCCCTGTAGGCACCGGGGCGTCCCCCTCAAGGTCCGCCTCCTCCCGGTCTGTGGGAACTTCAGGGGCCGGTTTCCCGTGCCCCTTGCCTTTCTCTTGGCAGGGACTTGGGCCACTGTTTCAGGCTCCAAGTCCTCTTGATCACCCTTTCTGGCTGCCATTGACCGAGTGGACACGCATGCCCACTCTGGGAACCCAAGCATCTCCAAGTGAGACCTGAGCTCAACATCCTTCCATAAGGACTGCTCCAGGTCGTTACCTAGCAGACAATCTACAGGCATGGAAGGGCTCACAACCACTCTCAAAGGACCTGAGACCCCCCCTCCCCCCCCCACTCGAAGGGAACCTGCGCCACCAGACACTGGCGCTCTGAATTGTCTACAGCAATTACTTGGTGGAATGCCCCTGGGACTACCTGCTTCTCAGAGACCAGGTGATACCAGACTGAGGTCACACTGGCTCCAGTATCTCTGAGAGCCTCTACCCTTTTCCCATTGATGGTCACCCAGGTGCTGTATTTCTTTGTGTTAGGGGGCACCTGGTGTCCTGGGACCATCTCACTGTCCCCTAGTGAGACGAGGGTCATTTCTGCGGGATCCCCATCCTCCTGTGGGTACTCCTCCTCCCCAAGCGCTACACTAGCCAACACCTTGGACTGCCCACCGGTGGGTGGCTGAGGCCCCTTTGGACACTTGGGGTCCCCCTTCATGTGGCCCACCTGGTCACATGCAAAACACCTGCGGGGGCCGGTCTCAGCAGGCTTCCCTGATGAGACCCCTGGCTTCTTATCTCCAGGGGGATGGGAACCTTTACCCTGGGTGTTAATTTGGGGCCCTTTAGAGAACTCCTGTGTTTTACCCTTATCCCCCCCACTTTTCTGCTGGGGACCCTGCCCACCTTTGGCTGAGTCTCCCCCAAACGCTTTCTTGTGGACCCTGGTACTCACCCAGCGGTCCGCCTCCATAGCAAGCTTCCTGGGGTCAGTCAGCTTACTATCAACTAGGTGCTGGTGCAGATCTGCAAAACAGACTAGACAAGTGCTCCCATGCAATCAAATTGTAGAGCCCCTGAAAATCTGTCACATTACTGCCCTTCACCCAGCCATCCAGTGACTGGCAAAACACATCCACACATTCCAACCAAGTGTTGGCATCAGACTTCTTACTGGACCTGAACTGATCCCTGTACTTTTCAGGAGTAAGACCATACTTAGTGAGAAGGGCGTCCTTCATGTCTGGATAGGTGAGGTGATACCCCTTACCCAAGGCTATTAAAGTATCCCTTGCTTCTTCTGGGAAAAGAGGCCACAATCCTGCTCCCCAATTCTCCTCGGGGACCCCATTCATGTGAACTGCTGCCTCGTACCCCTGAAACCACCTTTGTAGGTCATCCCCCTTCTTGAATTCTTTCCCTATATTTTTAGGGATGTGCACAATTCCGTCTGCCTGTCTTGACGAGTTGCTGCCACCATCTGAGCTGGCTCTACTTCTCTGATCCAGCTCCTTTATCCTGATCTCGTGATCTAACATCATCCTTTTCTCCTCCATGGCTAACTTCAGCTTCTCCAGTTCTACTGCCACTCTCCTTGCTTCCCGCCTGTTCTCCAGCTCTTCTGGGGACAGGCCACTGCTGCCTGGCCTGGAGGGTTCCCCCTCCCAAAAGCACATCCACCCTAGGAATAGTCTCCACTGCCTCTCCAGTGAGATCACCAGACTGCTCGCTGGCATGTCCGGCTGCTACCCAGGCCCTCAGCGCCTTTTATAGCTCGTCCTTCCTAGTTTGGCCTCTGACTTGGACTTTTAGGCTTTTGCAAATTGATTTCAATTCCCTAACATTGTAGGCTTCCAACCTATCCTCCTCAAAGGCAATTTCCAGGGATGCAACGGATGATGCTCTTGATTCCGGCATGATGCAGTAGCAAGTTCAAACTGGCAAGATCAAAAATAGGCCAAAAAGAAAGAGAACCAGTATGTGGCACGTAATGGTCTGCGATATGGTAGTAGTGCACACCAATCACTGTAAGTCAAGTGCAAACGCAAGTCCTATCCTCACCGCTGACACCCAATGTTAGAAATGGGGGTCTCTAGTTGGCAAGGGCTTGCACCTTTGTCCAAATAGGGACCCTTCTTCCTAGTCAGGGTAAGGGACCCCTGCTCACCCCCTTGGTAGCTTGGCACGAGCATTCAGGCTTATCCTAGGGGCAGTGTGTAAAGCATTTGCACATAACCAACAGTAATACAGTGTAAGCACTACAAAAGGACACCACACCAGTTTAGAAAAATACCCAATATTTTTATATACTTAAGACAAGACCAAAAACGATAAAAATCCACAATACAGTACTTCAAAATCGTCAGTTATCAAAATATGCTTTAAAAACAGTTCCTTGATGTCGATAGCTCCGTCCGGGGCTATCGCACCGTCGTGAGCAAACAAAACCAAACAGTTCTGGCTGACCACGGCGTCGCGGGTCAGCTACGGTGTCGGGAAGACCCGCAAACAGTACCTTTTAGAAATGCAGGGCGTCGGCGACCTCTCGTTGGGCTTCCGAAAGCATGGCGTCCGCAGGCGTCTGTTCCGGAGGTCGGTGCAGGGGTCGTCGGGGCCCTCGAAGTCACACGCGTTGCAGATCGATCTCCTCTCTGTTGAAGTCAGGAGCGCAGGCGCCGGGTGCTGCGGTGCGAAGTGCAGCGGTGCGGCGTGCAGTGCCCTCTGATCGCGGTGCGAGCAGCGGCGTCGGATGGCGTGACCAGGGTCGCGGTGAAAGATGAAGGCGGTGCTCGTCACGGTGCTGGCAGGTCACGGTGCAAGCAGCATCGTCGTCGTTGCTGAAGCGCTGTCGTCGCTGACGAACTGGAGTGGATGGCGCCGGCGTCCGTAGGCCAAGGCTGCGGTGCGGGATGAGGGCTATGCGTCATGTAACTTTACGAGCGTTGCCCTCGAACCACGGTACAAGCAGCGGCGTAAATTTCGGCGGCATCGGGGATACCAAGGCGTCGTCGTGAAGCGAAGCGGTGCAGTGCCCACAGGTCACGGTGCGAGCAGCGGCTCGGTGGCGGCGTCAGCAGGCGTCGTCGGTGAGACCAGGGTCGCGGTGCGGCGGTGCCCTCTGCGGTGCCTTCGGGACACGGAGTCGGCAGCGGCGTCGTCGACGTCATCGAGTTGTTTTTCTTCTGTTGCAGCACAAAACACACAGTCCCCAGTGCTGAGGGCAGAAGAGCTTGAAGTCTTTGTTGTGCCTGAGACTTCTTAAACAGGGGGCAAGCTGTACCTCAAGCCCTTGGAGAAACTCACAAAGTAGATTGCAGAAAGTTCAGTCCAGTCCTTTCACTGCCCAAGACAGAAGCAGCCACTGCAGGCCAACACAGCAAAGCACACAGCAAAGTGGTAGTTCATCCTCACAGCTTCTCCAGCTCTTCTTCTTGGCAGTCTTCTTGATCCAAAAGAGTTCTAAAGTTCAGGGGTTTGGGCCCCAATATTTATATCCCAAAATCCTTTGATCCTTTAGGCAGAGAGTGTCTGTGCCCAGCCAGAACCAGTTCTGCCTTCTCTGGTGTGACTTCCTGGCAGGAGGTGGAGACGGCATTGTCAGAGGCAGACCAGGCCCTTTGAGGTGCAAGGAAATCTCCTCCCCTTCCCCAGTTGCAGCCCAGGTCTATTCAGCCCTTTCCTGACTCACCTAGACTATCTGGAGCCACTCCTGCTCCCCAGCCTTCTGTCATCCAAAACCCAGACAGGCAATCCACATTCCAACAGAGGCACACGGGATGACTGAGCAAGAAAATACCTACTTTCTAAAAGTGGTATTTTCAAACACAGAATGTAAAAATCACCTTCACTAAAAGATGCATCTTTAGATTCTGAGTTCAGGCATACTAAACTTCATTTTCTTACCTAGTTCCCAGGGCCAGTTATGTTTATAAGATGTTATAAACAAACTTCCCATTCTGTCCTATGGGGAACAGGTAGCCTTGCAATAGCGAAAAACGAAATTGGCAGTAATTCACTATCAGGACATGCCACACACACCAGGGCATGTCCTACCTTTCACATACACTGCACCCTGCCCACAGGGGTACCTTGGGCCTACCTTAGGGGTGCCTGACATGTAAGAAAAGGGAAGGTTGGGGCCTGGCAAGTGGGTGCACTTGCCAAGTCGACATGGCAGTACCAGACTGCGCGCAGACTCTGCAATGGCAGGTCTGAGTTACCTTTTCAGGGCTACTCCCGTGGGTGGCACAATCAGTGCTGCAGGCCCACTAGTAGCATTTGATTTACAGGCCCTGGCACACTCAGTGCACTTTACTAGGGACTAACAAGTAAATCAAATATCCAATCATGGAAACACCAATCCATAACACATTTTACCATAGGAGCACTTGCACTTTACCACTGATCAGCAGTGAGAAAAGTGCGCAGAAACACTAAGCCAGCACAAACAGAGTCAAAACCGGGAGGTCAGAAAGCAAAACCTCAGGGGAAGCACGCCAAAAGATGCCAAGTCTAACAATAGCTCATAGGTGTGTTACTGATATTGTACCAACTAGGCCCAATGGGACGCGTATTAAGTGGAATGGAGCGGACCAGACTAAATTCCTGTATGATATTTGCACTATAGGTTCTGATTTTATTACGAATTGCCTAGATGAGTTGGCTACTCCCAATCAGATTTTTGACAATTTTATTGGTATTACTGCCTTAATAGATACCCTCCTAACTCGCCCAATAAAAACAGGGTCTAACAAATGCAAAGGCTGGTTTGACCATGCATGTACCAACATTACCAGGGATTTGAAGCAGGCCCTTAGTAAACGACCGAGGGATAGCCTACTGGTTAAATCCCTTAGATTTAAACAAAGAGAGGTACTTCTAGCAAGGAACAAAGAATTGCAGGATATATCCTGGTCAAAACTGACTCAAGCGGCGGAGACAAGGGACAGTAACTTATTTTGGGATACTGTAAACTCGCCTTTTCTAAAGGACGATTCCCTTCCTGACTGTCGCATGTCACCTGCGAGGCATGGGTGGTGCACTTTACTGGTATTTTTAATCCACCTGTAGCAGAACTGGTGCCCACTCTAAAAAGGAGCCAGTTAGTAGATTCACCTTTACCCTTGGATATTACCTTACAGGAAGTGGTCTGGGCACTGAATGAAAGCAAAGGGGGGAAAGCACCGGGCCCTGATGGGGTACCAGTGGATGTTTTTAAACAAAGTGTTAGTTTATGGGCGCCAATTTTACCTAGAGTTTTTAATATGGCTGTAGAATCAACACCTCCGCCTACTTGGGGTGCATCTATTATAGTTCCTATCCATAAGAAGGACAATAAATCAGACCCCAAAAATTACAGACCAATTTCAGTCAGTCAATAAAGCTTTATTTCGACCGTATGGTCATAAAAGCACATAAAAAAGGCAATACAGTACATTTTGTATATCATAAGAAAAGTATTAAAATATATGTCATCGTACAGTTTATGTACATAAATGTTATATTAAAAAGTGGTGTGAATCTGATTTGTGGGGAGTTTTCTGATTCGTTCTTGAATATACTCTCTCACAACAACACTCAATGCTGTATGTGACAGTAATCATCACAGGTTGAGTGTTCTACCTTAAGTGCAGGGGGAATTAATATATTGTGTATTAAAACAAATAGCCTGTTCTTTGCTATATATAAAACTCCTAACAAATATTAAAATGCTTTTGACTTATCTAATGGGTGATTATAACAATATTTAAAAACCACATTAAGAAGGATAATATAAAAATATATATATATTTTTTTTGCGAAACACAAATCAGAGGGGAGAAGATTTGTGATAACAGTAATCATACGATAAATATGTGCAAACATGGCATAGCAGCATTTATAGAGGGTGCTAGAGGCTAGGGTTTTCCTACAATAGTTTTCTTTAAAATTGTTCTGCGAATACACCACATCGAGTAGAGAAACCTAGAAGTGGCGAACACAATAAGTATTTCAGTTTCATACTTGAGGAGCCTAAGGGCCTCAGTGCAGTGTCTAATCCCCAAGTTTCTACAGAGTTGTAACACCCACTTAGACCTTGGCCTACCATATGCAGGGCAAAAGAAAAGGACATGTGATTCGGTTTCTTCTGCTTGGTCCCACCCTGGGCAATCAAGTTTGAGGGCTCCCTGCCACCTGTTAAATGCTCGAAGCGGGAGCACCCCATGCCTAAATTGAAGAAAAGGTTTCTTTGCCAATAATGGTTGGATATAATCAAGAGCCGGTTCTGTCCTGTATTGCTGCTTGATATCCAGAAACCTGGAGGTCAGGCTACTTGATTTAGTCCCTTGGCATAATAGGACCATTTTATGTTCTCTGTGGGAGTCGAGTAGTGCCTTTCTGGAGATTGTGGGACAAGTCTCTTCTGGTGTGGTCCACATATTTGCCCTCCCTATTGCCTGACAGGAGTTCCTGATATAGGCTAGCCAGGGGAGTTTCCCTGCACCAAGGAGGGTCATGACGTCCTTCAACTCCTCTTTGTAGTCAGCTAGCTCAGGTGTGCTCCACAGGCGACGCCAGTATAGGAGAGGTCTAGAGGAAACTACATCGGGTATGGGGCCAATCCCTAGATCCATTCTGAGTGGTGTTAATGGGGTACTCTTAGGGAGGCCCAACAGTTGCCTAAGAAATAAGTTCTCTGGCATGGATAGGGAAGTGGATGAACAATGGCCCCATAATTCTGCCCCATATAGTGAGGCTCCCCTAGCCTGCGTTTTGTAGATTTCTACTGGTGGGCCTACCACTTTATGCGTGCAATTTTTGTATATCTTTAAAATGCCTCCCGTGGACTGAGTCAATTTTAAGCTAGCTTTCTTTATTTGTGTCCTCCAGTCCATTTTTTCTGTGAGTGTGATCCCTAGGTAATCAAAAATAGACACCCTATCTAGGGCCCTTCCATCTAGTTGGGGATGTGGGCAATTTATAGTGTTAGCATTAAAAACCATATACTTGGTTTTCTGGAGATTTATCTCCAGTCCCCTCTTCTTACAAAAGAAACTAAATACCTCCAGCACCCTCTGCATACCCATGGGCCATTTAGAAAGTAGGAGCGTGTCGTCCGCAAACATAAGTGCGGGAATTTTATGGTTCGCCAGCCTTGGAGCGTCAATGTTTTTACCAGCTAGCAAAGTTTCAATTAAGCCATTTAAAAACAGGGAAAAGAGTGTCGGGGCTAGGACACATCCCTGTCGCACCCCTTTCTCTACAGGGAAAGGGGCGGAGAGTTCACCGTTTTTGCCATATCTAATTCTCGCATAGTTGCCTTGGTGCAAGCGTTTCAGCTGGTGGCAAAGATATTCTGGCACTCCCATGTCAAGTAGGATGCCCCATAGCTGATCTCGCTGCACCAAGTCAAACGCGGATTTAAGATCCACAAATGTGAGATAGAGGCTGCCACCCTCTAAAACCACGGTTTTCCAATGGATAAGTTGTAGTCTGAAGATCTGGTCAATAGTGGAGGTCCTAGCCCTGAATCCTGCTTGTAAAGGTGTTAGTATTTTGTTTTCCTCTATCCAAAATTGCAGGCGCTCCAGAAGTACGCGAGCAAAGATTTTTTGGGTGACGTCTAGAAGGCTTATGGGGCGATAATTTGCTGGATTAAGTGGAGAGCCCTTTTTATAAATGGGGATAATTTCTCCTCCAGCCCAAGTAGGGGGCAACACCATACCTTGTAAGACGGCATTGAATAATAACCGTAGGTAGGGTGCCCAAACTGCAGGTTCGGATCGGAATAGGTCCCCAGGTATCCTATCCAACCCAGGTGCTTTTGCTGGAAGTAGATTACCCAATGCCCCTGTGATCTCCTTCATTGTGCAAAGGAGAGCAACTATGTTTGAGGCGTTCACATCTAGGGTAGGAGCTATTACCCTGTCCTCTCCCTCTTCCTCTGCGGGCCTTGAATATAGAGATTTAAAGTGGGTTCTCCAAACTTCTTCCCCTAGGTTTGATCCTAAAGCCGATTGGCCTTCGGATTTCCCGGTTTTGACTAAGTTCCAAAAGGCTCTCATGTCATGGTTGTTTAGTGCTGTTTTAATTGCGTCCCATTTTTCATTTTCCCAATTGGTTTTAGCTCCCGTTATAGTTTTCTTATATCGATCCCTGGCTTCCCTGATTGTCAGTCTATCATTCATTCTGATAGAGTTTAGTAGGGCTTGCTTGGCTACCTTACATGTTTTATTGTACCATGGGTGCTTAGGTTTTAATTTTGACCTTGGCCTGTTGCGATTGTAAAAGAAATCTGCCAGTGTAGAGAACAGGTCCTGGTGATTTTTTATCAGTATGGATTGAGATACTGTACTACTACTAGTTGCGGATACTCCATGCGCAACTTCTAGAAAGGGGAGGATTTGTTGGTAGAGAGAAGCCACTTTATCTGGTGATTGTGCTAGTTCCCCCCAGCGTACCCTCCTCCCTCCTTCGGCCATTACTAGATTGGGGTTTAGGGATGTGCTTGGCAGCACTTTAGCCAGGGGTAGGGATATTTCAAGTGCCAAAGGGTTGTGATCACTCATGACGAGAGATGACCTTGAAATCAATAGCCCTGTGCCAAAGGCTGACGTCTACCAAAATGTAGTCTAAAATTGATGGCTGCCCCAGTCTATTGAAAGTAGGATTCCCGGGACTATCAGATGGAAATCGGCCATTACAAGCCCTTACTGAGTGGCTGAGTGTGACTGCATTTAGTTGTAATACTAGGGGTCCATGCCCGTGTTGGTTGGATGTTAGGTTCTGGGATTGACCATACCGAGTCCTCCTCGCTTGTAATGCTAGTGAGTAAGCCGTTCAAGGGCTCAAATTGGCAATTGAAATCCCCTCCAATAATTATTCGACAGTTATCCGGTAGGGTAGGGAGGAATAAGGAGAGGCAATCTAGCGTGTGGGACGATTGTCCATAGCTTACTGGCCGTGAGTAGACATTAATTATTGCAATCCTCATGGCGTTGTAAAAAGAAAGGAGAATACACAAGACGTCGGGGACTGGGTCTCTATCTTTTTTACACTACATCCCAAGTGTAGACCTACCCAGGTGCATAGACCCCCCCCACCCCCCCCCCCCGAGGGTCTCCCCCTGGCCCCATGGACTGCTGGAGTGGAATATGTTACATATCCCACTCTAAATAAGTCTGTCCTTGCCCAAGTTTCCTGGAACAGGCATAGCTCGTGTTGGTCTACTAATGACCCCCAATCTGGGAGGTCCATTTTCGAGTTAAGGCCTGCTATATTCCAGGATAAGATCCGAGAGCTTTGTGGTTCCACTGTGTTACCTGGGGGGATCTGAATGGTCGGCCTTCCCTCTGATGGAACTTGTTGAGTGTCTTGGTATCCTGCCCCTCATCTTTGGCTACATACATTTGCCCGATTTGAGGTACTAGCGGGGGTAGGAGTGTGACTAAAAGCACTACCCTCACAGAGCTTCTCCGAGACTGTTTTTCCCCTCTCTTGTCCCTCCTTTTGTGGGAGGCCAACCAGATGCATGTTTCCCGTTTTGGCATCGTTTTTATTAATGGGCCACTGATTAGAGTAATTTAGTCAATCTACCAGATCCAAAGAGCTAAACCTATTGTTAACAGGGATATTATACATCACAGTTTGAGCGTTCCCATCCAGTTATTAATCTGTCACCATTTTGATCATTCGACCCCCAACCATTAGCCAAGTTTCTCTCCTTGTCTAACATGTGCCTAGGGGGGTAGAAATGTCCCAGGGGCAGGGAGAGAATATCCCCATTCTCCCTTAGATAGCCCCAGTCTAAGATGTGTTGAACAGCCCGAATATCCCTGAAATTGATCACAACACAATCCCCAGATATGTCCTTTCGCCTCCACCCCAACCAGCTCACCCTACGAGTGAATAAGATTTCGCCTTGGACTTGATAGGGACGAGGCCTATATTTATTTAGCCAGTGAATGCATTTATTTTTAAGTTCTGGGTGAGTCTCCCCTAGTCCACTTTCCAACTCAGGTACTCCAACTAAGACGATGACATATGGACTAGAGGCTGGGGGTAAGTCAAGGCATGGTAGTGTGGATTGGGTGTCTCTTGATTTGATGTGTGTGGGGATCCTGTTAGCATCTTGGTTATTTTTGACTTATTGTTGGTCCGAGGAGCCGGATATATTTGGTGTATGCCTGTTTAGAGGTTCGGGGAGAGCACAGTGGAGGGGCCTTGGTTGGGGGTTTACTAGATCCCTGCTCTGTGGGGCGGGCAATCTAGGAGTGGGAGCTATATCCTTTTGCACGATTGTGCTAGACCCTGCAGGGAGGGGTAAGTCCTCGAGAGTGGCTAATATTACCTTGTTTCGGTGTAAGACCTGCTCAGGGGTAGGGGAGTTTGTAGACTCAATTTTGTTAAAAATAGCTTCAGCTTTGCCCACCCAATGGTCCATCAAGTATGATAGATTATCAATACGTGTCATCAAAGCATCAAATTCAGTTTTTAAAGTCAAAGTAAAGTGGGCTTTGAGTTCCATTACCAAATTAGACACCCATGGCGGGAGCTCCGGAGTCTTCAGCGGCAGCTCGTCTGCTTCTGGTCCCCCCGGGGGCTGGCTTGATGGCATGTCATCGACTTGTTTATTCTGCCTTGCTCCCTTATTTGTGACTTGTTTCCGTTTCCCTCCTTTTTTCTTTGCGCCACCTCCCATGGGGATCTGAGGGGCACTGCCAGGGCCTGTCTTGACTCGTGCATGTGAGGGCTCTGGGTCTAGAGTCACGTTTGGTGTTGGGTATAGAGACAGGGTCCCTGGCTCCGTTGGAGTTGGGCTCATGGCAAGGACCGGAGTTAGAGAGAGTCGTCTCTCAGTGCGCTTGATTTCGTTGGACCCTGCTCCAATTGCCCGCTGAAGCATTTTATCGATTGCAGTCGGCTATGCAGTTAGAGGGGCCGATGGGACTTTCTACCTGGTGGCAAGGCCTTTCACCGGGGGAGTACGTTTGCCCATGATTCGTTTTAGACCACTCCCCTGCAAAGGGGTGTGGCTTAGTGGCTTGCAGGGATGTAGCAGACAGTAGAAAATTGTGAGAGCACTAACCTTGAGGTTGGCTACAAAATTCTCTCAATCCACCTGTCAATAGTCCATGTGTGGAACCAAGGGGGGTGGCCCAGCCCAGCCTCGTCCGGTCTAGGATGGGCGCAGATGGGCCCGCCCTTGGCCCGGGCTTCGCCTGCACGCGTCCCGCGCTGCGGGAGCCGCGATTTCAATTTATGCGCCTCCGGGCTCAGCAGCCGTCGTCCGCGCCTCCAGGCGCGATGCAGGGCAGGCTGGGGATTGGAGTCCCCCTGTGTAGATGGCGGCGTTCCCGGCAACAGATAAGCGACTCGTCTGTTAAAGTGATGAGCAAGGTACTACTCAAAAGATTAGAAGAATGGGCACGTGACTGTTCGATTCTCTCACCTGCGCAGTTTGGTTTCCGGAAAGGTCTAGGGACTATAGAGCAATGCGTGAATCTTGACCTACTTATAGGCAAGTATACTTGTGCCAAAGGTGGAAGATTATATCTTTGTTTTGCTGACTTGAGCAGCGCTTTTGATCTAGTAGATCATTCCATTCTTTGGACTACGTTGCTCGGTATGGGTGCCCCTAGACCAATTGTGAGCTTCCTGGCCAGACTGTATGAGAACTTGGTAAGCAACGTACGTTATGGTTCTCTGGGAGAATGCACTAATAACTTTATAGTTAAACGTGGCATTCGACAAGGTTGTGTTTTAGCCCCTATTTTATTTTCGTTATTTATTAATGGGGTGGATCAGACTCTGCAAACTGTCCATGCTGATGTCCCACAGGTGGATGGGCGCCCCATTCCGGTACTACTGTACGCAGATGATGCGGTCCTGCTGGCCAGGACCCCTCTGGGGTTGCAACGTCTAATGGATGCTTTTTGGGATTTTATTGTTGCACGGAAACTGGTCATTTATAAAAGTAAAACTTACACAATGGTATGTGGGACCAGGGTTAAAAAATGTAGATCATTCCTTTTGGATAAATCACCAGTGGCTTCTGTGGATTCATTTTGTTACTTGGGCATTACCTTTTCTGGTAATGGCTCTTGGACTCGAGAAGTCATTAATGTTAAGAGTAAAATGGACAGAAGTACACATGGCATTTTTAGATTTTCTGCTAAACTGGGCTCCAGACCAGTTAAGGAGATGACTGAAATTTATAAGGCAAGGGCTTTATCTATTGCAACATATGGGGCTGGTGTTTGGGGTTACTTTAATAGCAAAGTTTTGCAGACTAAGGAAAATGGTTTCCTTAAACGCCTGCTTTGTCTGCCTACCTCTGCTTCATCTGAGATTATTCACAGAGAAGTCGGATTACAGTACCTCACAGATGTAGTCGCATCACGCCCCCTATCGCTTTGGTATTCTATATGGTCCAAAGATGAAACCAGCTTTACCAAAGCAATTATTCAAGACTGTCTTAAATTGGACAACGCTATGATGATCCCTTGGCTAAGCTATATTAATTCACTGTATAGCAAAATGTTTAACATGTCAATCCAGACTGACCCCCTACAAGCTTTATCATTTAGTAAAACTATCCATCAGAGAAACTTATATGAATAATAGGAGGGAAACTCGGCTAGCTAGTGAGAATAAGAAACCATCAGTTATGTTTTATCTAACACTTAACCGTGTAGAGGGCTGCCAGGATTATCTGACCTACATACACAATCCCATTCATCGTTTTGTCCTAGTCAGACTTAGACTGGGTATTGTCCACCATCTGGTTACTTTTCCCATAATGAAATCCTGTCCCTCTGACACGTTTCCGTGCCCATGCGATGGACGAAGTAAACAGAGCACCGTGCACTTTATGTTGTTTTGCAAATTTTATACTGGTTTTAGAATTTATTATCTTAAACCACTTTTGCTCGCATTTGGTGGTGGATCACATCTTGCTGCAGCAAAATTTTTGTCCGAGCTCAGTGATGCTAAGGTCTGTTTTAATGTGGCGCTTTTTATTATAAATGCACTTAATATACGTAAGAGTATAATTGTTCCCATGGAGTGTTGAATTCTTCAGGGCCGAAGTTTTTATGTAATTGTATTATCTTTTTGTCATTTTACGGGTTTTTATGTTACGAACTACTTGCGAAGTATGTATTTCATGTATACTTTTGTGGTTGTTTTTACACACCGAATAAAGTTTAATGAATTACTCACAGATAACAGCATCAAGATCCACCAGTATGCAGAGGATACACAAATCTACTTTAAATTCACCTCTGCTTCCGATATCCAATCCCTCTAACACTTCTTGCACATCATCCAGACCTCAATGCTCAGCACCTGCCTGAAGTTTAACCCAAACAAAACAACATTTGTTATTTGCCAACAGCAACAAACAAGGTACAACAAACCTGACTCAATGACATGAACCTTGACAGCACTGAACTCGAATTTTCATTGAATGCCAAGTCACATGGATTAACCCTTGACACCAACCTCACCCTCGGGGGACAACACTACCAAAAAACCACAAAGACAATGTGGAATCAGCTTTCTCTTCTGAAGAAAGTCAAACCATTTCTTCCAAACAGTGACTTCAGGACTGCTGTTTAAGCCCTCGTACTCTCACATCTGGATGGTGATAATGACTACTCCACGGCCTCCCAGAGTCCACACTGGCATCCCCGTAAGGGCACCCTACATGCTGCCGCACATCTCATCCAGGGCCTGAAGAAATATGATCACATCACCCCATTCCTGATGGAACTGGCTCAGCTTGCCAGCCTGCACCATATACAAAAACAGCGGCATCGTTTACAAAGCTATCATGACCAGCACCCCGCTTATCTTTCAAACAAGCTCACCATCTCTAGTGGTGCTCAACACCCCCGAAGCTATGACAGCAACAGACTACAAACTAAGAAGTGTAAAAAAAGAAAAGAAAAAAAGGCAGCAGGCCTTTTCCATCTATGCACTGAAGATCTGGTACTTCCTTTCTGTATCCATCAGGATGACTGCCCCAACGTTGATCCAATTTAGGAAAGAACACTAATTCACAATACATTAAACCTCCACAATCCAGATTCCTCTCCTATTACTCATTGACTTTATGCTTGTAGTTGACCATGTACTGCACTCGGCTACCTTTTAGCTAGGTTTGCGCTATAGAAGTAATATATACATACATGCACAACATCGCCCCTGGACAGGAAGGCCCAAATAGAAAAAACAGACACCAAGGGGGGAGAGTCAATTTAAATATTGAGAAAAATACGTGCCTGCAGAAACATTTTAAAATGTATTTGATAAAACAGCAAGATTTGATGGAAAACTCAAAATAGATACATGAACACCAGTCAAACTGTATGTTAACATTTCTAACTTTAAAGGCAAAAATGAAGCAAAATCTGCTCAATGGCAGTTGCTCTATTTATTCATTTTTAGGATCCTACACTATATCCCTCACATACCCCTTTTGATGAATCTAGAAAGCATGACACACGCAATCAGTGACAAAGAATCAGAGGAACTTGTTTCCCAGCAATGACTCGTTGTGCAACTGAGGTCTGCTCAACAAAGCCAATGATTCAGCAGAGGTGCCACCATCAGCACGTGCCGTAGTGCTGGTTGCTTATGTTGACAGCAACCGCAGTGGCCATGTTTCTCGACCCTATACATTATCCCTTCCTTTCTGCACAATTACTGGTCGCCTGAAAATTCAGCCTGATATAGATATCTAAAATGTATAAAACCCACAGGACATTTTAAAGTAGTCCAAAATCTGGGTGGAACTAAGTAATCTGCATTTTCCCAGGAAATAAATCTGTGCTGTAGATCTGGTGAGCAACAGTCCCCGAGATCCACAGACACCAGTAGTAACAGCCCGTTACTTGCCGGAGGACTGCCCGGAAGGGACTAACTGCCCCGGAATCTGACTAAAATACAGAGCTGAGAGGTAAACCGCTCCACACTTTTATAAAAGATCTGACAACGTTGCATCCTCATTGATCTAATCCAGTGCCTGTTTTGGGGTGGGGGTGGTCTTTTTACAGGCCTTCTCGCTGTTTGTTTCAAATCTGTTACTACAGTAGTAGTAATACTAATGTAACTTGATTTATTTATGTTTATGTACATCGCTCAGTCGTCTCTCAAAGAGGCCCCATTTGATAAATATTTAAAAATACATAGAACCAACAAGGTCGAGTACACACTCTAATGGACTTATAAGGATTCCGCAGAGTAGCTCATTTCAGCAGCAAAGAGCCGCCTCAGCCTCGCGTGCTCGGAGGAGGGCCACCCCGCTCTAGTCTCTACCTTTGAACATCAGGACACAGAGCGTGCCATTACGAGGCCGCCTTGTCATCTCAGCACGCGCACAGGCATGGGGGCTCGCGGGCAGGGGCTTGCTTAAGGACTGAACTGGAGCCCGCAGACGTCCCTGCAAGGAGGGGGCTGGTGATGAGAAGTAATCTATAAGAGCTTTCCGCGGGTGGAGGGGGCACTCTACAACTAGCGTCGAATGAGGGACATTAGGAGAGGAAATGACAGTCTGGACCAGGCCCAGCTGCCTTGTCTGTGCCTGCTGCTCTCATCAGGGAGCCCCGAGGGGTTATCGGGTGGCTTAATGCAGGCTGTAGACAGGCCCCAGCACTCTGCAACTGTGAGCGCATCCCAGGAACAGGCTGTGGTGCAGCGGAGCCTGTGGGTATGGGGGATGGGGCCTTTCTGTCTTGACACATTCTATTACACGAGCCCTCCTTTCTCTTCCGGGTCAGCAGTGGCACGCTGTATAAAAGAGAGGATGGGAATGTGCATGGGCGTAGGGACACTGGGAAGTTATCCCCCTCGAGATTTTGGAGGGTGGGGGACACCTGAATAATGTACAGATGGGAGAGGATGTGGTCCGTCGGCTAGACTGCCGACTTTGGTGCTGGAAACCAGGGTTCGAGCCTCGGGGTCGCGTCCACATCCTGTGATTCTGGGCAAATCACTTAATCTCCCCGTGCCTGAATGTGTAATGTAAATACGGTGCTCATGTAAAGCGCTCCAATACCTTCGGGTCGAGTTCGCGCTATATAAATATGCAAAAAAAAAAAAAGATAAGAGTTCCGACTAAGATCTAAACTGACGAACTGTATTGATGGGAAAGCAATGTACAGGTATGCGACTCGAAAGCTAATTGATGTTACTTCTCGGCTCTGAAAAACACAGAAATTCAATAACCGTTTGCAAATGTCTTGCATGCTGAAAATGTGTTGTTAAAGAACTTGACTGCATACCCAAATGCCAATAAAAATATGTTGTAAAAAAAGAAGAATATACAGATAGAACACATCTCTCTGCGTATCGCCTGCCTACTCGAAGCACTGGAGCCTGCGGAGCTATATCTTTGTTTTGTTAAATATTTAATTATGGTCGGTGTCAGTGAGGTGTTCAACCTCTCCTAAAATCATTCCGTTTATCCCGGTAGAGGAGAGGAAGGCAGGAGATGCTATTTGATGTTAATGTTAGCTCAGCTGACTTCAGAAAAAGAAGGATTTTGGGAGAGACTCAACACCGCAACCACCGCAATTAAATAACAAAAAAAAACTAAGAGGCCCGAGATTTCGCCACCCGAGCATTTGCTCCTTAGATTACATTACAACTCTTCAAGGAGACGCTTGCAAAGCACAGTATAATTTTGGGCAGACATGCTCTGTCCGTGTTTGGACTTCAAAGCCAGAGGAAACATTTTAACCAGAAAACCACCCCTTTGAATCGTATGTCCCCCCCTCCCTATATTAACACTAATTGAATAACAACTGAATAACTGAAAACAACGCTCTGACCTGCATCGTTAAACGGAAGAGAAACGGCTTACAGTCTATGAACAGGACAATATGTAATCCTGGACTCGATTACTGGCTCACCCCACACGACCCACCGCTTTACTTCACAGTGTATCATTTTCCTTCACCCTACAATTTCAGAGCACATTGAAGCAACTCAGTACAGAATTTATGCTCTACCAAAACCTCACACACGTGCTTAATATAAAGGGATGGGCCTGACTGCCTCTGCTGCCTGAGCAAACTGTGTACACACAAGATAGTGACTAATGGGAATCCCCAATAACATCTTTATTGGTGGGGTCCTCTTATTTGGTTAAAAAGAGGTGACACGTAGAGATAATAATTACGCCAACAACATGAGGTTAACATACAGAATTATAATGGGGAGTTAAAATTTCCTTATAAGACCCCTCATACTTGTAAAATCAAGTGCTGCCTTCACAGTTAAGGCCACCCGGAAGCATTGTCATTCTGGACTATGTTGAAGCATACCACAAAATGTGGGTGACAGCTATTTTAAACCACATGGTGGTTTTTAGTAGGGGCATCTGTATTCTGAATTAATCCATCAGGTTCCTTTTGATTTCTTATGGTTGGCAACATCTTTGTGGAATGTACTTTTATTAGGACAGGACGGTGATGGAGCCATCTTTGATCCTTCTACCTCCCCTGTCTGGCTGCAGTGGAGCGTACCATATCACACAAACTAGGGAGTGTGATTAGTGATGCTGCAAAGGTGACCTCTGGACGCACAAGTTACTAACTTGTGTAACGATATATCTGTAAGAGACAGTAGTTAGTGACAGATTCCTTACCTTAGAATATCCCCAGGCGTCAGGCTGGATCCGGAAAGTTTTTTGCGTAGCAGTACCCTTGCGCGTCGGTAGGCGGCGTCGTGCGGCTCCGCGTCCGTCGTCGGCGTTGTGATCGCCGGGATGACGTCGCGGGCAGTACTTAGGCGCCGCCCCTGCGCGCTGACGTCAGTTCTGTACACGACTTTCCGCGCCAGGGACGCAGAGCCATGCAAGAAGCAGACATAGGTGTCTGAAAAATACTAGGGCCCTGAAAGGGATGTCCTTAACTCCTAGAAATCAGTTCGCAGAACGGGGAGGATGGGTGGGCGGTAGGAATCTGTCACTAACTACTGTCTCTTACAGATATATCGTTACACAAGTTAGTAACTTGTGCATCTGAAAGAGACACGTTAGTGACAGATTCCTTACCTTAGAATAGATACCCCAGCAATACCAACCCCGGTGGTGGGTCTGCGAACAAAGATCAGACAAGGAAGTCCTGGAGGACAGAACGGCCAAAGAAGCCGTCCCTCCGGACCGGACTGTCAAGGCAGTAATGCTTTGTAAACGTGTGCAGCGAGGCCCACGTAGCTGCCTGACAGATAACCGGCAGCGGAACACCGCGGCCCAAGGCCGTGGTAGCAGCCGTTGCCCTGGTGGAATGGGCACGCAGCCCAACAGGAGGCTCCTTTAGCCAAAGAATAGCAGGTCTTGATGCACAAGGTAACCCAGCGGGAGATGGTCCTCTTGTGCACCGCCCGACCTTTTTTGGCGCCCACGTAGCCAACAAAGAGCTGGTCATCCACCTGGAAGTGTTTTGTGCGGTCAATATAGAAAGAGAGCGCACGTTTTGGGTCCAGACGGTGGAGCCTCTCTTCCTCTCTGGAAGGATGCGGAGGCGGAAAGAAGGTGGGCAAAGTGATGGTCTGCCCAATGTGGAAAGCAGTAACCACCTTTGGCAAGAAGGACGGACGCGTCCGAAGAACAACCTTGTCTGGATGAACAGACAGAAAGGGAGGTTTGCAAGATAGAGCCTGGAGCTCACTCACCCGCCGAGCGGAGGTGATGGCCACCAGAAAGGCTGTCTTCAGAGTCAGAAGACGAAGAGGACAGTTATGTAGAGGCTCAAAGGGAGCGCACATTAAAAAGGTAAGAACCAAGTTCAAGTCCCACTGAGGCATCACAAACGGAACAGGAGGGAAGAGGTGAGTAATGCCTTTCAAGAACCTGTTAACAACAGGGGACTTGAAAAGGGAGGGCTGATCAGGGAGCCTGAGGAAGGCCGAGATAGCACAAAGATAACCCTTGATGGTACCCAGGGCAGAACCCTGTTGGGCCAGAGAGAGAAGGAACAGAAGGACCTCAGAAAGAGGGGCAGAAAGGGGATTCACAGCCTTTGCTGTGCACCATGCCACAAATTTGTTCCACCTGCAGGCGTATACCACCTTAGTGGAGGGACGCCTGGCTGCCAGAATCACATCACAAACTTCGGGAGGCAAGTCGAAAGGAATCAACTGCCGCCGCTCAATCTCCACGCAAGCAGGTGTAGACTGGACAGGTTCGGGTGGAGGACCGTCCCCTGCTGCTGCGACAGAAGATCCTCCCGAAGAGGCAGACGGATCGGGGATCTACGCTCATATTGAGTGAGCTCGGGATACCAAACTCTTCGAGCCCAGTCCGGAGCCACAAGAATGACTTGGGCCCGGTCGTGCCGAATCTTCTTCAACACTCTGGGTAGAAGTGGTATAGGCGGAAAGGCGTACAATAGACCGCAACTCCACTCGTGACGAAAAGCGCCGCCGAGCGAGTGCCGCCTTGGAAATTCCAACGCGCAGAACTGATGACATTGCGCGTTCTCTTCGGTGGCGAATAGATCTAACCAAGGCTCTCCCCACTGTAGAAAGAGTCCTTGCGCCACTTCCGAGTGAAGACGCCATTCGTGATCCATCATGCACCTGCGGCTGAGTTCGTCCGCCCTGGCGTTCAGGGAACCTGCCAGGTGTTGAACCACCAGGAACATGCCCTGATGTTCCAGCCATGTCCAGAGGCGCAGAGCCTCCTGACAAAGGGTCCACGACCCCACCCCGCCTTGTTTGTTGCAGTACCACATGGCGGTGGTGTTGTCTGTGAACACCTGCACTACCTTCCCTTTGACAGAGGGAAGGAATGCCTTGAGTGCAAGTCGGATCGCCCGGAGCTCCAGAAGGTTGATATGGAGCCGGGACTCCGCCGGAGACCAGAGGCCTCTGATCTCCGCCTCTCCCATGTGACCGCCCCATCCCAGAAGGGACGCGTCCGTCACAACTGTGTGCTCTGGCTGGGGAAGGGAGAGGGATCTGCCCATGACCCATTGCCGGTTCGAGAGCCACCACTGCAACTGTTTTGCAGTCCCCTCCGAGATCTGGACGTGATCGGACAGGTCGCCCTGGTGCTGCGCCCACTGGAACTTCAGGTCCCACTGCAGAGCCCGCATATGCCATCTGGCATGAGTGACCAGCAGGATGCAGGAGGCCATGAGGCCCAGCAGCCTCAGGGTCATCCGTACCGAAACCCAGGATAAAGGCTGAAAGATCGGAATCATAGCCTGAATATCCCGGACTCGCCGTTCGGGAGGATAGGCCCGAAACTGCGTCGTGTCCAGAACTGCTCCGATGAAAAGGAGCTGTGGAGAAGGAATCAGATGCGACTTTGGCACATTGATGGAGAACCCCAGCGAGTGCAGGAGTTCGGCCGTAGTCTGGAGGTGGGAGACGACTGCCTGGGACGAGCCCGCCTTCAGCAGCCAGTCGTCGAGGTAGGGGAAGACTGAAACCCCTGCCCGGCGCAGATGAGCTGCGACCACCGCCATCACTTTCGTGAACACCCGAGGGGCACTGGTAAGGCCAAAGGGGAGCACGGTGAACTGAAAATGCTCGAGGCCTACCGTGAACCGAAGGTAACGCCGGTGGGCCGGCAGGACGGGGATGTGGAAATAGGCGTCCTGCAAGTCCAACGCTACCAACCAGTCTCCGGGGTCGAGGGCAGTCAAGACCTGAGCTAGGGTGAGCATCTTGAACTTCTCCTTCCGGAGGAAGCGATTGACGTTCCGGAGGTCCAAGATAGGACGCATGTCCTCCTTGTCCTTTTGGGCACCAGAAAGTAGTGGGAGTAGCAACCACGCCCTACTTCTGGGGTCGGAACATGCTCGATGGCCCTCTTGGCCAAGAGGGCCGTGACTTCCTTCTGTAGAAGCGCCAAGTGATCCCCTGACATGCGGTGGAATTGAGGTGGCATGGCTGGGGGTGGTCTCGAAGGGGAGGGAGTAGCCCCTTCGGACAATGTCCAAGACCCACCTGTCCGAGGTGATGGGACGCCAGAGGTGAAGGTGATGGCGGACCCTGCCCTCGACTGGCGTACTGTGCACCTGAAAGGAGGGACTAGGAGGGCTTGGAGGCCGCGGACGGGTTGGAGGTGGTGGCCTGACCCGCACGCTGGTTGCCCGAACCGCCACGGCGGTATCCACGCCCTCGGCCACGCGAAGGCGCTTGCTGCGCGGGCCGCTGGCCGGGCTGCGGACGTGACTGGGCGCCCTTCCGTGGCCACGAAAGGGGCGAAAAGCAGACGTGAGCGGAGGGCGCACAACAGCAAGGCCCAGGGACTTAGCAGTAGCCCGAGAGTCCTTGAAACGCTCCAGCGCATGGTCTGCCTTCGAACCAAAAAGACCGACACCATCAAAGGGCATGTCCATGAGTGTATTCTGGACATCTCCCGAAAACCAGTGGTTCTCAGCCAGGCGTGGAGACGCAGCGCCACCGTCGTTGCAAGCGATCTGCCCAGCGAGTCGGCGGTATCAAGGCCACAGCGGATGGTATATTTAGCCGCATCACGCCCTTCCGCAATGGCGCGGGTAAGCAGTGTCTGGACCTCCTCAGAACACTGCGGCAAAACAGTTGCCACCGAATCCCACAGGGAGTGGGTGTATCGGCCCAAGAGGCAAGCGGTATTAACAGACCGCAAGCCAGCACTGGAGGAAGAGAAAGCCTTCTTCCCAAAGTGATCCAGGCGCTTGGATTCCCTATCCGGAGGGGCGGTAGGGAAGGCGGTTTGGGAGGCAGAGGCTTGGACAACCAAGCTCTCAGGGGTGGGGTGTTGGGAGAGGAACAGGGGGTCGCCCGGAGCAGGGCGATGGCGTCGGGCCACGTTCCTATCCACAGGAGCCCCTGTGGTGGGTTTGGACCAGGCACCCAAAAGAACGTCAGTCAGTGCCTCGTTGAACGGTAGCACAGTCTCCGAAGAGGAGGCCGCCGGCTGAAGCACTTCAGTCAGGATGTTAGACCTGACGACCACTGTAGGCAACTGGAGATTCAAGGCTCCAGCAGCTCTACGCAACACCGCTGCAAAATTAGCCCCCTCCTCCGTTGCCACGGGAGGAGACAGCATGCCAGAGTCAGGGGAGGTATCCAGACCACTGGCATCCCCAAGTTCCTCAACCCAGTCCGGGTCAAACTCGCACTGTTGTGTGAGAGGGTCGTCAGACCCCTCCCAGCTCTCCTGGTCCTCCTCAGGTTGAAAATATGGAGGAGGAGGGACATCAGGGACCCAAGGTCTCATCGGCGCCGGATACCGGCGCTCGGGCGACGCCGGTCCGGCACCATGTCCGGACCCGGAGAGAACCGGGAACGACGCCGCCCGGAGCCCCGGACGGCGCCGGAAACGGCACCGGGGACATCGGGCGTCGGCGGAGGCGTGGTTAGGTCAACCGGCGCCGATGGGGGTTGCGGCACCGCCGGGTCGAGGCCGGGACCGGAGCCGAGGCCGGGACGAAGGCTGGTGGGACAGGCGACGCCGGGACCGGAGTCGACGGCGACGCCGGAGCAACCCAACTGTGGCCCGCGGGGCCCGGAGGCGCACCGGGAGGGACCTTGAGGCCCGAAGAGGCGGGCCATGGCCGACAGGAATTCCTGTATATCGGCCTGAGTCGCCCCGAGCCCGGGTAGGGCGGGTACTGCGGGGGTAACTCGACAGGCACGTCCGGGGCCGCGGGGCGGGGACGGTGCCGACAGGGACCTCAGCCGAGTCGCGAGACCGGCGAGGCGAAGTCTTAGAGCGATGACGCCGCTTAGACTTCTTGTGTTTCGACTCTACCGGAGGAGCGCGAAGACTTTGAATCCGACGAACGGCGGGGACTCCGCGTCCGGCCCCTCGACCTCTCCCGGACCGGGGCTTGGTGCGGCGCGGAGCCGAATGCCGGACTTCAAGGAGCTTTCGAGACCGCTCTCGCAAAGCCTTAGGATGAAGTTTCCGGCAGTCAGGACACGACTTCGTGTCGTGGTCTCGGCCGAGACAAAAGAGACACTCGAGGTGCGGGTCCGTGATCGACATCATGCGACCACATTCCTCGCAGGGCTTTAAGCCGGGCATCCCTACGACACCTTAGGAGTCGTGAAGACTCGTTGAAGAAACAGTGAAAAATTCACCAAAAAGATAGTCAAAAAGTGACTAGGGCACTGCTCTTCCCGGATCTGCGCTTACTGGCGCGGAAAAAGAAGAACTGACGCCAGCGCGCAGGGGCGGCGCCTAAGTACTGCCCGCGACGTCATCCCGGCGATCACGACGCCGACGACGGACGCGGAGCCGCACGACGCCGCCTACCGACGCGCAAGGGTACTGCTACGCAAAAAACTTTCCGGATCCAGCCTGACGCCTGGGGATATTCTAAGGTAAGGAATCTGTCACTAACGTGTCTCTTTCAGATACAAGAGTACACATAACTAAGGAAAGTTTTTTATGCTGCAGGTTCAAGTTTAGCGTATATTTGGTTGATCAGGTCTTCTTAATTACTTTCCTAAAATATTGGAGCTCAACAGAGACACCTTGTCCATCATTATGACCCACTGCCCTGGTCCTGCTTTTAGTACTGTCCCAGCACTACCCATCTCTCAATAGTCTGTCTCATATCCTGCCCCATCTCAGTACTCTACTCTGGCCCGGCCCAATATGAACAGTATTCTCCTCCGTCGGTACTCTCAATCCCGTCTCTTGCACTAATTCCACTTTCAATAACATTCCTTCCTCTGGTCCAGCTCTCAATTAAAAGGCAGCATTTTTATAAAAGAAAAAGTCCAGCGACACACAAGGGAACAATGGACCAAAATGATTTATAGCGGTGGAAACAAGATTAAAACTAGCACAATCAGTGAGGCTTTTAGCATAGCTCTGATACAATGAGAACACTTCCATAATTTCTCATCTCACTGTATGGCACCAAAAGGGACACATGCGTTTTTTGACAAGACAAGTAGATTTCCGAAGAATCCGCTCCTTTGGACAGGTAAATATTTTCAAAAATTCTACACCCTGACTGCCCCTTAATATTGTCCAGTCCTCAATCTTTCCTTTCACTACTCCCTCATTTCAATGATGTTCTCTGCTCCAAGTCATGATCAGCTCTCTTGCAGTGCTAATGTGCTGCTGAGTGAAGCATGCAAGACTTTCATTTGACCACTAAGGCTCATTTTCAGTTTTTTGGGGACGAGGGAGAGGAGGAAATTGGTAAATAGGAAGAGCGAGAGAAAGGAAGACACAGGGGCAGAGAGAAAAAGTCATTATGTAAGGTATGCTGCGCCAGACTCCGCGACAGTAATGTTAACAGCATTTTGATACAAGCCCATGTGCCCGACCCCAAAATAACTGCTTCACTGCAAACAACCGATTCAAACATTTTTGGAATGTTTACATCCGTTATGGGTGGCTGTAATGTTTTAATTTAAGCCAGGTACAATAATAAACCCATACAGACCTACACTTATAAGGTCCTATAGAAGTGCAGGAGCATGACAGAGCCACTATATTTTTTCTAGCCTTTCATGGGAGGACATGACCTTTCAAGGCAGACTTATCTATTGTGTTAATGCACAAGTTACTAACTTGTGTAACGATATATCTGTAAGAGACAGTAGTTAGTGATAGATTCCTTACCTTAGAATATCCCCAGGCGTCAGGCTGGATCCGGAAAGTTTTGCGTAGCAGTACCCTTTGCAGCGCCGGTAGGCGGCGTCGTGCGGCTCCGCGTCCGTCGTTGGCGTCGTGATCGCCGGGATGACGTCGCGGGCAGTACTTAGACGCCGCCCCTGCGCGCTGACGTCAGTTCTGTACACGACTTTCCGCGCCAGGAACGCAGAGCCATGCAAGAAGCTGACACAGGTGTCTGAAAAATACTAGGGCCCTGAAAGGGATGTCCTTAACTCCTAGAAATCAGTTCGCAGAACGGGGAGGATGGGTGGGCGGTAGGAATCTATCACTAACTACTGTCTCTTACAGATATATCGTTACACTAGTTAGTAACTTGTGCATCTGAAAGAGACACGTTAGTGATAGATTCCTTACCTTAGAATAGATACCCCAGCAATACCAACCCCGGTGGTGGGTCTGCGAACAAAGATCAGACAAGGAAGTCCTGGAGGACAGAACGGCCAAAGAAGCCGTCCCTCCGGACCTGACTGTCAAGGCAGTAATGCTTAGTAAACGTGTGCAGCGAGGCCCACGTAGCTGCCTGACAGATAACCGGCAGCGGAACACCGCGGCCCAAGGCCGTGGTAGCAGCCGTTGCCCTGGTGGAATGGGCACGCAGCCCAACAGGAGGCTCCTTCTTAGCCAAAGAATAGCAGGTCTTGATGCACAAGGTAACCCAGCGGGAGATGGTCCTCTTGTGCACCGCCCGACCTTTTTGGCGCCCACGTAGCCAACAAAGAGCTGGTCATCCACCCGGAAGTGTTTTGTGCGGTCGATATAGAAGGAGAGCGCACGTTTTGGGTCCAGACGGTGGACCCTCTCTTCCTCTCTGGAAGGATGCGGAGGCGGAAAGAAGGTGGGCAAAGTGATGGTCTGCCCAATGTGGAAAGCAGTAACCACCTTTGGCAAGAAGGACGGACGCGTCCGAAGAACAACCTTGTCTGGATGAACAGACAGAAAGGGAGGTTTGCAAGAAAGAGCCTGAGCTCACTCACCCGCCGAGCGGAGGTGATGGCCACCAGAAAGGCTGCCTTTAGAGTCAGAAGACGAAGAGGACAGTTATGCAGAGGCTCAAAGGGAGCGCACATTAAAAAGGTAAGAACCAAGTTCAAGTCCCACTGAGGCATTACAAACGGAACAGGAGGGAAGAGGTGAGTAATGCCTTTTAAGAACCTGTTAACAACAGGGGACTTGAAAAGGGAGGGCTGATCAGGGAGCCTGAGGAAGGCCGAGATAGCACAAAGATAACCCTTGATGGTACCCAGGGCAGAACCCTGTTGGGCCAGAGAGAGAAGGAACAGAAGGACCTCAGAAAGAGGGGCAGAAAGGGGATCCACAGCCTTTGCTGTGCACCATGCCACAAATTTGTTCCACCTGCAGGCGTATACCACCTTAGTGGAGGGACGCCTGGCTGCCAGAATCACATCACAAACTTCGGGAGGCAAGTCGAAAGGAATCAACTGCCGCCGCTCAATCTCCACGCAAGCAGGTGTAGACTGGACAGGTTCGGGTGGAGGACCGTCCCCTGCTGCTGCGACAGAAGATCCTCCCGAAGAGGCAGACGGATCGGGGGATCTATGCTCATATTGAGTAGCTCGGGATACCAAACTCTTCGAGCCCAGTCCGGAGCCACAAGAATGACTTGGGCCCGGTCGTGCCGAATCTTCTTCAACACTCTGGGTAGAAGTGGTATAGGCGGAAAGGCGTACAACAGACCGGCAACCCACTCGCGACGAAAGCGCCGCCGAGCGAGTGCCGCCTTGGAAATTCCAACGCGCAGAACTGATGACATTGCGCGTTCTCGTCGGTGGCGAATAGATCTAACCAAGGCTCTCCCCACTGTAGAAAGAGTCCTTGCGCCACTTCCGAGTGAAGACGCCATTCGTGATCCATCATGCACCTGCGGCTGAGTTCGTCCGCCCTGGCGTTCAGAGAACCTGCCAGGTGTTGAACCATCAGGAACATGCCCTGATGTTCCAGCCATGTCCAGAGGCGCAGAGCCTCCTGACAAAGGGTCCAAGACCCCACCCCGCCCTGTTTGTTGCAGTACCACATGGCGGCGGTGTTGTCTGTGAACACCTGCACTACCTTCCCTTTGACAGAGGGAAGGAATGCCTTGAGTGCAAGCCGGATCGCCCGGAGCTCCAGAAGGTTGATATGGAGCCGGGACTCCGCCGGAGACCAGAGGCCTCTGATCTCCGCCTCTCCCAAGTGACCGCCCCATCCCAGAAGGGACGCGTCCGTCACAACTGTATGCTCTGGCTGGGGAAGGGAGAGGGATCTGCCCATGACCCATTGCCGGTTCGAGAGCCACCACTGCAACTGTTTTGCAGTCCCCTCCGAGATCTGGACGTGATCGGACAGGTTGCCCTGGTGCTGCGCCCACTGGAACTTCAGGTCCCACTGCAGAGCCCGCATATGCCATCTGGCATGATTGACCAGCAGGATGCAGGAGGCCATGAGGCCCAGCAGCCTCAGGGTCATCCTTACCGAAACCCAGGATAAAGGCCGAAAGATCGGAATCATAGCCTGAATATCCCGGACTCGCCGTTCGGGAGGATAGGCCCGAAACTGCGTCGTGTCCAGAACTGCTCCGATGAAAAGGAGCTGTGGAGAAGGAATCAGATGCGACTTCGGCACATTGATGGAGAACCCCAGCGAGTGCAGGAGTTCGGCCGTAGTCTGGAGGTGGGAGACGACTGCCTGGGACGAGCCCGCCTTCAGCAGCCAGTCGTCGAGGTAGGGGAAGACTGAAACCCCTGCCCGGCGCAGATGAGCCGCGACCACCGCCATCACTTTCGTGAACACCCGAGGGGCACTGGTAAGGCCAAAGGGGAGCACGGTGAACTGAAAATGCTCGTGGCCTACCGTGAACCGAAGGTAACGCCGGTGGGCCGGCAGGACGGGGATGTGGAAATATGCGTCCTGCAAGTCCAACGCTACCAACCAGTCTCCAGGGTCGAGGGCAGTCAAGACCTGAGCTAGGGTGAGCATCTTGAACTTCTCCTTCCGGAGGAAGCGATTGACGTTCCGGAGGTCCAAGATAGGACGCATGTCCTCCTTGTCCTTTTTGGGCACCAGAAAGTAGTGGGAGTAGCAACCACGCCCCTACTTCTGGGGTCGGAACATGCTCGATGGCCCTCTTGGTCAAGAGGGCCGTGACTTCCTTCTGTAGAAGCACCAAGTGATCCCCTGACATGCGGTGGAGTTGAGGTGGCATGGCTGGGGGTGGTCTCGAAGGGGAGGAGTAGCCCCTTCGGACAATGTCCAAGACCCACCTGTCCGAGGTGATGGTGCGCCAGTGGGGAAGGTGATGGCGGACCCTGCCCCTACTGGCGTGCCGTGCACCTGAAAGGAGGGACTAGGAGGGCTTGGAGGCCGCGGACGGGTTGGAGGTGGTGGCCTGACCCGCACGCTGGTTGCCCGATCCGCCACGGCGGAATCCACGCCCTCGGCCACGCGAAGACGCCTGCTGCGCGGGCCGGTGGCTGGGCTGCTGACGTGAAGGGGCGCCCCTACCGTGGCCACGATAGGGGCGAAAAGCAGAAGGCAGCGGAGGGCGTGTAGCAGAAAGGCCCAGGGACTTGGCAGTAGCCCGTGAGTCCTTAAAGCGCTCCAACGCATGGTCTGCTTTGGACCCAAAAAGACCGACTCCATCAAAGGGCATGTCCATGAGAGTATTCTGGACATCCCCTGAAAAACCAGTGGTTCTCAGCCAGGCGTGGCGGCGGAGCGCCACCGTCGTTGCAATCGACCTGCCCAGCGAGTCGGCGGTGTCAAGGCCACAACGGATAGTGTATTTGGCCGCATCCCTTCCTTCCGCAATGGCGCGGGAAAGCAGTGCCTGGACCTCCTCAGGGCACTGGGGCAAAACATCCGCCACCGAATCCCACAGAGAGTGGGTATATCGGCCCAAAAGACAAGCGGTGTTAACGGACCGCAAGCCAGCACTGGAGGAAGAAAAACCTTTCTTCCCAAACTGATCCAGGCGTTTGGATTCCCTATCCGGAGGAGCGGTAGGGAAGGCGGTTTGGGAAGCGGAGGCTTGGACAACCAAGCTCTCAGGAGTGGGGTGGACAGAAAGAAACAGGGGGTCGCCCGGAGCGGGGCGATGGCGTCGTGACACGTTCCGATCCACAGGAGCCCCTGTGTTGGGCTTGGACCAGGCGCCCAAAAGAACGTCTGTGAGGGCGTCGTTAAACGGCAGCACAGTCTCCGCAGAGGAGGCTGCCGGCTGAAGCACCTCTGTCAAGATGTTAGGCTTGACCGTCAAAGTAGGGAGCTGGAGACGTAAGGCCCCAGCAGCCCTACGCAACACCGTACCAAAATTGGCCCCCTCCTCCGTAGCCACGGGAGGAGACAGCATGCCAGTGTCAGGAGAAGTATCCAGACCACTGGCCTCCCTAGACTCTCTGTCCAGTCCTCATCATACTGACAGTTGCGAGTCAGAGGGTCATCAGACCCTCCCAGTCCTCCTGGTCCTCCTCTGGTTCAAAATAAGGAGGAGGAGGGACATTTGGGACCCAAGGTCCCATCGGCGCCGGAGCCGGCGCCGAGCGACGCTCGCTCCGGGTCCATGTCCGGAGCCGGAAGGAACTGGGGACGACGCCGCCCGGAGCCCAGGGCGGCGTCGAGAACGGCACCGGAGACATCGGCGCCGGCGGAGGTGTCGTGAGGTCGACCGGCGTCGATGGGGGTTGTGGAGCCGGGATCGAGGCCGGGCCGAAGCCGGAGCCGGGATCGAGGCTGGAGTCCCGGGCGACGCCGGGGCCGGAGCCGCCGGCGACGCCGGAGCAACCCCATCAGGCCCGCGGGGCCCGAAGGCGCACCGGAGGGGCCTGAAGGCCCGAAGAGGCGGGCCATGGCCGACAGGAACTCCTGTACCTTGGCCGGATCCGCCCCGAACCCGGGAAGGGTGGGTATGACGGGGCGACTCCACAGGCAAGTCCGGGGCCGCGGGGGCGGGACGGTGCCGGGAGGGGCCTCAGCCGAGTCGCGAGACCGGGCGAGGCGAAGTCCGAGAGCGACGATGCTTCTTGGACTTCTTGTGCTTAGACTTACCGGACGAAGAAGACTTCGACGCCGACGACCGGTGTGCACTCCGCGAGCGACCCCTGGACCTCTCACGCGACCGGGGCCTCCGTGGAGCCGAATGCCGGGCCTCGAGGAGCTTTCGAGACCGCTCTCGCAAAGCTTTCGGGCTGAGGGCCTGGCATTCGGGACAAGACTCGGTGTCGTGGCCTCGGCCGAGGCAGAAGAGACACTCCCAATGCGGGTCGGTGACGGACATCATCCGCGCACATGCGCCGCATCGCTTGAAGCCGGGCATCCCTACGACACCTTAAAGATGGAAAAACAGTGAAAAAATCACCAAAAAGTATGGTCAAAAATTGACCAGGGCACTGCTCTTCCCGGATCTGCGCTGCTGGCGCGGAAAAAGAAGAACTGACGTCAGCGCGCAGGGGCGGCGTCTAAGTACTGCCCGCGACGTCATCCCGGCGATCACGACGCCAACGACGGACGCGGAGCCGCACGACGCCGCCTACCGACGCGCAAGGGTACTGCTACGCAAAACTTTCCGGATCCAGCCTGACGCCTGGGGATATTCTAAGGTAAGGAATCTATCACTAACGTGTCTCTTTCAGATTGCGACCTCAGTCTCTACAGCTATTTTAAAGATTTCGCGTATAATGTAGGACTCTGTCCACTCTATATAGGCGTTCTACTATATTTATAGTTATGTTATGTTATGATGTCTTGTAAAGCGCCCCAGCAAAGGGGCGTCCCGGCGCTAAAAGCATAGATAACGGCTGCAACTAAAGTCCAACTTGGCAAAAGAAAAAAAGGGCCATTGGGTGGCATAATATCATACGAAAGGGCAAGGGACTACTGGGGGAACAGATGGGTTTTTAGTGCTTTTCGAAAAGCCAAATAATTATCCATACTCCGGATATGCCCTGGAAGGCCATTCCAAAGCTTAGCTGCCAGTATAAAGGGTACTACCCTGTACAAACCTGTACTGTTCGGTTTGTGTCATACACCTCTATTTTGCTCTGTTTATATGCAAGTCTTGCCCCTCACGGTACAATAAAGCAGAAATTTACAGTATTAAGAGGGATGCGCATGCCTGCACTCATCCTCATGCTTCTGTATACACGGTAGAAAATCAATGTATGTAACACAGAAATTAAATGGCAAGGGCACACATTTAAAAAAATAGCTACATAATGTGGGGTCTTCTACCCTCCACAGGGCTTAAAAAATAAACAACTGTAAGGCTCTTCAAACTGAAATTGCATCTGTGCCATGGTCAATTGCTCTATCGCTTGAGCCTGCAGCCATCAACAGCACTGGCTGGTACTAACACTGCACTTCCATAAAGAGGCACCACCATCTACTGGCGCCTGACTCCACCCGCAACCAATGGCACGAGCTCTGCATTAGCACCTGCAACCACCATTATCTGCACTGCCCCAACGCCTACACTGTCCTTTGCTGCATCTGCACAGGGTATGAAGACCGTGAGACACCGCTATAGGACGTGGCCGCCTGGACACAGAGTCACAGCCACTGGGACAGGGAGAAATGGACACATGGACATCAACACAGGAGGAATAAGGCACAACTATGGAATCAGGGAGACATGGACAAAAGGGCAGGGAGACAGAGCGAGTTGCACTTAAATACATTTCACTAAATTAGTAGCTTTGTTTTACGCACAAAAACAAATCTCTAGGCACTTTCAGGTTGGACAGAACAGACCAGTTATATACTTTTTAAATAATACTTCATATTTAAATTCTGCTTATTTCGAAGTGCTACCACGTTAGGTAGACTAGGAACCAGAGGCCTCCGTTAGATGGTACAAGTCATTTCTAGGCAACAGGAATCAAAGAGTAAGAATTTTAGAATTAAAGTATAATATAGAACAGTATACTTTAGGACTCCTTTAGGTAGCTCCTCTTTTCAATCTGATTATTCAGGCCACTGCCAACTAATAATCATGGATGTTGTATATAACGTTATGCAGACGACAGATCTGTACGTATGATCCATAGAGAATGTATATGCCATATTTGAAACCTACTGCAGGACTACCTGCTTTTTTTCCTGTCTTTTTTAAACAATACAGTGTATTTACAAAAGGGTCCACAACGCAATGTTGGACACTGTACTAGATTCAGCTATTATTAAAAAATGTGACCTAAAAAGTCTGAAGCCGTTTTCAAGTACGTTTTTAGGTCGAAGCCTACCAGACAGCACAGCTGTCTGGTTTGCTAACCGCACCTTGGGGACATTCTGAAAGCTTCCGCCCATTGCTTACCATTGGCTTTGTATTTTGTAACTCACATTTGCTTGCTTTCTATTTGCTGGCTTTATTTGTTTTAGACTGTCCAGCTCTAGTTTGTCCCTCCTGTGGAGCATAGCCTATTTACTGTACTCTTCCATGAATGCTCGTTTTCTGTAAAAAGGCCTTTAAATATTGTTATTGTCTTGTCACATTTGCTGTGCAATCAAAAGACAGAAGGTGAAATGTCAGGCTCGGTCTTCCGAGGGAGTGAGGCATTTACTTTTTTTTCCTCCGACTTCAAAGTGAGAGGATTTATGTGACAATCCTATTGGGTAACCATGTGAGAGGAGAGGCTGCAGGATGTTCTTTTTTTCTACACACAGCAAAATGTAAATGTCTGTAAGTGAACGGTGCAAATATATCAGAATTAGGAGAGCACAAATGAAACTCTAAATTTTGAAGTGTGATGGAAACAAATATTTTTATACAATCAAAACAAATCAATACACTTGATTATTCCAAATCCCAATATCATTTGTGTGCTGTATAGTTTTATCAGTAAAACTGTATGTCCGGGGGCGTGGCCAAGATGGCGTCGCTGTAAGACGCACTTTCGGAGCTCTCCGCTCCCATCGGGCCATTTTCAGCGATTTCGGCGGCAACCGGGCTCTACGAGGGGCGCCCTGGCCTCGCCTTGGTGCCGCGGCTCCGTGTCATACCAGCGGGTGCGGCCGGCCCCGGCTCCCGGTGCACAGCCGCCATGGCCTGCGGCGATTGAGGCCCGGAGAGCCCGGGAGGGTTGACGGCCCCTCGAGCGTGGGCGCTGCGGCTATGGTGGTGCCCGGCGGCCCTCTGCGACCCGGGGGCCGCCGCAACGAGCACAGACAGCGAACTCACCCCCTGAGCTGCGGCTGACCCGTGAGTGGGGAGCCCTGGGCGAGGTTGCCACGTGAGGCCCCGGCTTGGAGCAGAGAACAAGGCTGCAACCGTGAAGGTGAGGCGGGGAGAGGGGCTGTGGCGCCTACTACTCCTGGGGAGCCCAGCCTTCCTCCCGCTCTACGAAGCATTTCCGCCTGCTTTGGGGTCCGTGAGGAGACGCGCTTCGGCCTGGTAAGCGACCTTGCGGAGCCCTGACCCGACCGGCGGACCCTGGGGCTGAGCCGTTAGCGCTGCTGGAGCGGCCGCGTGGGGGCCCGGCGCGGTCTCGCCGTTGACCGGGAGTGCGGGACTGGTTCTGCTACGCGCACTCCCCTTGGTGGAAACGACCCATCTGCGACTGCCACAGGAGAGTGATGCCCCGGACCGCGGCTGCCACGTGGGGCCCCGGCCTGAATGTCTGGAGAGGGCCGCGGCCCTAGAGGTGAGGCGGGGGAAGGGCAGCGGTGCCCATAACCTCAGAGGTGGTTTGCTGTGGCACCGCTTTGCCCGGCGTTTTCCCCAAGTTGAAGTTTCGGGAGGAGGAGAGCGTTGGTCTACCTGCCGTCCCTGCGGAGCCCTGGTTGATTGGATGGACTGTGGGGCCAGCTCACTGGAGTGCCTAGCATGCCCCCGTGACGAGCTGGGGAGATAGAGGAGCTGCTTGGGCTGCGGGAGCAGTCGCGCTGCCGGCAGAGGTGCGAGACTGCCTGTGCTCATTTGTTGCCTGGATCTAGGGCCTCCTGGGAGCCATTGCTGGGAGCAAAGCCATCCTCCAGTGGCCCTTCGGGTCGAACCTGCACAGAGGTAGAAATATTGCGGAACCTGGGCATGTGGCAGTGACCCCTTCAGCTGCGATTCCACCCCCCGTCCTCGTCTTCAGCTTTCCACGCTCGCCGCTTGGAGTGCGCCTGCCCCTCTCACACCGGCGACTCACACACGTGCAGGGCCATGGCTGCCCCCAAGGGCAGGAAGGACAGGTCGGTGAAGGATCTCCTGCTCAAGACTGCGCAACAGCCGGAGGGCCAGCTTGGGTCGGGGCGTGCTGACGACGCGGAGGGGGGGAGAGAGCACGGAGGCCCCAATCAGCCGCTGCTACCTGGAATCCCTTTTCTCCTCACTTCGCGATGACCTGTCCACCATGAAACATGAGCTGCGGTCTGATCTACGCGAGATCCGGTGAGACCTGGACTCCCTGGGAGAGCGCGTCCACACACTCGAGGAGCATGAAACGGGCCACGATGAAGAAATTGAGCACCTCCAGCAAGCAGTGCCAAGTCTGCAGGAACAGAATCAAGATCTACAGGCCCACACCGAGGACTTGGAGAACAGGTCCCGGCGGAACAATATACGCATCCGAGGCTTAGCACACGCAGAGGGAGACGGTGACATTGAGGTGTTGGTCGCGGGCCTCTTCCGTTCCATTCTTGGGGAACCCTCAGAGTTTCCGGTCAGGCTAGATCGCACCCATAAAGTGGGCCCGAGGAGGGCGGCCCCCGCGCCTCCTGCAGATATACTGACCTGTGTCCACGATTATCAATTGAAGGAGCGGATCCTCCGCGAGGCCCGCGGCCACCTGGACTTCACGTACCAAGGTCAGAAACCTACGCTCTTCCAGGACCTGGTGGCTTCCACCCTCCTTAAACGTAAATCCTTCCGGCCGATCACGCTTCATCTCAGGAACTCCGGCATAAAGTACTCCTGGGGCCATCCGTTCAGGTTGATCTTCCATTACCAAGGGGAACTGAGACAACTCCGATCACTCACAGAGGCCTGCACGCTCCTGGGTATCGAGGAGCCCGCAACGGATGGGCCTCCCATGGACACGCGTCCCCGCAGGCACCCGAGCGGACATGGATGGCACGCCCTGACCCGGATACTATAGCCAAGGAACGGCAGGCGGTTCTGTCGACTCTCGCGGGAACACCAGCGGAATGATGCTACCCTTGCACAGCTGTGAGCCCCGCTCTACTTGCTATCCCGAGTTGCACCGCTGGTCTTGATGTTTTCATGGGCCTGCCTGGTGGGAGCGGGGAGCCATAGGTACCCCTTTTTTCTTTTGTCCCATGAGCAGGACGCTCAGGACATTGACTCTTGTTGCTTCAGTCCATGTTTTTGTTTTAATTTCTCAGGGGGGTTTTGTTGTTGGGGTCACCTCCCCTCGCTATGTCCCTCCCGACCTGGGCATGACTGGGCAACGCTCTTACATCAAGGGTGTCATGTATGGGGTTCTGGGGGGCTTCCCTCACACGGGCTATCCTAGCTCTACCGCACGGACAGCACTGAGAGGCGCTCCCCTCGTTTACTTAGATAAATGAGCGTTACTATTCTGACGCTGAATGTGAAGGGGGCTTAATAACCTCATCAAGCGCAGAGCTATTCTGTCCTAGCTTGAGAACTCCGGCGGCGCCCACATATGCTTACTGCAAGAAACCCATCTGCTGTCCGGCGATACGCATCGGATGCGTTCCAAGTCCTTCCCACAGCAGTACTTTTCCTCTCTCCCCGCTAAAAAGGCTGGGGTTGCCATCCTCGTCACTCGCTAGTTTCCTGGTAAGGTGGGTGCCAAGATTTCGAAGATTAAAGGGCGCTTCTTGGCCCTCTCGGTGACAGTAGGCAGCCACGCATTGACTATGGCTACTATTTATGCCCCTAACGAAGGACAGGAGGGATTCATACATAAGGCGCTTGGGGACTTTATGTCTACACCCGACTGACAAATTCTTATTGGGGGGGGGGTAACGGGGGGGGGGACTTGAATATTGTGTTTGACAGCCAATTAGATCGCTCCGCGCAGAGGCAAGGACAGACAGGGGCCTTCTCAGGCACTTCTCGCCAGTGGTTGCATGACATGGGGCTGGTAGACTTGTGGAGGCACTTCCACCCCCACACACTTGATTACACTTTTTATTCACATGCCCGGAAGACATATGCCAGACTGGACTATTTCTTGGCGACCCACTCCCTCCTCCAGATTGCACAGAATTCTGAAATCGCACCTCAGGCACTCAGACCACGCGGCCCTCACTGCTACCCTGTTGTTTCCCCCCACTTCTCGCCCATCATATTCCTGGAGGCTTAGGGACACACTCTTACATCGCCCTGAAGTTGTGACACGCCTCACCAAAACACTGAATGACTACTTAGCTATTAATGACACTCAGGACACATCAATTGTCACTCTCTGGGAAACTCGAGTTGGTAGCTCGAGGGGACCTTATCGCCACATCTGCCGCAGACAATAGGGCTCGCAGAATAAAGAGGGACGAACTATCTCAACAAGTACTGGAACTGGAGGGAATCCACAAAAGGACGGGAGCCCCCCGCATCTGGTGGAAACTCACAGCAGCGTGGGCCCAGTTGGCCAGCCTCGACCTTGATAGGGCGGAATTTGCCGCTTTGCGTTTGAAGCACCCTTTTTACACTGGGGGGGGGGGACAAGTGCGGCCGCTTATTGGCTCACAAGTTGCGCACGCAGCGGCAGGCAGCGGCGGTCCCGCTCCTCCTGGCGGATGGGGGTGCAGAGATCACTCGGGAACAAGATATTGCCAATGCATTTAGGGATTTTTACACGGCCCTCTATACTGCCCAGTCTCTGCCGGCACCAAACTTTTCCACGTACTGCCGGGGCTTGACACATTCTAAGCTGACGCCTGAACAGGCTGCCACCCTGGATAGCCCCATCAGGATCGAAGAGGTCATTTCAGCCATTGCCCGTCTTAAACTCCTTAAGTCTCCCGGACCAGACGGCTTTACTGCCATCTTTTACAAGACCTTCTGCCCTATTCTAGCTCCAATATTAACCCGACTTTTTAATGCTATTGACAATACCACCGAGCTGCCACCCACGATGCTCTTAGCATCGATAGCAGTACTACCCAAGCCAGGGAAGGACAACAGATACTGTGCCTCGAATAAGGCGATCTCCCTATTGAATACCGATTTTAAAATCTTTACTGGGATTTTGGCATCTAGATTGGGACCTATGATGCCGGGACTTATTGAGCCGGACCAGGCCAGATTCGTAGCGACTAGGGCAGTGTAGCGACAATACCAGGCGGCTGTTGCATCTTTTGGATAAACCCAACCGGCAATCAGAGGAGCGTGTCTTCCTGTCGATAGACGCCGAAAAGGCATTTGACAGGGTCCATTGGCCCTTCTGAGAGACCGTCCTAGGGGAATTTGGCATCGGGAACAGATTTCGCCAATGGGTGTTTAGTGGTTAGAGTCACCCTTCAGCTACTGTACGGGTGAATGGCTTCACCTCCGACCCCTTCCGTATCGCCAGGGGCACAAGGCAGGGCTGCCCACTCTCCCCTCTCTTATTTGCTCTCTATATGGAGCCGTTTGCCCAGAGGGTCCGGGAAAACCAGCAGATCAAGGGGATCCTCTTTGGGGGAGAGAGACATACCATCAGTCTGTATGCGGATGATGTCATTGCAACCCTGGAGTCCCCCCGTATTTCCGTCCCGGCTTTCTTTTTTTTTTTTAAATCTTTTTATTCAAAGATAAACATAGAAAACAAAAACAACAAAAACCAAAGTGCAGTACATTGCATTAATCTGGACTTCCAATAATCACAATATACAAAACCGATATTGTTATAGGCGTTGGGCCATTTTACAAATGATACACATCATCGTTCCATATTTAGAGCATTTAAATATCTTCATCATCTACCACAAGTGAAGGAGGGAGGATAACAGGAGTACACAACAGACCTCTGCTTTCATTCCAAGGGCCCCAGATTCTGGTCCATTTATGTGGGCAACCTCTACTTTCATAAACCACCCTCTCCGCCTGCATGCACCAATCCATATCCAACTCCCAATCCTTATATCGTAGCTGAACTCCTCCCTTCCATGTTCTAGCTATATTGCGCTTCGCAACCATGCAGCCCAGTGTCACCCACATCCTCTCAGTGCGTGACAAGTCCGTGGAATCCCAGATGTTTAGGAGACACATCCGGGGGCAGCAGTCTATTGGTGAATTACAAATGCGAGACATACTAGCCATAACTTTTTTCTAATATCCCTGGAGGACAAGGCAGCACCACCATTGGTGTATATAGGTACCATCTTGGCCACACCCACGGGTACAGTCGGGGGAACCCAGTACACCCATTTTAACCAGTACCAAGCTGGTATAATACGTCCGGTGCAGCAATTTGAGTTGTATGAGCCTAAACCGTGATCGGATCGCTACTTCGCTGGGGGAGGTCAATGCCTCTCTCCAATCGTCATCATCCAGGTCCCCCACATCGTCAGACCACTTTGACCGCGTTTTCCCCTGGGCGCCTAGTGTGTGATTGAGGATTTTACGGTAAGTCAATGAGATGGCCTTCTCTGGAAGACAATCATCCAACAATCTATCCTCCAGAGGCGAGGAAACCGGCACATCCGAATCCTTGGGAATAACTTTATACAACGCGTTTCTGGCCTGGAGGTAGCGGAAGGTTTCTCGCTCGTGTAATTGGTAGTCACTTTGCAGGTCGCTAAATGGAATCACGCTACCCTTTGCCCACATGTCTCCGACTGTTGAGAGACCAATCAAGTCCCATTTATCAAACCCTGGCTGCTTCGACAGCATACCCAAACGGTCTGTTTCCAGTAATCGAGTAACTTGCGTTATTTTATCTTTCCAACCCAGAACGCGCGTTGCTTTGTGCCATAGGTCTACCGTGGAGGAAGTAGGAATGAATTTGGGCGCATATCGTGCCTCCCCCCCCGTAGAGTGCCCTAAGATAGGTGCCTGGGAGCATATTATGCCTGACCATTCTGTAAGCGGGGTCCGAAATGGGTTGATGAACCCACCGATTTAAAACAACTAGCTGTGAAGCCCAATAGTAAGACCTGATGTCGGGCAGGGCAATACCACCATCGTACCAACTTTTTGTCAATTTTGTGCGGGCAATTCGGGGGGTACTTTGGTTCCAGAGCAGTGCTCGAACTTCCGAATCGATTAGTTGGAAATATCGCGGTGAGACTGAATATGGAGTATTCTGCAGGGCATACAAAAAGCGCGGGAGCGCCATCATCTTGTAGAGGGCCGCTCTACCTAACAGCGTCAGAGGTAGTGTTTTCCAATGACGTAGGCGAAGCAAGGGGGGCATTAAGTTTCGTTCATAAAAGACGGAGGAATCCGGCGTGATATATATTCCTAAATACTGAAAGCCGTCTGTTACTATTTGGGCCTCACATCCCGCCGGTAAAACCGGAGGATTACCACTCAACACATAAATCAAGGATTTATCCCAGTTAACAGTGTAACCGGAATATTTTTGGAATAATGCGAAGATATGAAGCACACGTCGAAGTGAAAAGGGCGGTCTAGCCAGATACAGCAGAATATCATCGGCATAAAGGGAGATCTTGTCGGACCAGTCAGGCGACCAATTAAGGCCTCTAACAAGCGGGTCCCCCCTTATCCAGATCGAATGGGGTTCCAGGGCCAGGGCAAAGAGCAGAGGCGAAAGTGGGCAACCCTGTCTCGTACCTCTCTCCAAAACAAAGGATGCAGAACAAGCTCCATTTACCGAAATCCTAGCCAGGGGGTCAGAGTAAAGAAGACGCACCCAAGACAAGAATCTACCCCCGAAGCCATATCGTTCAAGTGCAGCAAAAAGAAAGGGCCTTTCAATCATGTCAAAGGCCATTTTAGCGTCAAGAAACATGATGATTGAATCTTCCTGTATAGTGGTGGCCCTGCCCAGGACGCCATGTACGCGCCGGAGATTTAATGCTGTATTCCTGGTAGGCACAAAAGCCAGATTGATCCGGATGTACTAATTTGAGAAGACACGTGGAGAGACGCTGTGCTAGTATCTTGGCTAAGATCTTAACTTCAGGGTCCAGTAAAGAGATAGGCCGATAGGAGCTGCATTTCTCGGGGGTTTTCCCTTTTTATAGATTACCACTATATTAGCGAGTCTTTGCGTTTCAGGCAATGCGCCCTTTATCACACTCTCCTCATACATTCTTACTAAGAATGGGGCAATAGCAGAGGCATTAGATTTATACAATTCGATTGGAAGGCCACTCGGATCCATGGCCTTACCAGACTGTAGTGAACCGATTGCCTTAGATACCTCTTCTGCTGTCAAAGCTGCATCAAGGCCCTCAACGTCATAGGAGTCTAAAACCGGTAGCGGCAAGGTAGCCAACAGCTCTGCCGCTTCGGCCTGAGTAGATGACCGCCTAGATGTATATACCGGTTTAAAATAACTGGCGAAGACCCCCGCTATCTCGGCTCTGTCCTGTATTATATCTCCTCCCTGCCCAACGATCTGAGCCACCCATCTATTAGCCAACTATCTTTTGTCCAGCCACGCTAATAACTTACTGGTCTTATCCCCTATGTCATAGATACGATGCTGGGTGGCTCGATACTGAGTTCTAGCTGCCTCTTCAGCAACATCCTTATATTCTTTTTGCTTTATGGATAATTTATGTGCAGTAGCAAGAGTATGGGAGGCCACCAACTCAGCTTCCAGTGCAGTCACCTCTTTTTCTAACTCCACCAATTGCTTACGTTTCTCTTTTCTGTGACCTGCTACTGCTGCCACTCCACTACCCCGGATTACCACTTTATAGGCCTCCCAGAGCGTTACGTCCGATGTCACCGACCCAACATTTTCGGCGAAATAATTTTGGGTGGCTTTCGCCATTTGTTCTCTGATCATCGGCACTTTAAGATACCAAGGATTAAACACCATTTCGCGTCTGGTAGGAGGGGGAACACCACCATAGTACGTCACAATTGGGGAATGATCAGAAATACCCCAGGGAAGGAAGGAAGTCCCATCAAACATAGGAAGCTGAGGGGCTTTACAGAAGAAATAATCGATACGGGACACTCCCGTGTACCCCAGAATGAAAGGTGTATTGTAAGGAGGTGGGATTACAGGTCCGCCACACATCGATCAGTGCCTCTAAAAATTCAGCCAATAATTTAACAGACGGCTCTCCTCTCCTGGGCGGCAGACGATCCAGTTCCCCATGAAGAGCAGCATTACAGTCACCCCCCACCAGTACATCACCGTCCGGTAAGTTTAAGATGTGAGGTCCCAGATCCGCAATCGTGATGGAGTGAAGTCGGGGGGTACACAAAGGGAGGTTACATTAAGGGATCTCCCCTCCCATTGCCCGACACCGTAACAAACCTGCCCAGTGGATGCCGGGTAATTTGTTGTATTTGAAATGGGAGGGACTTCCGTACCAGAATACCCACCCCTCTGGACCCTCTCGTAAAACCAGCATGTGCCACCAATTTATATCCCCATCTGTTAAGGGCGCAGTAGGAGGTACCATGGATATGGGTTTCCTGCAGCAAAACCAGATCAGGGGCCTGCCGTTTCAAATATTGCAGCATAATTACCCGCTTGATTCGATCACCCAGGCCATTCACATTCCAAGAAAGCAATTTAAGGCGCCCAAGTTGCGGGGTTGAGCCTTGTTCAACACTCATTTAACCTGTAATAAAGGGCACTGATACATGATGATTCACTGAGAGGTGGTACTGACAAATCCCCCCGCCCCCTCCCCTCGTGGCAGCACCAAAATAATGAGTACCCAAGCAGTGCAATATGGAAATCAACATTAAGGACGACCCAATACGCCATGAAAGAAGCCTCATCTGTAAAATTGTACTGAACACATATACAAAGACTGCAACAACATCCAATAACAAACCCCAGTTCCCACCCCCACCCTGCCTCCCTGCAACGTGGATTTCGAACTGCCCACCCCCCAATTTTGCAGAGCGCCTGTAAACCCCAATCGAAACTACTCTATGGAGGGAGACGTCACTCTGCCAAACTACCCAAAAAGTTATACTACCATTCCCCCAAAAAACCAATGGAGAAGCCCCTAGATACAGAGTTGCCCGAGCCGGTCAGAACCGTACCGTCAGACCGTACCGTACAGTTACGTATATTCCAACCGCCACCCTGCCTCATAGCTATAGGTCAATGTAATATGCTTATATCACCACCAGCCAATCTGCCAGTCCCCGAAGCAATTCGAAATAAAAGGGTAGGCAATCCCCCACTCCATCACACACTTTACAAACGGCCCCCCTCCCGAAAACCAATCAATACTCATCGTGAATAAGACTTGGCATGGGTCCTTCACAGTTCAGCCGGGCAAACCGGGTCTCTGCTGCAGGAGAGTTGAGTCTACAGTCATTCACTCCCATTTCTTTCAGTTCGTTCTTGCTGACTGTCCAGTCTCTGCGCATGACTCGGAGATGATCGCTGACGAGCATTGGAGGAGCGCCAACTTTCAAGCCAGTCCCAGGTCTCCTCCGGCGTCTGGAAAAACCACGATATCCCCTCTGCGAGCACCCTCAATTTAGCCGGAAAGAGCATGGCATATTGGAGGTCGTGATCACGGAGCGCCCGTTTGACTTCAAGGAAAGATCTGCGCGTCTGTTGTACTTTGTAGGTAAAATCTGGAAAAAAGGTGATAGAGTTCTATCACGAAAATTAAATCTCCTCGCCAACATGGGTCGTGGAGGGGCACCAGGTCTTGGGGGGGCCACCTGGCACACGATGCGCCCGTTCCACAGAGAAATACTTAGAGAGGGACCAGGGATGTAGGTGTTTTTGTATCAATTCCTCCACGAACAAATCCGCAGCCTGCCCTTCCGACTTTTCTGGAACCCCCAAAATGCGTACATTGTTCCTTCGTGCTCGTCCTTCGTAGTCTTCCAATTTAGCCTCAAAGTCCAATGCTTGGGCCTGTAGTCGCTTTACTGATACTGCGAGGGACTTTGTTGAAGTTTGGAGGGTGTGCACTGAATCTTCGGTTTCTTTGACCCGGTCTTCCATTTTGCGAAGGTCGGCGCGTATGAGGGTAATTTCTGTTGTAACCGAGTCAATCTTGTGCTCCAATGCCGAGCGAACCCCCTGGATAGCCTCCATAACGTCAGCAAGAGACGGGCCCTCTGCAGCCGCGGGCTGCTTCACTTCCATCTCAACTTGCTTTTCCTCCATTGCGTCCACTTTGGAGTGGGCAAATTTAGATAGTTTCACCGAGCTGGATTGCCAGGAACCTTTATTGGTGGCCATGCCGTCGAATCCGCTATCAGTTATAGTAGCCAAGTGCGGGTTGATGGGGCGCATATACTGGGACCCGGTGCCAACAATGAGGTAAGAAAGTTAAAGTAATACACTCTACACGACAAGCCCCCACTGGACATTACAGCCACAATATGTGAAGAAGAAATAAGGCATGTACCACAAACAGTCTCTGCCCAGTGCCTCCGTGTCGTGGGTTCAAAAAAGAATCCAGGCCAGCCGGAATCTATCTAGGCCAGTCAGCAATGCGGGGCACGTGTCCCTCAAGAGCCTGGTATCTTCTGATTAGTGAGCAGTTTTGTTGTTTGTACCGGCGCCCCAACAAGTAAATACGGAGAGGCCACACATCTCTGCTGGGGGAGGGGCACCGCGCTGCATCACAATGGCAGCCTTGATCGAAAAACGGCCCCAAATATCCTAAACTGACCGGTGGTAGCAAAACTCACATCGGAGGGATGAGGGAAACCTCCAGAGTCCCTTCCAACATCCAAGGCAGCGTTAGAGGCCTAGTAATGGCGCCCGCTTGACTTCAGGTCTTCTTGCGCGTACCGGAGCCCACCCGGCCCACCGCTGCACCCAGCAAACAGCTCCGCCGACGAACAGCCAACGGGGACACCACCAGCACCTCGGTATGTCCCCCGTCGCCCAGAGCCAGCCGCGCCGAAATCAGTGCGCCGCCCCGCACCCGCAGGCCTGGCCGCAGCAGCGGGTCTCTAGTAGAGTGGCTCCGGATGACGCCGCGGCCAGCGCGTCCTCGCGGCCCCGGTCCGGAACCGCAATTCCAATATCTCGGGGCAGAATGAGCGGATCTTCTCTGGCGGCAGACCGGGCGACTCCGTAGCTCAGTGGGCACCCAGGTTGGTAGCTTTGGCGGGTTATTCGGATATTTTAACGGAGTTTGGGGGATAATTAATCTCTAGAAGCTCGGAGTTTCACTCCATTGCGGCCATCTTGGGTGTTGGCTAGCCACGCCCCCCCATCCCGGCTTTCTTGGCCGAACTGGAGAAATTCTCCATGGCTTCTGGCTTCAAAGTCAATGTGACTAAATCCCAAGCATTAAGTTTCTCTTTGCAGCAGCCCACTATCAACACTCTGGCCCTAGCGTGTCCCATCCACTGGGACCAGAAGGCCATCCCATATCTGGGTATATCGCTATCAACCTCCTCGGCGGAGACGCTCTCTTTGAATTACACTAGGTTGCTCAAGCAGGTCAGATCGGAGCTCCAACGGTGGCGGCCATTCAATCTTTCCTGGTTAGGCAGGGTAGCAGCTCTGAAGATGAGCGTCCTCCCTAAAATCCTGTACCCGTTTCAGACCCTCCTGATAGAACCACCGCCGGGCGCGTTGAAGCAACTCCAGTCTGATTTCCGTGCTTTTGTCTGGGCAGATAAGCGGCCACGGATAGCTAGGGATTTGAGTTTCCAACCGCACAACGAGGGAGGTTTGGGCATCCCAGATCTCGCTTGTTATTATGCAGCAACACAGTTGCGAGTTTTGCTAGAATGGGCGCAACCAGAGTCCAAAAAGACCTGGCTGTTCATGTAATGGGCGCTGGCGGGAAAGTCTCTCTGGAAAGTTCCTCTCCTTTGTAAGGCCTCCAGACCCCCGGGACTATATGGCTCCCCGGTGGCACGAGCTACATTGAAAGCCTGGGATGCCACAACGGTGCGTCACAATCTGAGAACTTTCCCGTCCCCCCTCACACCGATCACTGAAAATCTGGATTTTTCCCCCGGCCTTGATTTGGAGGTATTCACTCTTTGGGATAAAGAGGGACGCAGATCTATAGGGCATCTTTTTGCCCTGGAGGGCCCTCGATCCTTTGAGAATTTGAAGTCAGATTTTAACATGCCAGAAACTGAACTCTATCATTATTTACAGATCAGGCACTGGGTCTTACAGCCGCAGGTCCGTCCAGGGGCGGGGGCGGTTCCTTACCCCGTATGAGCGCTGACTGCTTTCAAAACAATCTACGAAGAGGCTTATCACTGAACTGCATCACATGCTGCGGCCCCCTGAACAGGTAGTCAAATCAGCGGGCCAGAGACGATGGGAGACTGAGATTGGACGGACATTGACCCATAAGGAGTGGGCAGATATCCATTATAGAGCCCGCCACTCTGCACGCAACACCTCCAGCATAGAGACAGCCACCAAGATCATGATGTATTGGTACCTCACACCAGCTCGATTGCATAAAAGCGACCCGGACCGCCCCCCTCACTTGCTGGAGGGGTTGTGAGGCGGATGGCACACTATTACACCTGCTATGGGAATGCCCTCATCTCACAGCTTACTGGACACCGGTACTAGACAAGATTGACTCATTTCGACACGACACTCTTACGCTTTCCGGAATATGTAGTTCTTGGGGTCTCTGACAGGCTTACATACCCTCTCAAGTCCCGCAAAGGTAAACAATTAGGCATAGCTTTGGGGGCGGCATTACAGAACATACTTTCGCTGTGGGGCACAGATAAGTTACCCACTTTCAATGGATGGCTCCACCGCCTATGGTATGTCTTGGGAATGGAACGCATCTCCTTCTCGCTTCAGGGTGATGGGGCTGTTTTTGCTGACACGTGGCAACCTTTTGTCTCTCTACTATGCTCTGAATTCCACGAACTATCCTGCCCTAAATATCTACGGCTCTTGCGCCTCCCCGCGCTTAATCCAGATGCGCCCCATAGATCACCGCATTGAGCAACAACGCCCGAAGCCCAACTTTCACTCTTCTGTTTAGGCAGCTTACACGGGGGAGGAGACGAGAGGGGGGTGGACAGGGTGGGAGGGTTGTTTGTTTTGTTCTTATTCGATGCTCTGCGAAGCACTCAGATGGTTGCACCCAAGATTGGGTTTCAATCCGTGATGCATCTTGTTTGCGGTCATAACAATAAAAAAGTTTTCAACCTAAAACTGTATGTCTGTGCTAATGTAATGACTATTTCAATTGAAAATATGTGTTTTCTTTAATGGCAGTGCGCTACCACACAATGCATACTCCACTCTAGGCAATTCCACGACACTACGTCACTCCACTCCACGTTACTCCTTTCTAAGACACTCCTTTCTATGACACTCTATACCACTCTACTCCACTCCCCTCCACTGTACAGAATAACACTCCACTCTACGCCACTATATATTCCATTCTAGGCCCTGCCATGCCACGCCACTCCACCACACTACTCTACTCTACTCTACTCTACTCTACTCTAAGCCACTCCAGTCCACTCTACGCCACTCCTCTCTATGACACAAGCCCCTGCGATATGCCACTCTACTTTACACCACTTTTTGCAACTCCCCGCCACTCTGACATGCTATGCCATTTCACTCTAGGCCACTCTACTCCATTCTACTTCATTCCACTACACTCTACTCTACTCTACACTACCCCACTCTATGCCACTCTACGCCCCCTGGCACTACAACACAACACTACGACACTCTACTCAACTCTATGCCATGCCCCTACAACCCTCCGACACCCTACACCTCTCTATACCACTTCAAACTAGGCCACTCCACTCTCCTCCACTCTACGCTGCTTCACTCGAGGCGACTTCACGACCCTCCATTCTACGATATCCCAACTCCATTCTACGTCAGTCTGGTCTTTATTCTTTTTTTTTTTTTCCACAGAATTTTATATAGCGCAAACTTGACCAGAGGGTATCAGAGCGTTTTACATGAGCACCAGTTTTGTTACAGACGGACACATTCATTTTTGTTAGGCACGGGGAGATTAAGTGATTTGCCCAGAATCACAGGATGTTGAGCGTCATTGCCGACACTCGAACCTGGTTCCCCAGATTTTAGGTTGACCGCCCTAGCCATTAGGCCACATCCTCTCACCCTACTCTATGCCACTCCACTCTATTCCTTGAGAGTCTATGCTAATCCACAACACTTTGCCCAACTATGCTACCCCCACTCTACTCCCCTCCACTATGGCCCTCCATTCTACGCCACTCTACTCTGTGCTCACTCCACTCTGCATCAAAAACTTTTAGCCATGCGGAACAACAGCCACCCTGGTGTACAACATGGCTACAACACATGGACAAAGCCAATAGCTCTTGCATAGGTGAGATCTAGTGGCTTTGCAAAAGCTTGTTTTCTTGAACGGGACATAGGTTAGTGAAATCCTGCATCCTTCACTTTTAATGACTTCAGAAGTGTGATTCAAGAATTTCCGGAAGACATAATGAACACTTTTGCTAGTTCTTCGTTTAACCTGTGCTCGGGTTATTGCAAGACTGCACCTTACTGTAAACCTTGTGAAACGTTTGCAATGTCTGAGGAAGCAACTGCCTGTGTGATTTCGAGGAGGAAACCTTGGGTAAAAATGTCACCAAAGCGAGGCTGCTCCAGTGACGGTTTATGCATGGCTGCAGCTTATTTGAAGGAAAGATAACAGCTTGTTGTCAAGCTACAAAAGACCACATAGCTGAAGATTAATTTCTCACATCAGTGCCTGGATTCGGTTTTAGCCCCACAGTGAAGTTGGATTTGCTGGCCATGGCCCACAGTCTACAACTAATTTCGTTACCACTGGTGTGAAATCGCGGATGTATTTTTCAAGGCAGCATTTAGAAATATATTTGTTTGGAGCTCTTATGTTGGATTCCAGTTATTTGCCAGAGCAGCAAAAGTATAACCAGTTTACGGTTATGCATTTTAGGCAGCGATGTATTTGTTCAACGGGTTTGTAGTATTCACTCACATGCCACAGACTGTGTTTACTGCAAATAAATCAGAGTACCAGCCAGAAGAACTATTGAATACAAACCCTACAAGAGCACTACTTCTTCTGCCTCCTGTTCCCTTTCACCACTGGCCACTTTAACCCCCCCTCACCCTACAACACAAAGGCTAAAGATGGCACCCAAGCTTCCAGGTTCCAATCCTTCATCTTGGCATCTTATGTGAAGACGCACACAACACTTAGCAGTAAGTAGAGACTGACCTTTGGAATGTGGAGTGCAATCCCACCATGACGTACCAAGGCAGCTGCCCTTAGACCCTAGCTGCTCCTTTATCCTCTTTTGCCAAGGGAATGTCCACCACCATGCTCTTCAACCCAGGTTTCTCATGCAGGAATTGCCATATATGCTTCTAATCTTAAGACAGTGGTTTCCGCAAAGCACCAGAGCCTGAGCCCTATGGAGGTAAAAGCCACCCTAGGGTTTTCGAGTCATCGTGCTGTGTCAACAGTTATTGCGAATTGCTATTGCTTGGAACTTGCTTGCTTATCAGGCAATTTAAGTGAAATGTGTTTTGGGTACTGTGACTTACCCAAGTGCTGGACTTGTAGACCATGTTTCACTATAGTCTCCAAATACATGCTATCACTTAATAACTTACCTAGATACCTAATATCGATTGATCGACTACCCTTTGTTGTTATTTACCAATGAACAGGGGAGGCATGGGCATACGCTGCAATACTTTAACCCCAAAATGGCTGCTTCACTGTAAAATAACTGACTTTACCTTTTTGTAATCCTCTAGACCCGCTGTGTGTGGCTGTGCCATTTTTTGCGTTAAGCCATGTAGAAATGGATAACCCCATCTAGTCATACACTTTCAAGGCTTGATTTGGGTGCTTTTAGGTCTTGCCAGCAGGCTTTGAACTGTCTGTTGTCAAAGACCTATTATGTACAATACCAATACTTTAAGTGGACTTACCACTGCTTATCTTTAGTCGCCATTCTGGTAAATCTCATTTGTTTGCTTCTTATTCAATGGCTTTCCTTCCTCGGTTTGTCCATTCTCTGAACATAGCCTCTTCATCATCCTTTTGATCGGATTACTCAAGTCCTTTTATAATTCACATCAGGAAACATCTTTTTTCATTATCTTGTAACTCTTCATAGGAGTGCACGCGTTTCTTGCTTTCTGCCAAGTGTGTTGCTTCCACCCTCTCTCACGTCCTCCCGGTGCTGCTCGCCCAGTTCGCCCGTTGTTTCACCCACTCCACTCCATCATGCGCTGCATTTTGTTCCTACATTTCCATCCCCTGCTCACCATAGTGCTACTTTTCCATAACTCCTCCCTCTTCCCATTTTTTATATTCAATTTTTTGTTATCTGGGCCTACTATTTTCACTACAATGTTCTTTCATGCACCTTTTTTATTTGTATTTATATTGCAAAGATAGGTGCCCGGGTCATCACACTGTGGCGGCAATTCCTTTCTTTTTTTTGCTTTTGTCCATAGGGCTCAACATCGGTAACAAGTCTTCACGAAGGTAAAAAGTCTGCCCAAAATAAGAGAAGAGAAGGCATAGAGACAACTTCCAAATGTAGGAATACTGGTCCAGCACCATTTCTGGCATCACCACTTCCATCCAAATTTGTCACATAAAGCATAAGTGCCTTGCCTAGAAGCACCCAACTTCCAGGACATCAGCACACTTCTAGTGCAGCTACTGGAAGCATACACTACTGATTTAAAACCTAGACTCCCAACATTAACAGCAGGGGAGATAGGAGTACCCAGAGTATTTGACAAGTAGGAAGGGTTCCATAGGCAAGTTGCGCTTAGTATGAATACTTCCATTTTGTCAGCATTCCAATAATATGTACCCATTCACTCTCCTAGAAGCAGTCATACAGCTATTAAAAAAAGCCACTGTGTCACTAGTTTCTTTAGCTTCAGTATTTGAGCGCTGTCAGAGTACATATAAAGGATAAAGTTGTAGAATTTAATGAAAATGGGAAGGGCCTTGCACATGACTGTCACTAGGGGTTTTGATTCCCTGTTATGTAATGCGATGTTGATTTGTATAGCGCACTAATCGCCCGAGAGGGTATCCTGGCGCGTGGGCAGGCATGTGCTCCCTAAGCTGCTTATACAAAGAGCCAGGTCTTCAACTTCTTGAGGAACTTAAGAAGTGAGGAGGAGGCTCTGATGTGTTGAGGGAGGTCATTACATGTCATTCCCTAGGTCGGTGGTTCCCTACCAGACTTAAGTCTCGGGGTTTATTGGGGGTACATTGCCACCCCAAACTGGATTTTAGTTTTAGATGTGGGAGGTCACTAGGATTACCATGGTACACTACACTACACACCTCCCCCTCCTTCAGAGCCCAAGTTTATAGTGGCTGAAGACTACCCACTGTGGCCATTTTCAAGATGGTGAAAGAGTTGGCCCTGGGAGCTTTGACCCTATTGGTTAGGTCATACACAGGAATGATTCCCACCAGCTAGCTGGTGCCACACACTGCAGAACACTCCATTACCTGAAGAACAAGAGAGGAGAAGAGGACTGGGCCTGCTGTCTGTGACCTGAGAGGCGCCTTTAAGGACTGGGCCTGCCCTCTCTTGTATCCAGGGCAAAGAAGTGGACTCCAAGGGTCATAAGGCTGACCACCTGTTAAAATTACCGGGACACAATAAGCTACAAGAGGCCCTTTCCTGACACTGCCCAGCAGCAACTGAATCTCAGCTGGACTGTGCTGTTGGAATCTGCCTGCCAACCTGTGAGTCTCGAAGTGTCTCCGCTGAGATCTTGTGGGGCTTTAGAAGTGTTCTCCTCTGGTGGATTGGGACTTAAGGGACTAAAGTCTGATGGTAAAATATTTGACGAAAACAAACCTGATTAGTGTAGACAACCTGCTGTCAATCACCGTCAGAGTCAAATTGCACCTAGGTCCCAGTCTACCGTGATCATAGACTATTATTGGCGCTTTGTGCTTCTTAGTGCCATTTCTCCTTAAAACTTTAAAAAGTAATATCTCCAGGTTCCCCTTATTGGATTTTAGTAATTTTGGTGTCATTTTGTTTATCACATTTTACTCTATTTTCCCATATCGATTTGGGGGTTTTATTGCATTGCATTTGGACTCTATTATTCTTTTGGTACTCCATAAATACTTTACACATTGCCCCATATTAAGCATGTCAGCTCTGTGTGCCTTAGCTACCAGAGGGGTTAAGCTCAGGTTGATTGTGACCTTAAGTGTTCATCCTGACTAGGGTTGTGATTATTCCTTGAACTGGGTAGTCATCCACCTCAAATGATAATCCAATTTCTTACAATATTGTCAGACTTTCTTGTCTGTAATCAATCTTGAATCTGCATGGAGAAGGGCTATTAGCGTGGCTGTCCAAAAAGCCTGGAGGTCAGTGAAGAAGGAGATCCTATATTAAAGGATTAAAATTCAGGGATGTAGAAAACTATCAAGCATTCCAGGAGCATGTCTTCCATAGAGAATGAATGACTTCCTGGTAGCCTTGGTCATAAAAACACCTTTTCCTGCCCTCAAAACATGAGGTCTGGGAAGAGTAAAGGAGCTTAATTCCCATGTTTATATGAAAGGCAAGGTCACAGTGTTACATGAGTTAGTAGTTAAATAAGTACTATATGGGGGCATACTACAGCCTTATATGGTAGAATACCCCAATGCTACTTCACCTGCATGTACTTGATACAGGCGCACATATTAGGATGGCCACTGATCAGGCTCCATTTGCTGCAAGCGACACATTAAAATCCTTGTGTGTTGAGAGGGTGACTGTTTCAGTCCTACATTATGAGGGTCACTGGTAGACCTTACATGCTGAAAGTCACTGCTATTGCTTTATGCGTCACAAGTGTCCCTGTTATAGACGTATGTACTGACCAGGTCATTGCATCAGCATCACAGGCGGCAAGAGTTGCCGTCACAGCCTAATGTTCTACATGGGTGTCTGTCACTCTCTTCTGCTGAAAGTGTGGCTGTTGTGGTTTCATGTTATCTATAGGATAAAGTACCCCCTGTGGGACATTATAAGGATATTGCAAGCCACTGAGGAGCTCATTTACAAGGTCATGGAACTCAGAGGTGGCAAAATATAATTTTATTCAATAGCAGAGGGCATTTTACTCCTTATAATACATGATCACACCATCACCCTTCCCACAAACTTCTTAAATCTTTGATATCTTGCTCTTTCAAAAAGCAGTTAGTAGTTTGTTACTAAAAGATATCAGAATCAGTTTAATGCAAGATTTTAAAAAAATTCTGTAGCTCAGAATGTGTAGAAACATAGCACAAATATTCTATCTTTCCTGTAATGACTTGCAGTGTACAAAAAAGTAAACAAGCTGTCCGGAGTCTCTTCTTTCTGCTGATCACGGCTAAATAAAATAAAAAAAATAAAAAAACATACTATAAGAAGGAACAAACAGTTGTCATTTTTATTGTTTAAACTGCAGACGCGAAGAAGCCCCCTGGCCTGCCTTTCACCTTGGCTGCTGGCTCCGGCATTAGACATTATGACATCACAACTCAACTGTAATAAGCTATTACAGTTGAGCAGGTACATCATTTTCTTATTACAGGTGACTAGAGAGGTCAAAACTCGACTGTAATAAAGAAACTAGAGATGATTTTTTATACTCGGATTACAAGCTCCCATGCATTATAAGAGGATAGCTATCATGCCTGCTTGGACAGTCACTGGTATGTGGTTACTTACGGGAAGAATAATTCTAAAAGATTGAGGAGCTAAACAGGTGGTTGCTACTGCTTCACATGATCAGAGCGTTATTACTGTTTCACATGAACAAACGTTTCTGTAACTGCTTCACGTTCACTGTGTAGCCGTTACTGCCTCATGCACATAATGTGTGTTGATGTTACTACCCCACATGCAGAGAGGGTGGCTGTTAAATCCTCACACGGAGAGGGTGGTTATTACTGCCTCACATGCAAAGAGGGTAGTTGCTACCGCCTCACATGATGAGACTGTTAGAGCATCACAAGCAGAGGGTGGATGCTACTGCCTCACATGACAGCGTTGTTGTTAGTTACAAAGGAACAAAGAGGGTCCCTGACTTGACTAGATAAGTTTGGAGAAGGGGGCAGGGAAATTAAACATGGCAAACAAAGACAAAAACTTCTCCAAAATACTTGATATACTTTATGCAATGTGTCTATAATATACAGAGTCATGGTTCAGACCAGTAGTTTTTAAATTTATTCATCTAGAGTACAAAAATATATTCATAATTTATTCATCCAAGGTACAATAGAATATTTTTATGTCATTTTTTTTTAAAACGAGAGAAATAGTACACACAATAATGTAGTTGTATACATTCAATTAGTGAGCACCCACATGTACAAGCAAACAATACACTTGTTAAATCTAATGCAGTACAAGCACACAAAAGCACACAATATATCACGACACTATAATAACAAAACCAACATTTATCGAAAAAACTATACAAGACACTATACAGAACAATAATCATATAACAGACAAAAAAGAAATCACAATGAATAAAAATGATTGCGTGTTACACAGATATTTTTAGTATGAGTACTGTATCTAATGGACAGAAATGCGCGGACGCACGTTTCGGAAGTTAACAGTTGAGAAGATCAACCTTCATCAGGGCGCTGTCTGTGTGAATAAATTCAGTGGCAGGGGGCCATCCATTCAAAGTATAGTCACACAGAGCTGTGAACTAGGCAGGGGGCTCACAAACACTGGTTGTGTAGAAGGGTTCCAGTGGATGTAAAATGGAAAAAGCACTGTGCCATGGACACATTAATAGTGTGGCACCCACATCTTATATCTGGTTCACGAGAAGAGGAGATGGAGATAATGGGGATGTGTATTGGTCCCACCGGAACTGTAAAACTTCTAGACCCTCGGCGGGATGCAAAAGAGCAACATGGCTCAGGGAGCCGAAGCGGAAGACCAGCCAACTGATGGCCCAAAAAATAGAATGAGAAACTGAGGCTTGAACAGTCGTAAGGCTCGAATCCTGACGGGGAACAACACCTCCTCCTGGCCTGACAGGGGCCCGTCAAACTAGTGGTCTGATTCATGGCTCTCTGTATATTATAGACATATTGCATAAAGTATATCAAGTGTTTTGGAGAAGTTTTTGTCTTTGTGTGCCAGCGTTGCTGTTAGTGCCTCACATGACAGCGTTGCTATTAGTGCATCACATGTAGAGGGTGGCTGTTACATGAGAGCGTTTCTGTCATGCAGAGGATGGTGGTCACTGCCTCCCATGACGAGAGCATTGCGGTTAGTGCCTCACATATAGATGGAGCTATTACTGCTTCACATACTGTTAGTGCCTCACATGCAGACTGGATTGATGTTACGCCCTCAGGAGAGCGTTGCTGTTATTGCCTCACATGGAGAGGGCCGTTATTACTGCCTCACATGATAAGAGTGTTAGTGCAACACAAGCAGAGGGTGGCTGTCACTGCCTCACATGATGAAAGCGTTGCTGTTAGTGCCTCCCATGCACAGGGTGGATGTTACTACCTCACATGACGAGGGCGTTGCTGTTAGGGCCTTACATGCAGAGAAGGTGGATGTTACTGCCTCCCATGCAGAGAGGGTGGGTGTTAGTGCCTCGCATGACGAGGACGTTGCTGTTAGGGCCTTGCATGCAGAGAAGGTGGATGTTACTGCCTCACATGCAGAGAGGGTGGATGTTACCGCCTCCGGGGACGCCACCTCAGCCTCACAGCAATATGCCGTTAAAGCACCGAGGGGGTCTCCGTTAAAGCACAGCCTGCTCTGTGCCGCTGCTGAAGCATGACATGCTGACGGTCCATGTGAGGCTTGTGTTCAGAAAGGCTTCCCTGCTGAGTGCGCTTGCTGTGTCCTCGCGCTGCATTAGGGTCTTTGTTACACCAGGTCAAACAGCCGGACTGTAGGAGCCACGTGTGCTGCGAGCTTCACATCACACGGAGAAACACACGACCACTGGTAGGAAAGGGACCGACCGCAGAGTAACAACTGCAGTGCTCTCAGGGGGCCGTGCGGGTCTGAACCCTAGCACACGGCGCATAAGGACACACACTGGCGTCCCTCAGAAGTGCACATAATGAAGTCCCTCCACACCCCACGCCACCCCCAGTAGCCCATCCCAGTCATCAGTTACCGGCACCAATAGACCTCGCCTCTTCACTAACCATACAACAGCCTGAGGTGGTGAACCCCTCCCCCCCCTTCCACCGCAAGGGTGTCCGATCCTCGAAGGAAGCTGCTTGCAAAACAGGAAGGGAGGGGAGGATGTACTTCTAAAAAACGTCTCCCATTCTCCTTCTTCTGGCCTGCTGCAACATGGCGGGGCTCCCGCAGCCTCTCGACCAGAGCAGCACCGAGGCAGCCACGCCACAAGGAGGCGCTGGTGAGATGGAGGTCAGGCCCCATAGGGTCCATGCCATGAGGTGAGCCCCACCACCCTCTTGGACACTTGCTTGTTGTTTATCAACTTCATGTTACGCAGTCACGCCCCGGCCCTGGAGCCCAGGCTCTTAGGAGCCAGTGTGATGAAAAGGGACTTCTTGACACTGTACAGACAGGCAAAGGGATAAGAACACAGCCCTTCTGGGATGCAGACAGGTTACGGTTTAAATAAAGTATATTTATTATTGTCGCGACTCGTTACACATTTTTACTAATACTAATATTACATTGTGAGAACAGAATGAGTTCTCTTCCACGACAGGTGTTTTTTCGCAGCTCAGAATCTGTTTGATAAGAGTCTCGCAAGATGTCGGTGGGCACACTGCTCTCCCCGACTCAGCCGGGCCGGACGGTACCTCTGGCAGGGAAGGCCTGGCAACAACTCTGCCATCACCAGACCCGCCCTGGGCAATGGAGGCACGCAGGAACTCCCTCCCTTCAGGGGAGGAACACTGTCTGGCGGGTTCTGCCTAAGCATCCCGTATTTACAACAAGCTCGGAGCCCAGGCCCCCTCGGAACCGCGCGGCAGAGATCAGAGACCATCTGAACACGAGCCGCTGATAAACCAACTCTTATTTTGACTCTCCTGACACCAAATCCGTTGTTAGCTTTTGAAGAGTAGAGGTCTGTGCAATTCCATCAACCCTTCTGCCAAAACAGACTACGGAGGGTGCAGTCAAGGTCTTTTAAATGGATTAAAAGAATTCATAAGTGAGAACCTACCCCAACGACCTGGAGCTCAAGTCCCTCTTTATAATGAAGAGCGCAGCCTGCCCCATGCCACACAGGGCCGTGACCAAGAGTGGCCTCATGATGATCCTCACACCACTCTGCACAGGGGCGTAGCTAGGCCTTAGGCTGCCCGTGGCGGCCCCTGCGTTTGCCGCCCTCGGCAAAATTATAGAAGAGCGGGGTGGGGGGTGGTAGCGGCCGCGACCGATTCTTGCTGCCGCAACGGCCGCAGGTAAGAGCGGGGGGGGGGGGCCGGCTGCCGCCCCAAAACTCGTGCAGCCTGGGGCGGTCCGCCCCCATCGCCCCGCCCTGGCTACGCCACTGACTCTGCTCACAATCCAGGCCTGCGTAGACAGGGGCAGCATCCTTACTGAAAACCAAGGTGGGTTTAGGGAGGGCCAATTGACGCCTGACCACATCTTCAACTTCCCATACATTATCCACAAGTATCACACAAGAACAAAACAACCAATTCGCACCTTCGTTTTTACGTTCAAAAAACGTTTGGCCTAATTTGGGGTGGGGGGGTCTGACTAGAGCAGAGCAGCGGGCCTCGGTCTCTATTGCGGGTCGGTGGATCGCCTGCAAGGGTGTTTATGACAGTGTTTGCGACATTGGGGTAGTGTAAAGATCTTCCAGGCTTCTTTTCTTGTAACAAAGTTTATTTAAATACAGCACGGCAAAATACATCTATCCATCTGTGACTCCAGATGCAACTGAAGCACAGATGGAATCTACAAACTGAAGCTCTAGAAAGAACATGGAACACGGTATAAAAATATACAAAAATATACAAAGCGCATGCTATGCAACCCCAGGCTATGAGATCATATTTGTTAAAGGGTAAGTTACACCCAACAATGTACAGAATGTAACAGGTAGGAGTTAGGTTCCAGATAAAACTGGACAAGATGAGCTTTCATAGATGCCTAGGAAAAGCAATCGAGACTGTCAATGCTGCCACTTCAATAATAACCAGAGCAAGCCAAAAGGCGACCTTTCCAAAGACATGCCGCCCAAGAGGCCTGAAGCAAGGGGTATTCTTGCCCAAGACTCTACACACGGGATGGCACGAGGACTCCTTTACGGCCGAGAAACTGGTCTGCAGAAACAACTGTATTCAATAACTGCCCTGTACGGAGTACCGGCACTTCAAGAGAAATGTAATTGTACCGGTACTTCTCAGAAACAAGCGGTGCTATGCTACAGAGTACCTGCACTTCTATTTTTCCATTTCAACCACTGACCGGGAGATACCGAAACGAGAACAGCCTGGAATAAAACAGAGCAAAATCTAAGACTATGCTGAGGTGCCCTGGTGAAGATCTTCCGTCAGTGAGGCAGTCTGGTGAGTTGCCCCAAGGCTGAGCCTTTAATTGTATTATTTTTTCCATGGGAAGCCTTGAAGGCAGTGTGTGTGACGCAGTCCGTGTGGCAGACTTCTCCTCAGCACAACTCTTAGGTGGACGGCGCCACTTACCACCCTTTGCACATAAATGTGGCACTCGGAGTTCAGACGAGAAGGGCACTGTCTGCACAAACGCCACACGCTGTGCCAGGGCTCTGGCAGACAATGCCAGTCACTGCCACTTGGTGGGAATGACCCTTCTTCACCTCTGTTGGTTCTCAACTCGGCACACATTTCACCCACAGACCGGCGTAGGGTGAGAACAACTCTCGCGACACCTCGCCTGCATTTCACTGGTGCCGAACTCACCACACACTACTCGCCCAGGGCAGTGGTGTATCAGAAGGGTCGACAGAAAAAACATTACGCACATATTCTGCTACAAAAATATATCGCCCAGAATGCACACTAACAAAACAATATGAAAGTATTTATAGGCAAGTATATATTTATTATGCTTAACATCTACGTACCTTGAAGATCTAGAATATATATATATATAAAATTAATTACTTAAAGGTAGCTGTAGGTGGCGGTAAGAACAGTGCACCCATACTCATCTATGAATGCTCGCTTACCTTCATGATATTCTGGCTACTGTACTCTGTGGCAGGATATTTAAATTAAATACTCCGGTACGAAGCTGCCCAGAGTTTATGGTAGGAATGAATCGCACTTCACCTCACATGCTCGCTGTTGGCTCTGAACTCACCACACACTAAGTGCTCCAGAGCGGAGGGTGGGAACGACTCTGGCTTCGCCCAGCCTGCATGCCATTGAGTGCTGATGAATTCCTCACGCAGTGATAGGAATACCCATCCAAGTGTACGACAAAGACTACTGTGTTGTGGTTCAATTTGACTATCCCTTGTCAAAGAACACAAAAATGTGTGGACCTCGAAGAATGTTTCCAGGAGAGGGAAAAAGGCCCCAAGCTTTAGCATAGGGCTGGTCCCTGCTTCCCTTTCCTGTCCTGCAGTGGAGAAATGGGGTGGGGTGATTTACCCTGTTCATAAAACTGGGCCAAATCCAACACTGGGCCTGATGACTCAGTGAGCTAAGGCAACCCTTCTTAAGAACTGTGTGCGACTCGGGGTCACCCCTTTGGATGCCAAAGGTCCAACTCGGCTTTTCAACCTTCTGAGGTAACAAACACTTTATAGCAGCATCCCCTAGCTTGTAGGTGTGCCCTGCCCATCACGTCTTTCTGCTGCTGCCAGTCAACAGCGGTCCTGCCCCTGTCCTGACGCACAAGTTACTAACTTGTGTAACGATATATCTGTAAGAGACAGTAGTTAGTGACAGATTCCTTACCTTAGAATATCCCCAGGCGTCAGGCTGGATCCGGAAAGTTTTTGCGTAGCAGTACCCTTGCGCGTCGGTAGGCGTCGTCGTGCGGCTCCGCGTCCGTCGTCGGCGTCGTGATCGCCGGGATGACGTCACGGGCAGTACTCTGGACGCCGCCCCTGCGCGCTGACGTCAGTTCTGTACACGACTTTCCGCGCCAGGAACGCAGAGCCATGCAAGAAGCTGACATAGGTGTCTGAAAAATACTAGGGCCTGAAAGGGATGTCCTTAACCCTAGAAATCAGTTCGCAGAACGGGGAGGATGGGTGGGGCGGTGAGGAATCTGTCACCAACTACTGTCTCTTACAGATATATCGTTACACAAGTTAGTAACTTGTGCATCTGAAAGAGACACGTTAGTGACAGATTCCTTACCTTAGAATAGATACCCCAGCAATACCAACCCCGGTGGTGGGTCTGCGAACAAAGATCAGACAAGGAAGTCCCGGAGGACAGAACGGCCAAAGAAGCCGTCCCTCCGGACCTGGCTGTCAAGGCAGTAATGCTTGGTAAACGTGTGCAGCGAGGCCCACGTAGCTGCCTGACATATATCTTGCAGCGGAACACCGCGGCCTAAAGCCGTGGTAGCAGCCGTTGCCCTGGTGGAATGGGCCCGCAGCCCAACAGGAGGCTCCTTCTTAGCCAAAGAATAGCAGGCTTTGATACACAAGGTGACCCAGCGGGAGATGGTTCTCTTGTGCACCGCCCGACCTTTTTTGGCGCCCACGTAGCCAACAAAGAGCTGGTCATCCACCTGGAAGTGTTGTGTGTGGTTGATATAAAAGGAAAGCGCACGTTTTGGGTCCAGACGGTGGAGCCTCTCTTCCTCTCTGGAAGGATGCGGAGGCGGAAAGAAGGTGGGCAAAGTGATGGTCTGCCCAATATGGAAGGCAGTAACCACCTTTGGCAAGAAGGACGGACGCGTCCTAAGAACAACCTTGTCTGGATGGACAGACAGAAAGGGAGGTTTGCATGATAGAGCCTGGAGCTCACTCACCCGCCGAGCGGAGGTGATGGCCACCAGAAAGGCTGTCTTCAAAGTAAGAAGACGAAGAGGACAGTTATGTAGAGGCTCAAAGGGAGCGCACATTAAAAGGTAAGAACCAAGTTCAAGTCCCACTGAGGCATCACAAACGGAACAGGAGGGAAGAGGTGTGTAATGCCTTTTAGAAACCTGTTAACAACAGGGCACTTAAAAAGAGAGGGCTGATCAGGGAGCCTGAGGAAGGCCGAGATTGCACAAAGATAGCCCTTGATGGTACCCAGGGCAGAACCCTGTTGGGCCAGAGAAAGAAGGAACAGAAGAACCTCGGAAAGAGGGGCAGAGAGGGGATTCACAGCCTTTGCTGTGCACCATGCCACAAACTTGTTCCACCTGCAGGCGTATACCACCTTAGTGGCGGGACGCCTGGCTGCCAGAATCGCATCACAAACTTCGGGAGGCAAGTCGAAAGGAATCAACTGCCGCCGCTCAATCTCCACACAAGCAGGTGTAGACTGGACAGGTTCGGGTGGAGGACCGTCCCCTGCTGCTGCGACAGAAGATCCTCCCGAAGAGGCAGACGGATCGGGGGATCGACGCTCATACTGAGTAGCTCGGGATACCAAACTCTTCGAGCCCAGTCCGGAGCCACAAGGATGACTTGGGCCCGGTCGCGCCGAATCTTCAACACTCTGGGTAGAAGTGGTATAGGCGGAAAAGCGTACAACAGACCGCAACTCCACTCGCGACGAAAAGCGTCGCCGAGCGAGTGCCACTTTGGAAATTTCAACGCGCAGAACTGATGACATTGCGCGTTCTCTTCGGTGGCGAATAGATCTAACCAAGGCTCTCCCCACTGTAGAAAGAGTCCTTGCGCCACTTCCGAGTGAAGACGCCATTCGTGATCCATCATGCACCTGCGGCTGAGTTCGTCTGCCCTGGCGTTCAGGGAACCTGCCAGGTGTTGAACCATCAGGAATATGCCCTGATGTTCCAGCCATGTCCAGAGGCGCAGAGCCTCCTGACATAGGGTCCACGACCCCACCCCGCCTTGTTTGTTGCAGTACCACATGGCGGTGGTGTTGTCTGTGAACACCTGCACTACCTTCCCTTTGACAGAGGAAGGAATGCCTTGAGTGCAAGTCGGATCGCCCAGAGCTCCAGAAGGTTGATATGGAGCCGGGACTCCGCCGGAGACCAGAGGCCTCTGATCTCCGCCTCTCCCATGTGACCGCCCCATCCCAGAAGGGACGCGTCCGTCACGACTGTGTGCTCTGGCTGGGGAAGGGAGAGGGATCTGCCCATGACCCATTGCCGGTTCGAGAGCCACCACTGCAACTGTTTTGCAGTCCCCTCCGAGATCTGGACGTGATCGGACAGGTTGCCCTGGTGCTGCGCCCACTGGAACTTCAGGTCCCACTGCAGAGCCCGCATATGCCATCTGGCATGATCGACCAGCAGGATGCAGGAGGCCATGAGGCCCAGCAGCCTCAGGGTCATCCGTACCGAAACCCAGGATAGAGGCTGAAAGATCGGAATCATAGCCTGAATATCCCGGACTCGCCGTTCGGGAGGATAGGCCCGAAACTGCGTCGTGTCCAGAACTGCTCCGATGAAAGGAGCTGTGGAGAAGGAATCAGGTGCGACTTCGGCACATTGATGGAGAACCCCAGCGAGTGCAGGAGTTCGGCCGTAGTCTGGAGGTGGGAGACGACTGCCTGGGACGAGCCCGCCTTCAGCAGCCAGTCGTCGAGGTAGGGGAAGACTGGAACCCCTGCCCGGCGCAGATGAGCTGCGACCACCGCCATCACTTTCGTGAACACCCGAGGGGCACTTGTGAGGCCATAGGGGAGCACGGTAAATTGAAAATGCTCGAGGCCCACTATGAACCGCAGGTAACGCCAGTGGGCCGGCAGGACGGGGATGTGGAAATAAGCGTCCTGCAAGTCCAACGCTACCATCCAGTCTCCAGGGTCTAGGGCAGTCAAGACCTGAGCTAAGGTGAGCATCTTGAACTTCTCCTTCCGGAGGAAGCGATTGACGTTCCGGAGGTCCAAGATAGGACGCATGTCCACCTTGTCCTTTTGGGCACCAGAAAGTAGTGGGAGTAGCAACCACGTCCTACTTCTGGGGTCGGAACGCGCTCAATGGCCCTCTTGGCCAAGAGGGCCGCAACTTCCTTCTGAAGAAGCACCAAGTGATCCCCTGACATGCAGTGGAATTGAGGTGGCATGGCTGGGGGGGTGGTCTCGAAGGGGAAGGAGTAGCCCCTTCGGACAATGTCCAAGACCCACCTGTCCGAGGTGATGGCACGCCAGTGGTGAAGGTGATGGCGGACCCTGCCCCCTACTGGCGTGCTGTTCACCTGAAAGGAAGGACTAGGAGGCCGCGGACGGGGCGGGGTTGGTGGCCTGACCCGCACGCTGGTTGCCTGACCCGCCACGGCGGGAGCCACGTCCTCGGCCACGCAAAGACGCTTGCTGCACAGGCCGGTGGCTGGGCAGCGGACGTGACTGGGCGCCCCTTCCGTGGCCACGAAAGGGGCGAAAAGCAGATGGCTGCGGAGGGCCGTAGCCCGAGAGTCCTTAAAACGCTCCAGCGCATGGTCTGCCTTGTTCCCAAAAAGACCGACCCCATCAAAGGGCATGTCCATAAGAGTGTTCTGGACATCACCCGAGAAACCAGTGGTTCTCAGCCAGGTGTGACGGCGCAGCGCCACTGTCGTTGCAATTGATCTACCCAGCGAGTCGGCGGTATCAAGGCCACATCTAATGGTAAATTTAGCCGCATCTCTTCCTTCCGCAATGGCGCGGGAAAGCAGTGTCTGGACCTCCTCAGGACACTGGGGCAAAGCTTGCGCCACCGAGTCCCACAGAGAGTGGGATTATCGGCCCAAAAGGCAAGCGGTGTTGACAGACCGCAAGCCAGCACTGGAGGAAGAAAAGACCTTCTTCCCAAATTGATCCAGGCGTTTGGATTCCCTATCCTGAGGAGCGGTAGGGAAGGCGGTTTGGGAAGCAGAGGCTTGGACAACCAAGCTCTCAGGAGTGGGGTGTTGGGAGAGGAACAGGGGGTCGCCCCGGAGCGGGGCGATGGCGTCGGGCCACGTTCCTATCCACAGGAGCCCCTGTGGCGGGCTTGGACCAGGTGCCCAAAAGAACGTCAGAAAGTGCGTCATTAAACGGCAGCAGTGGCTCCGAGGAGGTAGCCGCCGGCTGAAGCACTTCCGTCAGGAGGTTAGTCCTGACGG